>JAZKJV010009527.1:0-554941 GCA_037367405.1 Ottelia alismoides
TCCACGTGGCTCAACCAAGAAGAAAAACTCTAAAAAGGTGGAGAAAATAGCCAAAATTCAAAAAACTCAAAACATGAAAGTCGAGATCTACAAGTTTCATGTTGACCAAAAATGAAGAAGAGGTAAACAAAGGAAGCAATATTTTTTTGAGCGTTTTTAAAGGTATAAAAACACTACAATTTTTGCTTTTGTCATTTTTTTAAATTTTTAGTTTATTTGAAGACTTAGATATATGCAACGATTAATCTGGTTTTTATTGATACCAATTTAAGATAGGGGATTAATAAACTATGCTCGTCCTCAAGCATCTCAAGCAGGAATAAGTTGGATAAACCCCCGATTGTGCATGTGAGACAAGACATGATCCTTTCAAGAACTCTTAGTTCAAGAGACCCAAAATTTTGAAGTTGAACAAATCTCTAATCAAGAGTTTTCTAATTCTCTCATTTATCAGACTCTCTCTGTATACGTATAAAATAGGGATATGAAATTTAGTGTTGATTGCAGTCACAAGAGTAGAGTCACAACTTCACCCAAGGTCCCAGTCTGAGAAACTCTCCTCAGGACCCGATCCTCAACACTATGAATAAACCAAATATTACAATCAATCCACCATCTCTTTGGTTTGTCAGACTCAAGAAATGTTGGTGGCAGGCAAGTTGATGGAGGGTATAGGATTATGTCATTTCTTCTCTCCCTCATATAGGAACAATGATCCTCTCAAGTGCACTTATTAACTCAACACATATTTTTGGTGTTGATTAGTGTGTCCGTCAAAAGAAGTTGGAGTCGTCTGCACTTGTTTTCTTGGGAGTACATTGGGGTGTGCCTTTTTGACTACCTATGGTACTTTGTACTCCCAGACTTGTACCATTTACGATGAAGAGCCCTTTTTTTGGTGTAAGCCCCACTCCCGGTCCTAGTAGTGGTGGTTCAAGTGGAAACTTTGAAATGGTTGGGAGTGCTCGCCTTAGTGGAAGCTCTTTGCATTGACTTGTAGGGTGAGAGCTTATTTTCAACATTTATAATTTCTTTTCATTATTTTTGGCTAGCTCCACTACTTTTACCAAGAGTTGGCATACACTGATCAATAATTTTTTTATTTTTTCCAACACCATAGCACTTAGGTAAATGTCAAGAGATTAGCATAAGAACCATGTTCTCATACTGGCTAAAAAAGCTGACACTCATGTTTCATGAAGCCTTCAATGATTTTATCCCATTCATGAGAATCATTAATTCCGAGTCCAAACTCAAATCCCTCATCATAGTTCCTCAAGTGAAATTTCAACTCATCTCATCGTAACTACAATCGTGCATGTAAGGTGCTGATCAAATTCTTAAGGTAGAGACTAAGCATGCAATATAGCACGTAAATATGTCAAACCAGGGAAATATGGATAATTAATTCGGAGATCTTGATGTCTATGGTTGGTTAACTCAAAATCCTTAATACCTCATAAACCAGGTGTTCTTGAACTTCACTAGTCTTGTGCGAATGTGTAAGTGTCAGGGATTTAAACCAACTCCTTCATCCATTTTTATTTCATTTTTTTTATTTTTTCAGTTTTTTTTCAAAGACAATATTACAAACACAAGTTAGACTCATTTAAACCTTCTTTTGGAAAGATTTTTGAAAAGATTTTCAAAACAATGTCACATTTAAAGATTTTCAACATTTTCAAAACAAGTAAACCCATTTTTCAAACCATTTCAAATTATTTTCTTCAAAATAATGTAACATAATAGAGAAATATTTTTAAACTATGAAAACAATTATTCCACTTAGTTCAGAAAATTATACTCAAGCCCAACAAGTTTTATTTTTTTCATTTTTTTCCAAAAATAAAGCTATGGCCAAAGTACATATACTGTATTAACGGTATACCCCTATATACTTAATTTTTGCTATGTCCTTATAGCACTAAGTAAGACAAAGCCATAGCTTAAGTTAAGATATAGGAAAAAATATACTGGAATGGAGGACAACACCCCCTCTACTTTAGGTTAGAAATAACCTAAGTATCGAGGGGAAGGATAAATGAGTAAAGAATTTATGGGGACTCAGGTCCCCCTATACCTAGGCCGAGAATAGCCTAAGTAAAAAGATAAATAAGTGATGCTGGGGAGACCTGAGGGGAACAAAAAGGTTAGGATGGATGCATACGTGAAGGAATGAATCTATGGAGATGAATGGAGCACCTAGGGTCTAAGGGAGGGTGTCGAAACAGACAAGGCTCAATCAACCACGCAAAACCCTTTGATTCACCAAGTCACACGTGTAACCAACAACTGTTGATTATTTATCTTGTCATTTTTATTGGTGATAGATACGAGTTCTAATTTACACAAGGCTAAATGATATGTCAAATCCTAACAACCTACGTAAAAGCGTGTTGCTCTCCCAAAACATGATTTTACTCCTATTTATTGGTCAACTTGCATTATCAATTCCCAATTTTAAGCTTTAAGGTTATCACTGATTAAATGTGAGCACAAATCAACGAAACATCATCTACGCTCTTTCCCAATTTCCATTTAATCCTAGGTGATCAAACCTGGAATGGATGTCGAGAAAAAGCAGATGCAACGATAAATCATGATCTATGCTAAAGAGGAAAACTCACAGTGCCTTTAGCTATAGTCATGAATAACAAGACTGAACTAAAAATCGAATACTCAATGTATGCAAGTCAAGGAAAGCCGCATCTAGCATGATTCTATTAGAAGGGAAAGAACATATTTAATTTTGGCTAAGTGAAGCGGTGTCTACGTGCATCTCAAATTAATGTGTGTCCTACCTACAATCAAACACATACGATAAAATGTGAAATATCTCGAAGAGCCACGTGCCTGAACCTAGGGTCGACACTCAAATAGGGCAAGCCCCCACACAACCACAAAAAAATCCTTCGCTCATTTACAATCGTGGGTCTTTAAACGAAGACCACTGTAAAGAAGATTATTTAGATTGTTGCATGAAATAAAATGTGAGAACATAATTTTCATCTACTTCTCCAATGGTGCTTCTGTGTCACCTCGCAGCGAGAGATCCTGCTCCTTACCTCCTTTATCACCAAGGGACCCTACCACAAAAAGCAAAATAGATACTCAAGAATTATCAACATGAAAGGAAAACAACAACAAGAAGTATAAGTTAGCAACTGGCATTCAATCAAATAGTCAAAATCTAAATAGCACAATAGATGAGCCATATCCCCGGCAACGACAGCAATTGACGAACCGTGAATTCGATGCTTTAAAGTGTGGAATTAACACTCAGATATTCATTGCAGTCGGCTTTAATGGGATCCATCAAAAATCGCCAAATAATCTGTCAATTAAATCAAAGCGGTCAGATTTGTTTTACTTGGGCAAGCCCAAGGTCGAACTCAGGGACACGAGCCTCTTACGTATATATTCAGACTCTTATTACTCAGATTAAGCGATGAATTAAGAACTCGTAGGTCACCATGCAAAGAAACATAAAGTAGATGAGGTAGATACATGTAGACCTTTTTATTTGATTTTAATGCAGTGAGATGCAAGTGAAGATAAATGCAAGTATACCCTATCTGGATAAAAATAATTATTCCAGAAAATATAGTCAACTTTAGGACCCAATAATGAAGCAAATTTCCATTGAAAAATTAATACAAGGCATGAGAAATCATTGCATAAAAGACACTGTATTACTTAAATTAATCATCAATATTTAAAGTGTCAAATCAGAACGCAATCATGCCATTATCTAGATAATGAAATAAGCTTTGCAACACAACTGAAATCAACCAAAACGGAGCTCGGATGCTCAAGATATTAATAAAAGAGTCTAGGGGCATAAACACAAGAAAATTTCAAAATAAATAGAGAAAATTTTGCAAACATGTCCTTGAGAGGACTATAATGTAATTGAAATAAGTCACGAGGCCTTCCCTGTAATTGACCTACATGCACAGGAACTAATTTGCAATTATTAAAACTCAGAGGGGGTCGGTTGCAATTTCCCCCAGCGTGCATGCTCTTCGCATGATAAAAGGACCTGTTTGTAATTTAAAGAAGTTGAATGGATCCCCTGCAAAATTTCCCAGCCTTCACGTGACCGGGAATGTGAGGCTAGGCTTGGTGGTCGAGGAAGCTCGGATCGAGGCTTGGAGATGGCTCTGGAGTGTGGGTCGGGCCACGTGTCAACTAATGTGGCTCTGCTTTGGCTCGGGTGCTCCGAGCCTAAAGGGTCCGACAGAGAGGCTCATGTCGATGACGTGGCCCTGCTTGAACCATCCGATCATGGAGATCGGAAGGTGCTTGTACGAGCTCAGGGGAGTAGACGTGGACCATTTGGACCATTGGATTGAGCATCAAGAAGGTGCCATCCGACGACAACGGTACACTCTTCCTCCTCTGCGGCTGGCGGTGAGATATGGTCTCCGATGAAGCTACCAGAACCCCGCCACCATCTCTCATGCTTGGTGAAGATCTCTGACGCTCCTGGATGATTGGAGGCTGACGTCGAAGCTCAAGGAAGTTGCTGGACCACCAGGAAGGGGCTAGTAGTGAACCATTGTCGGAGATGAAGCTCGAGAAATGAGCTCCGTGCTCCAGCCCAGGTCATGCCATTGAAGACGAGCACCTGCAAAAGGGTTAGTGGCGATAGCCGAGGCATGCAGGTGTTGTGCGTAGGTGTAGTGAGGTAAAGTGGAAGGCCGTACGAGTGAAGAAGGTGGCATCTTGATGTTCTTCTCCTGCGAGCTTGGACAAGAAATGGGGCGAGGTGGAGGGAGATTATGGAGGACCAAGAGATTAGGTGGAGGTGTGCGCGAGGATGATGGAAGCGAGGCAAAGCTTGTGCGTTGGTGAGCTGAGGGTGAAGGTGCGAAAAGGATCCTAATTAATTATGAGAAATTCATTGAAAATCAAAGAGGGATCGAGAGAATTACCTGGAGAAATGAGTGGATGCAGCTCCCTAAGCGGAGCTCTACGGGGGGGGGGGGGGGGGGGGCTCGGGTCATCGCTGGACTCTGGTGGCCCCTCGGAGAAACTTGTCGCCGGGTGAATGTCGGGGGCGAGGCCTACCATGGCCAAGGATCTCACCGGAAATTGGGTCGTCTTTGCGACCTCGATCCGGCCTCCCCCTGTCATGGGGAGGCAGAGGGAACTGGGCCCAATCCCGCGCAAAAGTGGACAAGCGTGAAGGTGGGAGGAGATGGGGTGACTTCAAGGGGAGAGGTTGGAGCAGAATATGATGGAGGTCATGGGTTGCGAGGGAGATGCGGAGCGAGATAGAAGGGGATGTGGGGATCTATGTGGATCGCGAGGGTCGTGGATGATTGGTCCTTGGGCGGAGCATGTTTGGCGAGTGGCGGGAGGTGATGAGGAGATGGAGGAAATGAGAAGGGGGCAACGTATGCAGAGAGCGATCATGGAGAGAGAGGGGGTCTGGAGGAAGGAGACGAAGTCTCAACCGTTGGAATCTTGTGATCCAACGGCTGAGAGGAGGTCGTGAGGGAGCAGTCGTGATCAAATGATCAAGGTGCATCCAAGAGTCGAGGGACATGCACGTGATGTCGTTGGATCAAATGATCCAATGGTCGAAGGTTGGGCGGCCGTTGGCAATCCAGATCCAATCTGGAGCACGATCGCATAGTTGAGGATGCATATGAGATGAGTGGCTAGGTTGGAAGCGCTGGAGGCAGATCGAATGGCCGAGAGATGGGCGGGAACTAGCGGACGAGATGTGATCTGGAGCTGCGATCAGAGGGTGGAAGATTGAAGCAAGATGAACGGTAGAGATTGAAGCACGTTGGAGATCAGACGACTGGAAAATGAGGGCGCGTGGCGCAAAGAGAAGTGGGCCACATGGCTCAACCAGAAGAGGCCACGTGGCACAATCATGTTATTTCAGAAGAATAACTCAAAAAAGGTGGACAAAATGGCCGAATTTGGAAAAATTCAAAATGAAAGTTGTAGATCTCGATGAGATCTACAAGTTTCATGTTGACTAAAACGCAAAATAGGTCAAACAAAGGGAGCAATATTTTTGTGACCATGACCATCTTTAAAGGTATAAAAACACTACGATTTTTGCTTTTGTTATTTTTTTGTATTTTTAATTCATTTGAAGACTCAGATATTATACAATGATTAAATCTGCTTTTTATTGACTCCAATTTAAGTCAAGGGATTAATATCTGAAAATTAACATGACGAAACTGAGGTGCATCAGTCACAACGACTGAGTCTTCGCCTTGTGAGGCTCATTTTAGACCACTCAATTTTCATGTTTATCATATACCATGTATATAATAATCAATATATTTATCATTTATAATTTTAACTCTCTTTATTTTTATATACTTGTATATATTATTCAAAATACATTATAATAACAAATAACATAAAATCATTAAAAATTCATTAAAATAAATAATATGTTACAATATACAGGTAAACTAAACTTAATGTAAAACATTTACATATTTATTTAAGCAAATAAAAAAAATCAGAAAAATAAACTAAAAATATGAAAATATGTAATTAAATAAGTTATAAATATATAAAATAAATGTTTATAATTATAAAATATAAAATTAAATTAAAAATAAAAATAAATGCACTAAATACATGTATATATACCTATGAATATACATGTAAATATTACCATGTAATAAATAACTATGTGAAAATGAATAAAAATGCCCTATAAATACTGCATAAAAAATAAACATTTTCATGTTTTAACTTAAAATTAATAAAGTTATTTACTATTTATTTTCTATTTAAGAAAGAATATCCACCATCCTTTTTCTGGTTTGTCTACGTGGAAAACTACGGCGCAATTATTGTTAACCTGCGAGTCAACTGTCATTGCTCCCACCCGCAACCTTTGTTAGAACCTCACCTACCATCCGTTTTCTCTTATTTTTTTGGGCCTAATACATGGCTTGAGAAAAGCTAGCTTCCTTAACCAATTTTTTGTATGACACTCCCCTCAATCACGCCATACCTTTGGCATGCCCTATCAATCACTCCATCAGTTGCAATCTCGTGATCAAACCATGCCCTCACCTACATTTATAAATCAACACAGATCCGCTATTTTTTATTTTTGATCTTGAATTTTCACCCATAACCCCAATTGGACCCACTAGGTCAATGCTTTTGGTGACAACATCAACCTCCCAGCCTTGTCGATGAGGAAAAGGGCATAGATCAGAGATCGAAACTTTGCCAGCCAGCTCCGGTGAGCTTCTTCTACTCTAGATATTAATACCTGTATGATCTGTTAGGAGTAGTTAACTTAGTTGCATTTTCAATTAGTAGCGTAGATTTTACCTTAGTTACCTTTAGTTTTCCATTAGTTCAACTTAATTTTAGTATTTCGATTGGTTTGAGCCTTAAGATCCAGCTCAAATTCATAGTCAACCCTTTGTTCCTGACCTGCCATTTTGCTTCATTTTTTGTTCTCCATTTGCTTCTTCATAGAACCTCCTTGTTTTCCCCCTCAATTCTATACGAATTGAGGTCCATCGAGCTCACTCCTCCGCCATAATCTAAGCTTTGCCATCCCGCTCACCCTCTGCTCTTTCAGCTTCATTAGAAAGTCGAGGATCTTATCCTTGAGTCTGAGATACATTTTGTGCAGGTCTTGGGCTTTATTAAACCTCCTAAAGAATATTTAGAGCCCAAGTTAGATCTCCAGGTCCTCCCGATCTCCAGTCCCTTTCCAATAGGGCCCGGACCTTTTGAGCCATCCTGCGGGTGTGGAGTACGCCCAATAAGTTATTGAGCTTGTTGGAGAGGCATTTGGTGGCTAGAGCTGCAAGAACTTATCGATCAAAGGTCGAGGAAGAAGTCCTTCTTCTGCATTCTTCTATCGACCTTTCGTGCCATCGGATCGAAGAGGTGTATCGGTTGTTATCATTGTTGTTGGATCTTTGGCAAAACGATGCCCTCGCCCACCCCATGATCATCCACGTGGTGCAAGCAACGCCACTTGATAAAGCATCTTGGAGAGTAATTTAATTAGAAGCCCTTCCTTTTTTGTATTTACAAAGTATCCGGTAAATACTAATTGTAGTGTAAATGTTTATGTAAATTTGCATCGAACCTCTACACTTATTGTATATTACACTTAGGTCCATGCCAGCTCACCTCACGTGAACCCCCACGTGGGTGGGACATTTTGTAGTGAGACCCCTTCTAGGATCTCTTATTTTGGTTAGCCCTGGAATTCGTACAAATAGTGTAAAACATTCAGGATTTTTGCATGCTGACCTTGGTAGAATATTTTTAATACTAAAATATCTCTTCGAGGTACTTTATTTATTTCTTTGCTTGTCTATTTTTATTAAATAGCACTTGTTCCTTATAAATGCTTGGAAAAATGCTATACATGCTTAACAAGATGCTTATTCACGCCATAATTTTATTTATCATTTTATTGCATTTACCTATTTATTAAAAATAGAATAAGAGCTGTTTATACCTTGTATACATATAAAAATATAAAAAATAGAAAACATATTTTAAAAATTCCAAAAAATTGCATAGTATCTATTACTATAGAATACAAATGCAGACCAAAAATCACAAAAAAGGTAAAAGAAAAACACTAATAATTGGAAACCCTCTAAAACTCTATAAAAATAATTAAAAATTATAAAAATTAAGATAAAATAGTTTTCTATTTCTTAATTTTTATTTATATTATATAGTATATATTAAAGCATTTTGGGAAATTTTGGACTATTTATTTATTTTTATAACCTAAAATTTATTCATCATATATTTTTGTAAGTCACTGTTTTATATTTTAATACATGAAAATACCAAAAAATTATAAAAATTATGTAAATACCACAAAAAATATAGAAAAACTTTTAAAATATAAAAAGCATATGTTTTATATCTTTTGACTACATATAGCAATATTTAAAATTATAGAACCTATATATTTACTATATTACATAAACGCTTGTTTTTTATTATTATTTTTGATTATAAATACTTAATATATATTTAAAACCCTTAAAAGATAAAAAGATTTTTCTTGTATATATTTCCATATATTTCTATAGTTCTAATTATTATACACATTATATATTATTTACAATATCCATTATATCATTATTACTATATATAAATATATATACATTTTATTCCCTTAAAAATAAAAGGAAAATAAAAATTACAAATTTAAAAATAAAATGAAAAAAAATCAAAAATATAAAAAATATAAAACAAAAATTCCATAAAAAATAAATATAATTAAAAACCCATAGAAAATAAAAAATAAAGAAATACAAAAAATAATAAGTATTTATTTTTATTAATAGATAATAATTATACCTATCTAGTTTTCTCTCAATGGTTCGACCGTTACACTTGATGTATATACACATCTTTATGTAGGGTGTAATAAATTTCACCCCACATTCCTTTATTGTTTTTACATTATTGTGGGTTGATTCTTGATATATTAATTGATTGACGTGTCAAGACCTGAGAGAGGGCCGATACAACGATTGTTAGATCCAACTTTGTCGGACACGCAGGCTCGTTCGAGACCGGACATTAGACACCTCTCATCGATCCTCAACTATCAGTCCCGTGCAGCATATATGTTTACTGTGTTTCGGACGTGTGGCTTGGACAAAGACCTCGTCAGGGTAATGTACATGTTCTCGTGCTATATAGGGAGTTGGTTGTAGAGAGCCTGATCATTTATTCATGCATATTTACTAAAGAAACAATTAGGAGAAGAGATTTTATCCTTAATATTTTATATCGTAATTTACTTCCTGTACATCATTTCTTCCTGCATATGTAGTTAAAATATATTCAACTTCATCTAATTGCATCAAAATATAGTAATGAATAAGATCTCTTTCATCATCTGAAATAGATCGACGGATAATTTTAAGAATAGCTCTTCCATTTTTGTTGAAATTTCTAGAATTTGTTAGGATCTTTAGTGGACAATATGCCATCATCATTTCGTTTGAATCTATTGAATATAATACTATTATCATCATCCATATACATATCACAAAATGTAATGCATTCTCTACATAAATATCACTCAGCAATACATCCTTCAGGTATAACTTTATTAAACACCATATTCTTTAATTTCCTTAAATACCGTTCTATTGGATATATCCATCGATACTAAATGGGAGCGCATATTCAATACTAACTAGTAAGATTTACAACTAAATGTATCATTACATAAAAAATGCATGTGGAATGATTTGTTCCATCTTATATAAAGTAATAACAATATCTAATTCTAATTGATATAATATTTACGAATCCAAGGTCTTCGGACACAACACCTTATAAAATTCACTAAGTTCAATCAATGGCTGCATAACATTGGTATGTAAGACTCCTATGATATCTATTGGAAAATGAACTTGCATTAATATGTGATAATCATGACTTGTAATGATTACATCTTTCTTTCTGCCTCATTTATACATATGTTTATCTGCAATGAAAATCCATCAAATACTTTGATGTTTTTTAATATTCTATATTTCTTATCATTGGCTAATGTATAAATCCCTCCAAGAAGCGTAACTCTAGAATTATTTTCTGTTTCTATGGGATGTAACTCTCGTCAGATACCGAGCTACATCAAGTCATGGATAGATAGTAAGCTATCCTTTGTAATAGTTGAAAGGTTTAGTATTCCAAGAATATGTTCATAACATTCTTCTATATGTGCATTACATCTAAATTATGACAAAATTGTAAGGTATGCTAGTAGGGTAGTTCTCGGAAGAAAATACTCTGTTTTGCTATCAAAAGATAACTTCTTCTTAAAGGCCGACCCATAGAAAAGTTACCCAACTTTTCTTGTTCTTTCCACACCAAGCTTTTAGATTGGCGAACAAGATTAATTCAATGTCTAAGCGACTGGTCGTTAAACTTGTTGTTATTTCACTTTTTCTGCCATTTGTGATTCACAAGTAAGAAACGACTGTGACCCAAATAAGAATATTTCATACTCACGTGTTACCATGTGGTGCATCTTTTTTCCATACAAACTGGACATGCGAGTTTACCTTTCGTACTCCAACTAGATAAATTAGCATAAGTTGTGAAATCATTGATGGTCTATAGTAAGGAAGCACACATTGTAAAGAATTTCTTCTTACTCACATCATAAGTTTGAGCTCCAGTATTCCATAGATATTTAAATTCTTCAATTAGTGGTTGCATATAAGTGTCTATTGCATTTTCTACCCTTTTTGGATCGGGTACTAATAAAGACATCATCATAAAAGATGAAATCATCGACATCCAAGCGAGGAGGTTATATGTAACAAGTATTACCGGCTAAAAAGAGTAACTTGTACTCATATTTCTAAATGGACTAAAACCATCAGAAGTTAGGCCTAGTATATCTTCTTTAGGGAATGATGGATATCTTTCGTTGAACTTCATCCACTCCTCATCATCTGATGGATGCCGCATAAGACCGTGTATCATTCCTCTTGATATTACAGTGTCATATCATCCATTTAATTGTCCTTTATGATGAATATAAACGTTTTAACCAAGGTATCATAGGAACGAACCATAATATCTTCTCTATTTTTTTACTCTTCGATTCAGGGTTCATATTCTTATAACTGCTAGCTTTGCATTCAGTGCAAAAATCTAACTTCTAATTTTTCTTCCAATATAAAATGCAGTCGTCTGGCATGCATCGATTTTCTCATAATTTAATTCAAGAGACCGGACTCTTGATTTAGCATTCTTCCAATCCTTTGAAAATCGTTCATGATTATTTAATGTCCTTATTAAATGCATCGCATCAGCCATCATAACCGATGCATAATGATTATTCACATTCATCTTAAACATCTCCAATACGATTTTTAAACAAGACATTTCAATTCTTGGAAACATTGGAGTTTTTTTTTGAGAAGCAAGAGGGTGAAGTCCCAATGGGGGACCCACCGTAAAAATTATATTAAAATCAGATCAAGAAAGATACATTATCTAGAAGACCAGAGCCGATAGAGGGAGAGGCATACGACAATTACATTTTCAGAGTAAAATCTCTGGTTGCTAAAAACAAGATCATTCCTTCCTCCCCAAATAGACCACAAAGCCGTAAAAGGAAGAGCGCAGTCATCCATCGAGTTGCCCCCAAGCGATCTTGCCAGCTATCAGAAATCAGATTCGCCCTTGATAGTGGCCCACGGTGCCCTGAGCTCCTGCCAAACCTTAAGCGAAAAAGGACACTTAAAGAAAATATGTTCAACGTCCTCCAGATTCTCACCACATCTATCACAGCTCGTGTCATCAACTCCAAATAATCTTCCCCTTCTCGCCTTGTCACAAATTCTACCCCTCCTGAGACACCAAAGAAAGTCTTTGACTCTGCTAGGGATCTTGCTAGCCCATATTAACTTCATGTCCTGAACCACATCTAAATCGACGACATCCAAGCTTTCCCTGAACATGTCATAGGCCCTCTTCACTGAGAACCTGCCTCCCTCCCAAAGAAAATGGTCCCTCCCATGCGTAATACAAGATGGGGATGGCAATTCCGCTCTCATCCTCGATAAATCCTCCAGCCTTCTCTCTGGGATGGCAGAAAAGAAACGAGGGGCCCACGATCCATAATCGCAAGCATCCGCCACAGAACACCCTTTGTCAGCTGCCAAAGCGAAAAGCCTAGGGAACCTAGCACTCAGGGCCCCCTCGCCAGTCCAGTCATCTTGCCAGAATCTGAATACCTCCCCGGATCCTACCTCAGGCCTCAATTTCTCCTGTAACGCTGGCAGGATGTCTCGAATACTGCTCCAAAGCGACGATTCAAACCTTATTCTCTTAGTCTCAAGAGAGCCACCAACTCCGTTGATATTGCGAAGTAACTTGATCACCAAACTGTCATTTCTGCCCCACATCTGTACTACCCACTTTGCCAGAAGGGCCTTATTCATACTGCAAATGTCTCTAAAACCCAACCCTCCCTTGCTTTTTTTCAGCGTGATCTCCTCCCATCGGACCAGGTGAATGTCAGACCTGTGTTGTCTCCCATCTGACCAGAAAAACCTTCGCGTCATTTTCTTTATCTTTTTTCTTATACTTATCGGCATTAGACGAGTTGATATGAAAAATACCGGTATCGCTGACAAGACATTCTTCAACAGCATCAATTTCCCGTCCTTTGAAAGCATCACAGCCTTCCAACCGACCAATCTTTGTTCAATCTTTTGGAAAACCACGTCCCAATCTAATTTTCTAAGTCTGCCTGCCACCAACGGGAGTCCCAGGTATGTAATAGGTAAGTTTCCCAAGGGACAAGCCAAGCACTCCGCCCTATTTCTGCCCTCCACTTCATCCGTCCCGAACTGGATGACAACAGATTTGTTTCTGTTTATGTTGAGACCTGAGATATTACTGAAGATGCTAACTAGTTGTCTGGTCCTTCTATCCGTCTCTTCGGACCCTCCTAAGAATATCACTATGTCATCAGCATATTGTAATAAGGGCACCGAAAAAATATCTGCCCGGAAGCCCTCATACCATCCACCATCTGCCACTCTCTTAAACATAACCGCCAAAGCATCAGCTACCAAAACAAAGAGCATCGGTGCGAGCGGGCACCCCTGCCTTACCCCCCTCTGTGGCTGGAAGAATCCACCATCTGGCTTCCCATTCACGAGGATCGTGATAGAAGCGGTTGTGACGCACCTCTTCATCTAAGCAATCCAGGGCTTAGGAAAACCATGACATCAAAAAGACCTCCAAAGAAAACTCCAATCCACACAGTCATAAGCTTTCTCGAAATCGATCTTCCATAGCATAGCCTTCTTGCCCTCCCGTCGCCACTGTAGACAGATTTCCAAAGCCGTAATTAAACCGTCCGACATCTGCCGCCCAGGGATAAATATCATTTGATTCTGCAGAATAATCGTATCCATCACCTTCTTCAACATGTTATCAATCACCTTAGCGATAATAAGATAGATTGCATTGGACAATGCAATCGGTCTGAAATCTTCCACTCTTGAGGGAGTATTCTTCTTCAGAATAAGGAGAAGCAACGCCCGATTAATCTTCTCAAATCCTCTGTTGGCGTCTCTAAACTCAATAAGCACCCCCAATAAATCTTCCTTCAACATGCCCCAAAATTCCTTGTAGAAATAATATGGAAAACCATCTGGCCCGGGGGACCCATCCGAGTTCAGCCCCAAGATAGCCCTTCTGACCTCCTCCTCTTCAAAGTCCGACACCAGCTCCTGTGCTTGTACCTCCGAAATGGACTCAACTCCCTCACCCCGCCAACCCCAACTAGTACCCTGCTCCTTTATTGACAACCTAACAAAGTGATCTCTTAGAGAGCGTCCTAATGCAAGCCCCGCCACTCTTTCCCCTCCCACTTCGAGGCACTAAATGAAGTTCCTCCTTCTTCTGCCTGATGCCACTGAATGGAAGAACCTTGTGTTAGCATCCCCATCCTATAACCATTTTTGTCTAGACCTCTGCTTCTACCCCACCTCCTCCTTCATGTCCTCCTGCAAAATAACAGCAAGCAGCCTCGATCGCTCCTCTACCTCCTCTAGGCCGAGCCCTCTCTCGTCGTCCAAGGCATCCAATCTGACCACCCCCTGCTGAGCCGCATGACGACGCTCCCTTCTTTGCATCTTCAAACCCTGTCCATACACAATAAGGAACTCCTTTAGCATAACTAGCTTCTTGGCTAGGCTTATCACCGCCGAACCATCTACCTGCCAACTTCTACATTGAGCTTCCACCTCCTCCCTGAAACCAGGCTCTAACAGCCATGCCTTCTCAATTCTAAGCAAGGATCTGGATCGAGCGCCCTCCTCTGACGACCAAATCAGCGACGTGTGATCAGAGTGAGCCCGCGGCAAAGCCCAAGCCCTGGATAACGGAAAGAGTTCCAGTCCCTCACGGGAGAGGAGGAATTTGTCAAGCCTCGATCTCGATCTCGAATTTCGCCATGTGTAAGAACAACCAGCAGCATCTACCACTTCCAGTCCAAGGGAATGGATCTGATTCCTGAAATCCTCCGAGCCCCCGTCTCTCCCTCCTCCCAGTCTCGGCCTGTCTTCTGGGTACAATGTCAGATTAAGGTCCCCACCTATAAGCCAAACACCAACATCTCTCTCCATAGTAATCCTCGCCAAATCCTCTGCCCGCGAAACCGGACCTAGAGAAGCGGGTCCGTATACATTGTTCACAGTAAGGATAGCCCCGTCAAATCTTCTCTTTAGAGTCACATAAATAGAAAACACAGTTCTCCATTTATCCAGCAATTCGAAATCATCAAGCTTCCAGCAAGAGAGGGGGCCACCTGCCGTGCCTTGAGATTCCACCTCCACAAAATTCATATATTGAGCCTCTGCCCAGCTCCCTCCATCCATTCCCCCTAAGTGTCGAACACTTCGTTTCTTGTAACAACACAATATCAGCATGAGCCTCCAGCATCAACTTCTTCACCCCCAGCCATTTCTCAGGGCGGCCCAACCCTCTAAATTCCAGGATAGGATCTTCATATATAAACATCTCCTGACCTCCCACGGGGTGGAACGACGCCTAGACTCTCCGCAAATTTCCTATCAAGCAAGATGAAATAGCTAGGTCTCCCGATTGGCGAGCCCAACACAGGCTCCTTCCCTTTGGGGACGGCCTCGCCTCCAATATTGGAAATCAAACCCGCATGTAGCAGATGACGATATTTCTTCTTAGCACCACCTTGTTGCTTCTTCTCGTCCCCCCAAGTACGATACCGCCTTCTTCTGCATCTTTTATATTTTCACGTAAATTATCCTGAATCGGTTTAGTTTTTTCATCTGAAATAGGCCATCGAATATTATCTAACATTTCAAATATGTTATCACGATCATCTATTTGTAATAAATCTCTGCCATGATTAACTGCTTCAATATTGTATTCCAGAATATTACCAGTTCTTTTACCATGATACGTCCAATTCGTATAATAAAGGCAAATACCATTTAATATAAGGTGCTCGTAGACTACACTCTGATTGTTAGTCAGAATGTTCTTGCATCTAACACTTGGACAACAAATCTAATCTCCTTCGCCTCTTACAATATGATATAGTGACTCGCACCGAATTTCCCAATTTAAAAATTTCATAACATCTTGATTATATGTCATATATTCATCAATTCTCTTATTCATCTAACTCTTGGCCATTTCCTAAAATTGAAGATCCTGAGAAATAAATAAGATTAATCTCTATTACTAAATTCCTGGTGAACTCAACCTTAATAATGAAAATCAGAAATCGATTTAATTTCCTAAGCATCAACTCGTCACTGAAACTATTGAAGATATGATATTTCACCTCTCCTTAACATAACAATCCATCATTGTATCTTAGTTATTCATTCTAAATTCCATCCCTCATATATAAACTCTAGTTATGAAGGTTTATCTAGATAAAAGCATCATTAAACAAATGATTTATCTCTCACATTCCTCTCAATTCTAAAGGTTTAGATTCTATAAACTCATTACACATAAAAACTTTATCAATTAAACAACCAAAAGGTCATCCTGTAATGGCATCCAAAACTGGGTATTGATGTTGTATGATTGATATCTCTCCCTTCAAGCTAACCATATGACAATATAGTACTTGCAAAGATCTATTTCAATCTTGAAATAACTACTAAATAACTTGAACAATAAAACTAAATCAATATATACAAACACCTGTTCTTTCATCAAACCTCTATTCGAAGAAAAAGAAATGAAATCATACACTAAAGACAATATCAACTATTAGAAAAAAATGGCTTAGATTCCATAAGGTACCGGATTCGTCACAAAGGAGACAAGCAGAGGAGATCGACGGAATGCATAGCTGAAGAAGATGAGGTAGGGCGTCATCAGTCGAGAGCTAGAAGTGTTGACAGCATGGTCTAAGATGATGCTGGAGGTCGAGAGCTCAGGGAGGCGGCGAGTGCTTGAAAGGGAAGGAGGGATAGTCAACAAACAGTGGAATGGGAGGGAATTCTTGCAACCCCAAGTATAAGACCATCGGGGACAGTCGTGCAACTGTCCTCTATAGGTACGATCAGAGACGGTTCACTAAAGACCATCCCCTCTGAGCTCGAAATGTCCCCAATTTACCACCAACATCAACGGAGGGGCCGATTCCAACCCACCATACCAAATAGTAAACAAGAGGGGACGATCATGACCGTCCTTTCCAATACACATTATCTCAAGGCTACTCCTAAAGGCAACGCTCACAGAGAGCGGGAGGAGACGGTTATCCCTTATGAGTCCGAACCCAAGAAATAAATAATAGTAACAAGGCATTGAGGGGATGGTTTTATAACCGTCCCGTTCGATATCAATGGGGATGGTCTTTAATCGTCCCCTAAGGTTCACAACTTTTATTAGTTATTAAATCTACGTAAGTAGGGATGTGTTGTCTGACCGTCCCCTCTAGTGACATACTGGACGGTTAACTACGAGAACGTCTCCAAAGATTATGGAATAGAGGACATTGTCTTTTCACTGTCCCCTATGTTTGTCAGGAGGGACGACAAAAGGCAACCATCCCCTCTAGATGTATAGGCGACTGTTGTTAGGTGACCGTCCCTTTTAGCCATCCCCAAAGACCGGCATGTTTGTAGTGTTCCTTCTCTTGCCTAGGGTACACATGGTTCACGTAGTATTTAAGCCTCCTTTTTTCAAAAGTAAGATTCAATAAATGTTGATATTTATGGAAAGGTTACATTTCTTATTACGTAGAAACTATATTTCCAAAAAACGCAAAGATAATAGTTTTGAACTTTATTTATTTTTATATTTTATTGCCTCTTTTTTCGGGGATTTAATTAAATCTTCGACATGATCACAATCAATGTCTATTTAATAACTTTTATCCATCCACATTGGTAGTGGTCTTGCCTCGTAAGTAATTAGGAATTTCGGCTGGGAGGAAAGGACAAGGATATATTTGTATTTCATTAAATACCGTATCTGTTTATATAAATGTTGATATTTGTATGTTTATATATGGTTTTAATATACAAACCATTACAACAAAGATGGCTTTAGGTGATGGATTTTTGGTGAAGGAATCTTGCTTTTTCACGACGGAAATTATGCTACAGATATTCTTTCGTTGTAGGGATGTCATTAAAACCCTCACTATTAAAGGCTTCAGCGACAGATTTCCGTCAAAATAAGATTAAATGACAGAAAATCAATCGTCGTTGGTTGTTAGCATATCCCACAATTGCTGGTCGATATTGCCAATCTTTTTTTAAAGCATCAAATACACAAACAATGTATTATATGCAACACAATTACACTTACACTAATATATAAATATTATATAAGATTCAATGAACAAAGGGTTGTCCCATTTCACTTAAACGGTACATGCAATAGAAAATACAAAATAAAAGTGCATTTGCTATCAAGTGTTATACAACATATGAGATCCGGATGACTTTCCCACCTGAACCACCAAGTAATTTTCTTTATAACTTGTGCATCCGTCCTTGTTAGATTGAACTTTAGCTTCTAATCAAGATGTGAGGATGCTCTTTCTATTGTCTTTGACGTTGCCAATAGCTTCAGCTAGCAACAGTCAATATAGAAACTTATATGGCTCATCACAATGAATCCAATGTTATCAACTGTCAATACTTGGATTAAGATTAGGAATAAGATTACCGATACTTGATACTTTCTGGCAGATATTTCAATCTAATAACATTGAATCTGCACTAACAAATGTATGATTCTTGCACAAAATCTAGAATCCTTTCTTCTTGGGGCATTTGAAGCCCACTGATTTGAAAAAAATAATATCGTACATATAATGTGGCGAGTTAGAAATGCAAATTACATACTAAGAAAGAATAGTTAGAAATACAAATTACATACAAATTACATATAACCAGCATTATATCGTATGCCCATTCCATTTGATATGAATTAATAAAAAAAATTGATAAACATCATGCCAAGTAAATAAACGAGACAAAGTGCTCCCCTGTACGAAGCAATCATATCATCTAAGTGGATGCAGAGGGTCGTGTCCTGGTCGGTTCCTTAGCATTGCTTGGATCTATTCGGTGAGTATTCAATCAAGTCAAGGACAACTCTTTGCATAAGAGTGGGAGAGGCCATTCACCAGGGAGGAGGGTCTACAAGCGAGAAGGGATGGCAACAAAGAGGATGGAGAGCATTGTGCATAGGAGTAGGAGAGTGTTTGAAACCCATCCAATGCATGAAGAAAAATGTATTTGGATTTAACTAATTTACCTCTTCCCAGAGTTATTGTGTTGATGCAATCTAGAATCCCATCCTATGATGGGCTAGAATGCAGAAGAAACATTTGCTAAAAGTTAAATTTCAAATGAAATTAATCGTCTCATATACTTCAGGAATTTCCCATCGTCACCGATATATACTCACTGAAGGAGATGAACTCTAGCACGTATTATGACATGAAGTTTCTTTTTCTTAAGCAGGCAACATGACAACAGGGATCCCTGAAGGCTAATGCGACTGCATAAATCTAGACTACTTGCCATAGTGGTTCATGTTGATGGTAATAATTGTAAGAGTTCAAAAACAAACCAAAACATTCTACCTTCATTCTAACTTGTAATGACGAGAGCTACCTCAAACTTATCCTTTCACCTGCACAATTGAACTCATCTGGATAGAAAATCAAATTTATGAACAAAATAATGAATAAAAACGGTTAACTTTATATGCTAAAAGTTTTAAATGACTTCAAAAAGTGATCAAACATAGTCCTAAGATAAGCTATAAAAGTAAAAAATACAATGGCACATCGTAATATATAAAAATTACATAGCTAACGAAAAGAAAGAAATGCCAAGGAAAAATTACATAGTCCAAGATCGCCTGATAAGCACAATCAAGGATTCTGTTTATATATTGGGCGAGCAGATGACCTTCCAACCCGGTAGCTACAATCTGAATCTTTTCCTCCTTAGAGTTGGAAGGATAATAAAAATCGTGTGCAAATGTTTCTTTTTTGGATGCTAATGCATGAAGTATCGTAACAAGTGCAAGGCTCTTATATTTCATATTTGGGGCAACCAACACCCATTATTCGGGAATCGGGATCCTGGAATGATGATAGCATGTTATGTGAACAAGGACAAAGGCTCACTGCTCAACTATGGCATCTCTTTAATACAAGGTTAGATCTACTGTCTTTTTTCGTAAAAGGATTAAGTCTATTACGGGAATTGATAAGATAAATCTGAGTAATTTCTTTAAGCACTTCTTTTTTTATCTTCCTCATCCCATCCCGTTAATCTCATTCAGAACTTCCACACCTTATCACCAAGAGCAATATTCTTTGCACAAGTCTCTGATTATCTCTGAAAAGCATGAGGACGGGATACCGGGAGTCCAGTTATGGAGGACCTATGGTGTCTGACAAGTACGATCTGGCAATCACTTTATCGGTTGCTCTCACGGCTCGCGGTACTCGATTCAGGTGACAATCCAACAATCAACCCATAATATAGATAAGCAATGCAAATATACGTGGAGTTAAAATTTATTATAACTTTATAAGAATATGTATAATGACAAGCAGTAGAGGTCAAAGGTGTTTATTTATAGATATGGAAAAGAGGCAACTTTGGAGCTTGATTGCGTGAAGATTAGAAGAGTTGGTGAAACCTATGGGCTAGCGAGATGGAGAAAGGTAAGGGGAAGATGATTTGCGAAGAAATCGAGGTTTATCGAGCCCAGGATTATGCGCAAAAAAGGGTGAAGATCATAGCGTAGGTGGAGTCATGTGTCTGACGTAGTGGCAGCTGAAGATCAGATAGTTGACATGCAGGTCAACAAAGAGTGGCTCCCCAATGGTCCACTTAGGACCACAAAAAGAAAAAATAGAGAGAAAAAAAGGAAGAAAATAGAAAATAAAACAGGCAATGATTTATTTAAAAGATGATAAAACATGAAAAATGTTTCTAGTTTCATAAACTATTTTATGATGATTTTTATTTATTTTTACAACCATATTTATTAGGTGCTAAATATTACAAGTACATTCATACGTATATTTACTTATATTTTAGGTATTTTATTTTTATTTTAGGTTTTTAACTTTTATTAACCTATGTACATTTTTTATATATTTTTAATATATTTAAATACATATTTACATATTTTTTTCCTTGTTTTCTAATTTTATTTATATACTTAAATAAACATAGGTATATACATCATAGGTAAAATATAGGGATTTTTACGCCCATAACCCTGAGTAATATCGCAATAACATTCGTAACCCCGCATAATCGTGAATTACATGAGAAACCTTGAATAGTCACTTCGCCTCAAACCCATTACCCTCTGTTAATTTTAAACGTTAACTCAACCATATAGGTGAGTTAATCTAATCAATGTACCAATGAACGTTTAAGATTTACCCAAAATAAAAAAAAAATAAAAAATCCTCCAAAGGTATGACGAGGTCGGCTGGGAGGCTGCAGTGCACCCAAAACCAATCTGCTTCGGTCCTGGTCGGGCAGGGAGCCTCCATCGGCGGGAGGGGCTGTGGTGCTGGGGTGCGGTGCTCGAGGGGTTTGGGGGGTGCGGTTCTCAGGGGAGGGGGTTCCATCGGGGGTTTCTTCCTCAACTACTGCTGATGTTGCTGCTGCTCCACAGCAGCGGACTAGGCACGGGCACGCGGTTGGGTGGAAGAAGGCTTGGTATTGAGGGCGGTGGTCTTCCGGCTCTAGATCCCTCACGCAGGTCCCGCTCGTGCATCTCAAGCTCTGGTCTTCCAGCTCTGCACCCCCATCATATTGGAATGTCTGTGTACTTTTCAAGATTCGAAACCTTGAGATGCAGACATAAAATTGTTGCAGGCATGCGTGTATTTATCACGAATCTTAGTTGTTTGAATAGTATATAAAATGACCTTATCCAACAAAAAAAGAAAGGCAAGAACAGACAAAAGTTTGAGCATAGCACACAAGGAAGAACACATCGATGCAAACACATGTATGTAGAAGATCTGATATAACATCCGCTTCTATCATCAGAAGAGATACTATAGAACACTTGTAAAAGTCTGCGGTATACATATGAGATCTATATCACCTGGATGAACTGAATGCATCACATAACATATCTCTCTTTTGACTCTTTGGGTTGTCATCTAGTGGGATCATCTACGGTTAATTTTATGTATGATTACATGAGACTTCGAGCTTTTGCGGTATAAATTCTGATCAGTTTTTTACGTTCCTTCGAGCACCTTTTGCCCCTATCTTCTTTGTGCTGTTGGCACTTCCTCCCCTGGAATTCACCTTTCCGAAGTTGCGGAGTAGGCGGGAGTGTCGTGAAATTACAACAACAGTGGATGGAATCTCATTCAGGATGACCTCGTAGCCATCTCTGTATGAATCCATTCCCCTGGTCAGGAGCTGCCAGAAAAGACCTCCAGAACATGGCCCTCTGGTCCTCGCAGACCGGTAAATCTTTGAATATATCACATTGAAGAGAACATCTCTTTGCCCATAGCTGAAGCCTGGATCCTTCCGCGACTTGTCGAACACCGTCAGCAACAACGGATTTCATAGGGTATTCTGCGCATCTCCCCGGGCTACCTCCTCCCCTACCTGGCTGAAACCCACCCCCTCCCACCGTGCCTGCTTGCGCACCTGCTCAAAGCTCCCCCCGCCGAGCTCGACCGGCCAGTGCCCTGCTCGAACCCCCACCCCCCCAACGTCGGTCGAAGCCCACCCCACGCCCCTGCCACCTCCTCAGACCGCTCCCCGCTCGAAGCTCGCGCTAGCCTGCCTCCTCGGAAATTGGGAGGAGATGGGGGGAAGACCTTTGTCTCCCCGCCTGTTCCCTGCTTCCTCGGCTCTGCCGAACCCATCGTGAGTGGGATGTCTGCTTTATAGAACTGGTGGGAGGTGGGTTTGCTTTGCTTGGTCTTTTTGTTGGGGAGAAGATGGAGAAGGAATGATGGTCTTTATAAGGCGGTGGGAGCGACTACAGTATCTGCGAAGGTGCCGAGGAAGGTACCCTGTTGGCAATGGATGGTATCTGCAAAGGAGTTTTCCAGCCCTCCCTTCAATCCAACAGCTGGAGCAGTTTAGCACGAGGGTACTTGATCTTCCGGATGGAGCAGGGTCCTGTGGAGGCTCTCTATGGATGCGACGACGGCCACGACGGGAAGGGGGCATCATTTTATAAATATAAAATATTTTAAAGGGTAAAATTGTCTATATGTAACTTTTTCTGTTTGAGTTAACGGGATTTCGAAACGGAATTTGACACAAGGTTATGTCATGTAAAGGTTAAGCATTACGCGGGGTTTCTCGTGTAATTCACTATTATGCGGGGTTATGAATGTTATTGCAATATTACTCAGGGTTATGGATGTAAAAATCTCTAAAAGATACTAATAATCCATGATTCAACATCTTTATTCTTTTATTTTAGCAGAAATCCTTGGTAAAACATCTGTTTATAATCATTCATTCTCATTATTTATCATTCTTCATTGATTTTTTAATATTATATATTTATCATTCTTTTATACCTAAATAAAAGAATAAAAAAGAAAAGAAAAAAAGAAGGATGTATTTATGAAATAAATACAGACTGACTCGAACCCTAAGACCAGTGCAAGTATTGGAATGGTCGACAAAGAATAAAGTAGGGGGAGATATGGTCCGTAATTCATTAACACTCAGAAAAACCCAAAAATATCAAGTATATGTTGTCCATTATTTATTTTGTATAAATCATGTACATCTTCATCACTCTTTATCTTGTAAATATCTTGTACTATTTTATTTATCAATAAAGTAACCTCAAATTAATTTATTTCCTTAATAAAACATGTACATAAAAATGTCACGTGAATAAAAAAATAAATGCAAAAATAAATTATGTATAGAATAAAAGATACAATACTAAAAAAAGCCGTAAAATCATAATTGAAAGATCAATACCGGCTCCATATGAACTCAAAATAATCCGAACTCACCTTTAATGTCCTCTAAATAAAATAATATTCAAAATGAAGGCAGTTTCATTATTTTTGGAGTTACAGTTTGTCATTTCTGGGAGTTATTTGTATAATTGTACTTTATTTATATTTGCATATATTTTATTATTTATTTTCATTTTTTGTACATATTTATTTTTAAATATTTTGTATATATTTATTTTATTTATATAAAATGTGAATAAAAATAACAAAACCAAAATAATCAAAAAATAAAAATAATGTAGTTATTATATACATATAATGTACCTATATTGTATATATTTCTATTTATGTAACCTGCATAAATTAAATTTAAAAAAATTAAAAAATATTTAACATTCTTAATTTATTGGGTAAATAAATACATTACTAAATTGTATAATTCTATTTTTGCCAGTCCCTTAGCAAACACTTATTCGAATAAGAAGAGAAAAAGAAAACTAAGAAAAGAAAAGGAAAGAACTTACAATAATTTTGATTTTTAAACTTATCTTCACAAATCAAAGTATGGAGCTTGGTCAGAACTTTGGATTATTAGTTTGGTGGAACCTTATTGGGAAATGGATAAGACCTAATAGCCCTAAAGTTCCATAATTCTATGTTCAAGTCATCTCAACAGTCAGGTCAGAACAAGTCCACATATGTAAATTATTATTACTGTATCTTTATTAGTACGATGTAAGTGAGATATAGCTCCCTACCTGAGAAATGGAAAAGAAATAGACACCTCTAACAAGGTAACCCAAATTCCCCGATCTAGCGACTCTTTCCTCGAGGAGCGACGTATTCCCTTCTAAGTTAAAGTGCAACCGGCTCAAGAAGAGGGTAGAGAAGAGAATGTACTGTGGCCAGTGCAGTCACATATACTTGGAGCTTGACTAGTATAGCCAAGTCTCCAGCCGCAGGATTCCTTGGTATGAGGCTTTGAAACATATGCCATGCTTATTCATATTTTTCTCTGCTAGGATATTTTATTTATTTACTTTTTGCCCGTCTAACATTTTTTGGAAATTTTCTATTTCTTTTGAACATATATACAAATGTGCAGCATGTACATAAGGAGTTTTTCTTCTTGAGCTGATAGACTACCTCTTTTGAAGCTTTATTGCTACCCAAAACATCATGTCGTAAGATGTCAACGCTACTAGACTAGGTTGAGACACACTGGCCACTTATTGTGACTGTGAATGTTAACACTCACACATTTCCCCCATGCTAAAGGATTCTGCCTCCTCACCACCTCATCCATGAAGAGCTAGATGTTGAGTGCTTGTCCAAGTTAAGCCATTATCTAAAAGGGTCATGTGTATGTTGTGAAATGTTCTACTTAGACCAATCGACAAGACATGTGAACATAGTCTTGTGGATTCAAAAAATTAAGTCATTATGACCTGAAAAGTCTCAACTCCAGTTCATATAAGGTTCCTCTGAAATTATGTGGATTAAGATCTTAATTAAGCTTCATTCTTCGATTTTATTCCAGACTAATTTAAGCATCAATATCATTTTGAAAATTGCAAATGCACATGCAAGAAAATATATACACATCAACCTTTTGAGGGAAAACAAAAGAAGAGAAACATTTTTAAGAGATTTTTAGAGAGCTTTTGCAATTTTTTATGGATTTTATGCTTTTTAATTTTTATGGTATTTGAATAATGAATTATATAGATTATAAGAATTTATGAGTATTTTATATAAGCTATATACAAGACTTTACAAAAGGAATATTTACAAGTTTTATTAAAATTTTTACCGTGGATTTTATCTACAAAAGGATTTTATGTACATATTTTATTTGCAACTTTTATAAGAAGATTTTATTTACAAATAATTACAGCTTCTATTCACACATGAATTTTACAAGTTTACAAAATAATTTTTATACCCATAATTTATAACCACATGACAAAATATTTACAAAAATTTTACAAACCATTTTACACAAGTTTTACAAAATGTTTACAAACTATTTTACAAATAATGTAGAAAACCCTTTTTATAAAACCTTTTTCAAAAATATTTTGCAAAACATTTTATAAAAGATCTTTCAAAACTAATTTTACAAACATTTTAGAAATCAATTTACAAACAGTTTTACGAAAAGGTTTCTGCAAAAATTTTATTTCAAACATTTTAAATATTTGTACAATATCAGTAATTTTGATACAAAATAATTTACAAATATTTTACAAGCAAAATAATTTTACAAGCAAAATAATTTTACAAACAATTTACATCAATTTGTGCACGAAAAAAATTTACAATGGTTTTCACAAATATTTTAACAAATAATTTACAAAGAATATTACACAATCATTTACAATGAATTTTACAAAATGTTTTAAAAAATATTTTACAAAAAGTTTTACAAAAGAGATTACACATAATTTTTACAAACAATTTTCAAACCATTTTCAAAATATTTTTATTCCAATTTTAGCCACATTATTAACACAAAAGTACGAGTTATGGCTAAAGTACATATACAATATATACGACACCCCCCTATACTTATCTCGAACTATGTCATCATAGTGACCAAGAAGCGACAAAGGAAGACATAACTTGGCCAAAGTATACAAAAGTGAAAAGAATCCTATACTGAAACGACTCGAAGAATAAAAAATAAAATGAATAGAAGTCAGCAATCCCCCCTATACTTAGGATTAAGCGATCCCCCCTATACTTAGGATAATATAATCCTAATTATAGAAGACTGTACAAGCGGAGAAGATCGAGGAAGAGAATGTACATGAAATCAATGAGTCGACTTGTCTTCCCCTATACATAGGTTAAAGGATCCCTAAGTATAGAAAACAATATCAACAATTGAGGGACAAGTGAGGCAGTATAAGAAACTAAGACAAAAACAACATGAAGAAAAGGAATGACATTACTCTCCGTATACTTAGGGTGAAAGATCCCTAATTATAGGCAATAACATGAGTAATGAAACAGAATGAAAATGAACAACTCAGTGTCTACATACCATATACTTAGGATAAAGTACATCCTTAGTATAACGACAACATTCCAAAATGAGACATGGAGTGTAAATCAATAATAGAAGAAACAAAGAATAAATAACGACTAAACACGTGTATGCAAAGTAGACAATATTGAGGTGCCTCTCAACAAGCGCTAGAGTTTACGCCCCTCGTTAGGCGTAAAGGCTAGGACAACGTAGTATCAAGGTTCAGGACGAAATTTGTAATGATAATGTTGTACAATCGTTGTAGTCTCGGTGTGAGAACAACAACGAAGTCAATAGTGTAAACTATTACACCTAAATAAACAATCAGACTGGTGTTTGCTACCGAGTAAATAGAGGAGAAATTAAAATCAGGGATTGGTAGCACAAATGAAATCATCAACTCAAGCTCAGAATGGAGTTAGGGTAGAGATGAAGAAATTGAATGTGGAGAAAGAAGGATTAGTCATGGAATCCTCCACATCAATCACCATCTCAAAAAGGTATGGAAATTTAAGATCAGGAGGCTCATTAGGAAAAATGATATCTGATACACATAATGTAGAGAAATCTGAAAAATCATTGAATATATCAAAGATTGCCTCATCCTCGTGAGGTTCGTCGAGGAGAGACAACTCAGACTCAGAAGAAGACAGCATGGTCTCTTGATCCTACAGATCGGATGCACATACAAGAAATGAAACCGAGTACAAAGAACAAATCACTCGCATATAACCCCCAGGGAGATGGGAAAAATCAGAATGATTCGAGGAAGAGAATGAATGATCAATCTCAAATAATAGGTTCTCCCTTGAAGTTAGAGAAAAGTTGTCCAATGTATCAAAATGATCAGGCTCAAAGAAATCCAGGTCAAGAACAAAGAGATCATTGATCTGCCAGAGTGAAGGAATCAGAGTTGGGGCAGTGCTGAAAATCATCTGGTCCTCAGAACTCTATCTATCTCATCGCACAAGAGGACAGACGGCTCACATATAAGACTATTAATGTCTAGGAAATCAAAATGGTGTCCCTCATCTCACTCTGTCTACTGTAATGGATCTGAACATCCATATGAATCTTAAAAGTACCTTTGAGGAAAGAAATATGGCTGCTCTTGACATGAAAACTGCAATCGTTGAACGAACGGTTGAAACAACGTGGGCTCGTGCTCCACCTCTTGGAATACCGAAAGGGTTGGTATCCAAGACTCAGTGACTATCTCATCATCCATCGTCGGTGTGACATCTGTGTCCATGTCCTCAGGCTGGTGTATGTGCTCTGAATCCTCATGAAGTGTATCACACATAATTGGTTATGCATCTTCCTCATGTGTTGACTAAATCATCTCGTAAAGATTAGGAAGTCAGTGATATGTCAGAAAGCTCTCCAAAGATAGTCCAAAGTATATCGACATCAAGACTGTGGTGTGAGCTTCCACACAAGGCATCAACCAATATATGATGCTCGGCGGTCATCCCCCTATAGAAGATCTGTACATGGTCAGTCTTCAAGATTCCATGATCTGGAAATCTCCTCAAGAGGTTAAGAAACCTCAGCCATGAATCATGCAATGTCTCCTGGGGGTCTAATGTAAAATCTCTGATAATAGACTGCATCAAATATTCTCTACGATGGGGGGTAAAATCTCTGCAAAAATAATGACTGAAGGTTGCCCCGTGTTGCTATCTTCCTCCCCAACTTTTTTATGCCATTTGAAAGCTCTAGTCTGAAGTGAGAAAGGGGAGGTCATCAGTCTCAACTCGTCAAAAATGATATATGAATATACTCAAGAATCACAAAATTATTCAAACTCATAGATATGTAAATAAGGCTCCCCGTGCACACCTTCTGAAAACTTCAGCAACATCTGAATGAACTCTAAATCCAAGGCAAATGGACTCAAAGTAGAAGCTGATTGTGCTCCTAGAACTGGCTACTTTCTAATATCTACCAATGAGGGCACTATCATCCTAGCAAAAAAATCGCATGTATCTCGCATCTGCTTAGTATAATTTCCACGGGCCTCAACTCCTAGCCCGACTTCCCAATAGAAATGGGAAGTGGAACAAGAGGGAACAAAGTAGCAGAGATGAAGAAAGTGAAAGAGAAAGAGAAAGAGAAGGAAGGGACGAGGACGAGAGGTTGGTCGGAGTTCCAATCTCAAGACATGGTGGACGAAGATGATGGTGATGAAAAAAGGGGAGCCGTAAGATCTGGCTGAAGTGAGCATCGATCCATCATTACGACTCAAGAAAGAGGAACGACGGGAGAAGAAGATAGATAAGGATGGGTGGGACATCGAAAAGAAAACAAAGTGAAGACAGAAGGTGGCTATTGAAGATCGAGAAGAGATGAAAGTAACCAACTCAACACCAATGACATACAAATGCAAAGAAAACCCCTAATTCACCTACTCAACTCAGTGATGACCGTAAAAGATCGATCATTAATCTTTTCAATTTTAGAGTTAGATGATCAAACAAATATATTAACAAACTCATAGGTGCAGTCTCCTGGAGTAGTTCGTGTTTGATCTGGCGGAACACACCAACTCAAATACAACTACATCTACTAAAGTCAGAGGCAAGTGCTTGCAGTAATAGCAGAACTCAAATGTCAGTCCAAGCGCTTAGGGCACAAGTCCAGGTCTTTAGTCTCTAATCCTTAAGTGTGTGTGCCTCACTCGATCTGGAGAGTACTTGTAAACAATGAGGGGGTTGCCCTCCCCAAAACAAGGAAGTGAATCAGTTACGTTTGATTTTATGGTCAAGTTCAATTAGTAGTCGCAATTTTTAATTTTTTTGTTTTCTCCTTATTTTTTGATATTTTTCAATGAAACGTCTAATGAATTTTTTGATTTCCTTTTTATTCCTAAGTCAATAAAACAGAGGGAGGAAGATGGAAAAGACGATACACAATGAAATATATGACTGCATGCATGACATAGAATGCATGCCTTGCTCCAGTACTCTACATGCAATATGATCCATGCATAAAAATTAAACTAATCTAAATGAATGAATGTGAGAACCGTCCTAAATAGAAATTTCTATTATCATGAAATACATGTTTTTTGACTAATTCAAACAATGTCTATAGGAACATATATTCTTTTAGGGCTATGGACCTAATGATACATGACTCAATCAAATACAAACCTAAATCTAGGAGCACAAGCACAAAAAATCCACGTGAAACGAATAAAAATAAAATCGATAAAAATCAAAACACGATGGGTCCCCCAAGTGCAGTAGCACTTGGTGAAACATACCTCGAAAAATGTTACGTGTCCAGATTCTCTAAAGAAAATGAAAAAAGAGGCAAATGCCAAAGAAAATTATTACAAATTATTTACAAAAATAAAATGGAATAAAATGCTAAAAAGAAAAAAATTATCCAAAATCTGCTCTTCTAAATCTTATGCTCCTCTTCGCACGCTCTCATACCGCTCAATGAAGAAACAAGCTGGCCTCCGCTTTGCTCGAGTGCATCAACGCTCCTAAGAATGTCACCCTTGCTCGTTGGGCCCTCGTAGAAAGAGGAAATAGAAAATGAGTCAAAAATAATTTATGAAAAATAAGAGCAAACAACAGAAAGTAGAAAGGACCGAAAATAAATACAAATAAAAAGAAAATAGAATATATACAAGACCAAGAGAAGAAGGCAAAGAAGACCTAACTACCCTCATCGTGCCTCCCCAGCAACATCACCATGTTGATGATCACGAATTTCACTAAGGGTTAATTTTATTTTTAATGTAAATGTGAACGAGAGAAAATGCAGCGATGTATATGTGTCGTTGTTACCCAAAATGAAACCCGAATCAGTCGAACAATTATTGAATCCAATAAAATAAAATAAAATAAAATAATTGAATTTTACTATTTAATTATTAACTCGGTATAGCTCCCAGTATCGAATACAAGGAGGCAATAGTTATTGAACATAGGTTATTCAATTCAAAGAAAAATCAAAGAAGGGAAAAAGGAAAGTCAGAGCAGACTACTCTTAGATTTTTGTGAATATTTATCTTTTTAAATTTTTAATGGGTTTTAACTTAAATATTTTTTTAATGTTTTCTCATTTTCAAAATTTTTGTTATTTTTAATTTAGTAACTATTTATAATTTTAATTTTTCAAACAAAGAAAATGAAAGAAATGTAATAAAAAATAAAACAAGCACTCTTTTTGTATTTTTCAAATATTACAAGAATGTCTAAAAAATGAAATAGAAATATTTTCGTTTTTTTATTTTTCATAGATTTCTAGATTTTTTAAAATTTTCAAAACAATTAAAAATATGAAACAAATCAAACAGAAAATCAAGCAAATGTTTTTGGATCTTTAAAATAGAATATAAAATCAAAGACATGGACACTAATTTTCCCAAAAAGAATAGTTATTCAGCTTCAAATAGAGACTAAAAATTATTTTTTCTAATTTTCCAATGATTTTATTACCTAATTTTCTTAGTGTTTCCTTTTAAGTATTTTTTTTGTTTTCACAAAGAATTTTCAAGAAAAATTTTGGTAAAAATTAAAATAAGTTAAAATATACTTACGATAACTTTTTTAGAATTTTTAGAAAATTTTTGAAATTTTATAAAATTTTAATTATAAATAGTGTGATTTTTATTGTTTTTAATTATTAAAACAACAAATAAAAAATGTAAAAAAATTAGGCGAGTGATGCCAACCTAGCGGGAGACTGCACGAATTTTTAGTGATTTTTTTGAGCAACCATGATAGTTATTTCATTCAAAACAAGGCATAAAAAATAATCTGAAAAAAAGGTCCTGGATGCGATTATTTAAGCCTTACGGGCTGAATAATAATAGGCAATAAAGTTGCAAGGGTAAAGATGCAAAAATCCTAGAGAAAACATACGAAGCACGTGAAGTCATACACGTAGGGGAATGATGAATCCATGATTCAACATTTTTAATCTTTTATTTTAGCTAAAGTACTTGGTAAAACACTAGTTTATAATCATTAATTCTCATTATTTATTATTCTTCATTGATTTGTTAATATTCTATATTTATCAATTTTTTACACCAAAATAAAAGAATGCAGAAGAAATGAAAAATAAAAGAAATAAAGAAGAATGTGTTAAGAAATAAATATAGACTGACTCGAAACCCGAGACCGGGCCAACTATTGGAATGATCGGCAAGGAATAAAGTAGGGGCAGATAGGTTCCATAATTCATAAACACATGGGATACCCAAAAATAGCAAGTATATATTGTGTATTATTTATTTTATATAAATCATGTACATCTTCATCACTATTTATCTTTTAAATATCTTGTACTATTTTATTTATTAATAAAATAACCTCAAATTAAATTATCTCCTTATTAAAACTTGTACATAAAAATATGATGGAAACAATAAAAATAATTGTAAAAATAAATTATGTATTAAATAAAAGATACAACATCGAATATGTCGTAAAATAATAATTAAAGATCAATACAAGCTTCATATGAAATCAAAATAATCCAAACTCATCTTTAATTATTTTAAATAAAGTAATATTCCAAATGAAGGCAGTTTCATAATTTTTGGAGTTACGGTTTGAAAGTCAGTTTTTAGGGGGTTGTTTGTATAATTGTACTATTATTTATACTTGTACATATTTTTATTATTTATTTTCATTTACTTTTGTATATATTTTATTTTTAAATGTTTCTTATATATTTGTTTTACATATATAAAATATGAATAAAAATAGCAAAGCAAAAAATAATCAAAAACACAAATAATGCATTCATTATATGGGTATAATATACCTATATTGTATATACTTTTATTTATTTAACCTATTAAATTAACTTTAAAAATAAAAAAAAAACATATTTAAAATCCATAACTTATTTGATATACAAATAAATTATTAAGTTAATATATTATCTGTTTAAATAATTTATTAAAAATAAGGTTGTTGTATAAATAATTTACCTAATTTATTAAAAATCACCATAAAATTATTTATTATATTATTAAAATTATTTATTTTAATTATTTTTAATTTAAAATCATTTATTATTCTTATTTTAATACTAGTAGTAAAAATTTGAGCATCTTGAAGGTACGATATGGGCCCAACAGAGGGAGATCGAGGCATTTGAGGTCCATCTGCGCCAGCCATTTTCAGAGTTCTTGCAGACCATCTTAGAAACATCAGATCATACGAGAGTGCTTCTAGAGTAGATCTAATCCATACGTCCGTGCCTAAATCTAAGCACTTGGATCAGGTTTGGAGGATCGCATCTCAGCCTTACACCGCCTTAGCCAAGGCATGTGACCAACACACCTCGCTTGGGTATATTGCACATCTCACCATGCCATTTCTTTGCATTTCGTTTTAGTTTATATATTACAAATAACAATTGAAACATTTTTACTATTCACTCCTTATAGTCTCAGTATTTGCAATTGAGTCCATGTCGTCTGCCTTTACGTGCGTGTACACATGCTTTGTCTGGTTCATTTGCGTATTCTATCCTGCATTTGTTATTTGTTATTGAAATTGAGAATGTTTTGATAAATTGCAAGTATGCCCTGGCGTGTCTGACTTCACGTGCTTCACACGTTTTCTCTAGGATTTTTGCATCTTTTTCCTTGCAGTTCTTTGTCATGTTATTATTCATCCCATAAAGCTTAAATAATCGCATCTAGGTCCTTTTTTTCCAGATTAACTTTTATGCCTTGTTTTGCATGAAATAAATATCATCGTTGCCCTAAAAAATGCCTAAAAATTAATTTAGTCTCCAACTAGGTCGTCGTCACTCGCTTCATTTTTTATAAAATTTCTTTTATTTATTGTTTATAATAATTCAAAAACTAAAAAAACTCATACTGTTGGCAATTAAAAATTTATGAAGATTAAAAATGCTCTAAAAATTCCAAAGAAATTTCTGTAAGTTTATTTTCACTTGTTTTAATTTCTTTCTAAAATTTTCTTGAAAATTTTTTGAAAAAACAAAAAAAATGCATAAAACAAAAACAATACAAAATAGGAAAAAATCTTTGGAAAATCAGAAAAATATATTTTTGGTCTCTGAAAGAAAAATATATATAGTTTTTGAGAAAATTAGTTTCAAGGCTCTAAGATTTTATTTTCTATTTTAGAAATACAAAAACATTTTCTTGATTTTCTTTTTGATTTCTTTCATGTTTTTAATTATTTTGAAAATTCTAAAAAATCTAAAAATCTCTAAAAATGAAAAAATAATAAAAAATTATCAAAAACACAAAAGTATTTTTGTTTTATTTTTCTGACTTTCTTATTATATTTGAAAAATACAAAAGGAGTGATTGCTATATTTTTTATTACATTTCTTTCATTTTCTTTGCTTGAAAATTTTAAAATATAAAAAATTACATAATTAAAAATCATTAAAAATTGGAAAATAATAAAACATTAAAAAAATATAAAATTAAAAACCTATAAAAATTTCAAAAAACAAAAATTCATAAAATCCAAGAGTAGTATACTTTGAGTTTCCTTTTCCTTTCCTTGATTTTTCTTTGAATTGAATAACCCTGTCTTAATAATTGTTGCCTCCATGTGTTCGACCTTGGGAGCTATACCATCTTAATAGTTAAATAGCAAAATACATCTCTTTTATTTTCTTTATTTGGATTCAATAATTATTTGATTGATTCGGGTTTCATTTTGGGTACAGTGACAAATATACATTACACCATTTTCTCTCATTCACTTTTACATTAAAAATAAATTAACCCTTAGTGAAATTCGTGATCATCAGATACCTATATATATTAATGTAGTATTTATTTTAAATTATTTTTAATTTTTTGTTTTATGTTTATATTTTTAGTATTTTTTATATAATATATACAAGTATTAAAAAATATAAAAAGAGTAAAATGTAAAGAATGAATTATATAAATAAATTATACATGTATATAGTACAATGAGATCCCAGAAAGCCATATTTTGTATCGTAACTCCATTTTTAGTGAAACCACCTTCATTAAATAAATAATTTAATTTAGAATATAATGGAAATGATTTAGTGATTTTTAAGCTCATATGGAGAAGATATTGATATGAGAAACTGTTTACAGCATTTTCATTTGTGTGTCCCAGTTGCGCAATACATTATTTTTATGTGCAATTCTGTCTGTAATTTTCTATGTTTTTTATGCATAAGTTTCATGTAGAACATGTTATTATTTGAGGCATGTAAAGTGGAGAATTAATCAATTAAAAATAGGTATTTCAAGAGCAAAAGGTTTCCTATATATTTGTTGACCCATATCTCCCCCTATTTTATTCCTCGTCGACCAAGTCAATATTGACTTGGTCTTAGGATTTAGGGTCATTAAGTATCTTTAATACTTCACTATTTTCCTTTCTTTTTCTTTATTATTTTATTTTGGATTTAAATAAAAGTATTTATACAATATTTGCATGTTGATATGTGAGTGCTAATTTTTGCAAGTTAGTTGTATTTACATATGTTTTGATATGGATTTAAATGCAAAATGGAAGAATAAAGGTTGATGAATGGCTATTCATCACCCCTTTACTTACCTTTGATAGTCCCTAGCAAACACTTATTAGAAGAATAAGAGATGCAAAAAAGAAAATGAGAAAAAGGGAAATAAAGAAAGATAGAATGATTATGACTTTTAACGTGTCTTTACAAAATCAATGTTTGGAGCTTAGTTAAGAACTTTGGATTGTTGGTTTGTTCAGAACCTTATTGGGAAAATATTTTAAACTTAACATCCCTCAAGTTCAGCAAGTCTCTGTTCAGGTCTCATTAATAGCCAGGTCATAATAAGTCTATTCATAAGCAAACCTTATGACTACGAGTCTTACTTGTACAATGTTAGTGTATGTAGATCTTCTCATTAGAACTAGCAAGGAACAATCTCCCTTAACAAGATAACCCTAATTCCACAGTCTAGCTACTTTTTCCCCGAGGACCAGGGTATTGTGTCATAAGTTCAAGTGCAACCAGCTCAAAAAGAGGGGGTAGAGAGAAGAATGGATTGTGACCAGTGTAGTCACATATCCTACGGAGCTTGACCAGTGTAGCCAAGTCTCCTACATCAGGCAATCTTGAGATATCTGTCTTTAAATCATAATCCTTGCTTATTTCATACATACTCTGATGGGATTTATTTATTTTTAACTTTTTTCTATCTATTCCTTTTGGAGTTTTTTGCTTTTGTATTTTATTGGTACTATGTACAACAACATTTACATAAAGAATTTTTACTCTTAAGCCAATAGACTATCCCTCTTTTAAAGCTTTATTACTACCTATAATGTCCTGTCTTTAAACATCCATTCCGCTAGACATGGTTGGGGGGCACTGTCTACCTATGGTTACTACATATGTTTCCACATCTGTGCTTCCTCAAATTAAAGAATCATGCCCTCACTACCTCCTCAGAGTTGAGCTAAGTGTAAAGTGTGGTGTCCAAGTTTGGTCATTATCAACAAGAATCGTGCATGTGCTTCGAAATACTCTACATAGGCTAATTAAGATAACATGTGAACATAGTCTTATGTACTCAAAGAATTAGGTATCATGACTTGAAAAGTCTTATTTCTAGTTCCTATAAGGTTCTTGTGAAGTTAAGCGGTTTAAGGTCTAGATCAAGCTCCAATCTTCAGATTTTACATAGACTTGTTCAATAGTCAAAATCATTTAGAAAAATACTTATGCAGCATGAGGAAAATTTTTTTGTGAGATTATTTTTTTATTTTTGAACTTTTTACGGAACTTCTCAAAAAGTTTTGTCTATTTTCATGGAGTTTTTGAATGCATTTTGCAAATTTTTAGGTATTTTTAGAATTTTGCAAAGCTTTATAGAATTTTTTAAAAAATAAAAGAGTTAGTGAATTATATGTATTCACAGGTTGACAAGAATTATACACATAATAACGAAGAATTTTGTACAAGTTATGTTAGAGATCTTTATACAAGTATATAAATAATTTTTTATAGTTGTGTGCATGTTTTATTTGAAGAATTTTTTGAGGATTTTATTTTGTAAATAATTTTACAAAGATTTTTTCAAAAATAATTTTATAAATATTTTTTACAAACATTTTCAAAACATTTTCCAAAAACATTTTTACAAATAATTTTTACAACTTTTTCACAAACATTTATAAATAGATTATTTTCAGATAGTTTGAAAATATTTTACAAAGATTTTTCAAATGTTTTTCAAAAGATTTTTCAATATATTTTACAACCAATTTCCAAATAATTTTGCAAAATAGTTTTAAATATATTTTTACGAAGATTTCTTTAAAAAAAACATACATATTTATAGGAATGTATTCTTTATAGTTGATTTATTGCATACCCTTACCCAATGTAGTATATTAGCAATATTATTAAAAATATGAAAGTATGAGCTATGGCTAACGTATATACACAATATATACAACCCCCTGTACTTAGCTCGAACTATGTCCTCATAGTGATAAAAGAGGAAAAAGGAAGACATAACTCGTGTTAAATATAAAAAAGTCTATACGATAATGTCTGAATGAAACAATAAGAAGTTGATTGTCCCCCCTATACTTAGGATCAACTAATCTTAAATATATAAGACTGTGCACCAAGAGGGGATGATCGAGGGATAGAATGAACAAACCAATGGCTCGGCTTGTCTCCCCCTATACTTGGGATAAGGAATCCCTATGTATAGAAAAGGATAACAACAAATTGAGAAACAAGGAGGTAATCACAACCAAAAAATAAAAATGAGAGAATATATAGCATCATTCCCCCTATACTTAGGTAAGAGATCCCTAAGTATAAGAAACGACTAGAGTGATGAAATGGAATGAAGAAAGAACACTCGACTCATGCACCTCCCATATATTTAGTGTAAAGCACATCATAAGCAAGGAAAACACATAGATCGAGGTGGATGGGAGAAATGGGAGATGGAAAGAAAGAAATGAAAGGAATATATATAAGGTAATAAGAATATACAATCTTCAAGAAGGTAGAAAATATACCTTCTTACGTGACCGTTGAGGAATAGATCATATAAGGTGCAAGTCGATATTGGGGTCAGCTGCTGACAAAGCCCGATCAGGATTGACGTGGTAGAAATCCTTAGTGTTCTCAAAATAGAAAGACACGATCTCATCAATGGAATAAGTAAGGTCAGGTCTGGCATGGAAAGCTTCTCCTTTCTCTGCCCTTCGTGGTAAAATATAAACAATGTAATTACTATGGATCTCATCAACGCATCTCCACACTCAAGAAGAAGGAATGCAGAGGTCTATGCTTTCCGAGCCTTCCCCCTTGAAGAGGAATTTTAGGGTCTCGGTATCTTCCATGGTATAACAAACCTCTCTAATCTCAGCAACAAGGTCATAGTCCTTTGAGTCGGCTGAAAAAGGTACATTCTCATCAGGAGTGGGTTTCTGACTAGAAGTAGTTGTTTGGATCGTCTCAATCACAAAGCTCTCGTTCTGGGAACAAAAGTGTATGTCTCCAGATCCATAATAAAAAACACAATCTTCATAGTGGTGAGGAAAGACTGGCCTAGGATGATTGGAGTATGCTCCATGAGGGAGGAGGTCTCCATAGGTAGTGCAATAAAGTCTACAGTATAGCCCATGCCCTGGATCTAATTGACAACGTTTTCAAGAATACCCTTCTATCTCTTTATTGATCGGTCATGAATTGACAAATCATCCTGGTTTTGTTGAGATTTCTGAAATTGAGTGTCTCGATAAGTGAGGAGAGTATTATATTAATCGATGCTTCATTGTTAAGGAGAGTGTGATAAAAATGATGATAAAAAATGGCACATCTAATGAAGGGTGTACCCATGTCCCTTTTCTTGTTAGGCAAACAATGGGTGATAACATGGGTAGTGGCCACAGTATGAATGTGGCGCTTAGTCCTACAATGTCTTTTCTTTCTCTTGGGTGCAAGTTTAAAGTATAGGGCTTGACAAAGTGGGGCCTCAATAATAGCCAGAATAGTAGCCACCACTTCAGGGTTACATAACAATTTTTTTAAAATTTTTTATTTCTTCCATCTCTGGGAAGTGTTTAGAATCAGTGTGTACACAAGGGTGACTTGAAGGTAGTACAAGGTCATCCTTGATAAGTAGGGTGGTGGGAACTGTGACGGGTGAATGTATGGGCAAAGGATGGGGCATAAGTGCCTTATCCTCACAATCTGTTCTGGCTAGGTGTCTCCCAATACTGTATTTTTGGAATTTTACATTTTTCTCATTTTTTGTATTTTTGGTGGTGGTGTTCTCCCATGGGTTGCTTCTTGTGATTCCAACACGCCAGAAGGTGAAGCTCTAATGTGGATCTTATTTTGTTCGGTAAGGTTCTCTATCCTCTTTTGCATTTGCTCCACTTACTGGGTAATGTAGTCATGAGTGGGGTCCAAGGGAGAAAAATCCAATAGTGTGGCATCGGTTAAGGGTGATGGCGGATAATGAGACTGTGGTGGTGGGGATTGTGGAGGCAGGTACTCAAAATCCAGCTACTTACACATTGGTTGAGCAGGCTGCCCATGTGACCACTCAAAAGAGGGTCCATCTTGATAGGCATGTTTGTTGGTGGATATGTACAAAAAGAAAAATCCGGTTGATACTCCTCAATACAAAATGGAGATGTACTGACTAAAGTGGAGTGAGAGAAATCTGCAAAGTCTTGATAAAAGTTGCTCCAGTCAACCATCTCAACTTTCTAGTAGTAGGGATCAGAGAGATCATGATAGTCAAGTTAAGATATGAACAAAAAAAGGCGCAAATACAAAGAATGATTAAATACATACAAAACAAACACAAATAAAACCACTCAATTCACCTACTCAACACTATGAAGACCGTGATGGTTCGGTCTTTTACCCTTCATGTTTTAGAGTTAGGTGACAAAGCAGTTATTTATAAGCTCACAAGTGCAATCCTCTAGAGTGGTTGTGTCTGAGATAGCATATAACACCTACCAGGACACCAAACCACTTTTTTATGGCTAGAGGCAAGTGCTTGTAGCAATAATAAGGACCAAGAGCTGACCCAAGTGCTTAGGGTACAAGTCCAGGGTTGGGGATTTATTCCTTATTGGTACGTGCCTCACTCCGTCATGAGTGTACCTGCGACAATGAGGGGGTTACTCTCCCCCAAAACAATGAAATTTAACGTTGTGTTTCATTTTTAGGGTCGATTTCAGTTAGCAATCCTAATTTTATTGGTTATCACTTTTTTGATCTTTTTTTTTTAAATCTAACGAAGTCCCAATTTTATTGGTTATCACTTTTTTGGTCTTTTTCTTTGAAAAAAATCTAATGAATTTCCAATTCTTTTATTTCCTAAGTCCAAGAAAATGGGAGGAAGGAAATTGGAAAAGCTGATACGCATGAATTAATGAATGCAAATGCTATAGATAGAGATGCATACTTTACTCCAACAGTCTACATGAAAGTTGATCTACACATATAAATAAATCTATCCTATATGTATGCAAACAGACACCGTCCTAGCAGGACGTTATACTCGAGAAGCACAAATTTATTAATTTGATTAAGTCCAAATGATCTAAAGCTACAAAATTCTATTAAGTGTTTGCACCCTAATTCTACCTGGCTCAATCAAATAAAAACCTAAGACTAGAGGCTTCAAGCACAAAAAACAAAGAAAAAAAATGAAAACACAAAACATGGAAAATAAAATAAAATAAAGGGAAAAATAGGGAGGAATAAAGAAAGAAGGAGAGAAAACACAATAAAACTGACAGGTCCCCAAATAAAAAATCACTTGGTAAAATAGACATGTAGAGTCTAAGTGTTCAAGAGTTTGTCCCTATGTTATTAAAAAAATAATGTGTCTCTCTTTCTCACCAAAAATAAAAATCAACAATAATGCTAATTTGCTCCTCTCTCTCATGGTCTTCTTCTTATTCTCTCCTATCGGCTTGTTCAGAAAAGTAAATCTCCACTTCATGAAGCTTTGCAACTCCTCCTTAGAATTCCTCCTCAATTGGCGAGCCCTCACAGAGAAGTCAACTAAGAGATGTATTAGAACACGTAAACAATTATTGATAAAGATGAAAAATGAAAATAAAAAGATACAGCTATATGCAGATTATCCTACACATTTCTCTCGACAACAGTACCATTTGAAAAGGCATTTGGAATGAGGATACCAGGAGTCCGGTCTAGGATGGCATGCATTGTCCAACAAGTCAGATCCAACAATCGATGTATCGATCATTCTCATGACACTCGGTATCCGAACCAGGAGACAATTCAACAATCTACCCACAATATAGATAAGCAATGCAAATATGCGTGGAATTAAAATTTATTATAAATATCAAGAATGTGTATAAGACAAGAAGTAGAGGTTAAAGATTTTTATTTATAGATGTGGAGGAGAGGTGACTTTGGAGCTCAATTGCATGGAGATAAAAAGAGGTTGGTGAAACCTAAGGGGCTAGCGAGATAAGGCAATGTAAGGGGAAGATGATTTTTGTAGAAATCAGGGCGTATCGAGTCTAAGATTATGCATAAAAATTGAGTGAAGATCAGATGATAGGGGGAGTCACTAATCTCACAATGGGGGTGGTTGAAGACCGAATAGTTGACCCGTAGGTCAACGAAGAGTGACTCCCCATTGGTCCACCTAGGACCGCAAAAAGACATAACAGAGAGAAAATATGAAGAAAATAGAAAATAAAATAGACAATGATTTATATAAATAAAACTTAAAAAATGAAAAATGTTTCTAGTTTTATAATTTATTTTATAATGATTTTTATTTATTTTTAGAAACTTATTTAGTAGGTGTTAATTTTTACAAGTACATTCATAGGTATATTTACTTATATTTAAGGTATTTTAATTTTATTTTGGATTTTATTTTTTATTATCCTGTGTACATATTATATACATTTATAATATATTTAAATACATATTTCCATATTTTTTCATTTTTATGATTTTATTTATATACCTTAAAAAATATATGTATATACATTATGGGTATAAGATACCTATATATATTAATGTAGTATTTACTTTAATGTATTTTTAATTGTTTTAATTTATGGTTATCTTTTAATATGTTTCAAATTATATATACAAGTGTTTAAAAATATAAGAAGAGTAAAAGTGTAAAGAATGAATTATATGAATAAAATATACAAGTATATAGTACAATGGGACCCCAGAAAGCTAGCTTCTGCATCTTAACTCCTATGTTAATGACACAACCTTTATCAAATAGATAATTTAATTTAGAATATAATGGAGGCGAGTTTGGTGAATTTTTAGTACATAAGAAGATATTGATCTGTGATGTTCTGTTTACGGCTTTTTCATTTGTGTGTCCCAATTGCAAAGTGCATTATTTTTATCTGCAATTCTTTTTGTAATTTTCTATGTATTTTCATGTGCAAGTATTAGCCATGTGAACCTAGGGTGAACCATTCCTACAATAAAAGTTAATGTAATCTTTGATATATCAATAAAGATTATTGGTTTATTCCACTCCTTGACTGAGAGTAAATCGATGAATGCACTTATAAGGTCTTAGTACAATTAGGGCTATGTACCATGACCATCTTAATAATCATATAGATGTTGATTCAATAGTTGAATCATATAGGTTGGCGCTTGGATTATATATATAAAGAGTTAGATTGAGGACTCATCCAACATCGTCAAATGATTATTAAGAGTCGATTTCCATCTTGACAAGGAGATGACAATCCTTCTCAAAGGCTAATATGTGACTGCCCTCTTGATGCAGGTCCTCTTCATAGGAATAGAGATTTGGAGGTGTCAACTAAGTTAGGTCAAAGAGTTGACTTAATGAGGTTGAGAAAACAAAGACATGTGTTATATGCTGTTACGATATAAGCACACATCCTCTGACCGAAGATAGACGTACTGCTATATATCTAAGTATGTACATTAGGTAAACCATTAGGTTGATGACGTAATCAAGGTCTATTCAACGGTGAGAAGGTGTGCATACGAGTTCATATGAGTAGTATGATCTCTTAAAGGGATCATACATGTTCACTACTGAACCGAAAGACATGAGCTCAATCATGAGGTATTGATACCGATCAAATTCCATGCATGGTCATCTTACTTTGGAATCATATATATAAGCATATGATCGATACCAACTCCCTCCCAATGATCAAATGAGAAACATAACTATAAAACCCTAAAGGAGACAATCTAAATATGATCTAAAACTTTGGTTTTATTCTAGATCTTCTAGTATGTAGGACGTATGGGTATTTGGAATACTCGAGGGTGATGTGATTGTAAATGATTTTATAACCATGATACTTCCATTTCGAGGGAGTGGTGAAACAAGTATGGATTTTAGTGACTCCTCTAGTAATCCAATCTTAGTCCAAATGTTAGACGTTGATCCGAATGTGATTCGGATGCAATGAGAAGATTAGATTCATAGTTTGACTTAATCAAACATCTTTGAGAGGATCTGGATTTGAGATATGATCTCAATCCCAAGTCACTATACATGGAATGTACAATCGTCTTGCCCTTATCTCGAAGTATCCGCAGAGAAAGCACATTATTCTTGAAAGAGCTCAAGAATAATTCCACTATTGATAATATATAAACATTGGGAAATTGATGATTAAATGTGATTTAATTATCATGAATAATATGAATATGATTCATATTATTTGAACACATGAGAATAGTCATCCAATATAATTAAATAATATTTAATTACCAAGGATATGATTAATATGTATATCACTATCCATAATAATCATAAATTTTATAAATATGATTTATAATATGATGGAGGTATTTAATCGTAAATAGTGTTTACAAATTAAATGTTGATGTGAATTGGATTCACATTGAACAACTAATTGCAAATGCAATTTACATTTTATATTTGATGTATGAATATGATTCATAATTGTCAATGGTGTGATTGAAATTATCACAAAAAATTTAGGATTATTTTGGTGAATAATTTTGCAACAAATGTTGTTGCACATGTGGAATATTTGGAGAGATATGAGATCTCCCAATAAAGAAAAAAGAGGTCCACTGTCCTCTTTAAGATGGTGGACAACCAAGGAATCCTACTTCTTATATTCCCATCCACTCTATTAAGGGAATGAGGCTTGTCCTCGTTCCTTTATATCCACATGAAATTGATATGAATTAAATTAAATGTGTTGTAAATTATTTACAACATATTTAATTTAATTTAAATTGATTGATTATTGTTGCAAGTTTATGCATTAAAATCATGGCCATTGATTGAAAGCACAAAATAATCTACACCATACATTATTGTGTGCACATGGATTGAGATCCCTGTAAATACAATATGTTATAAAAGAAAGGTAAGTCTTTGCTCTTTTTTTAACAACAATTACAAGAGTAATAACTCACTCTCTCTCTATTCTCATACATGCCCATCCTCTCTCTCTCTCGCAATATTATGGCCCTCAACAATATTGACCTAGAGAGATCCGTAGTCGTCGCGATGTCGTTGTGTTGCCGGATCGACTGCTCATGGATCTACACCCTCTTCAGTGCATCTTGCTCATGAGAAAGCTCATTTCTTTTTTGCGACGAAATCAGTAGACTCCATGCTCGGATCTTCAACTTGGATAGTGGGAAGCACACATCTCATCCACGCTCTTACAAGTGCATCATTCGTCGGGTCGGACTTGAGACAGAGGGTCACTTCACTTAGATAGTGATGACTCTTCATTTCATCACCTTTATTCTTTCATTTTGGCCTTTAAACCCTAGATAATTGCATGTAAATAATATTATTTTGCACAAACTAACATATATTATTTATTATGTAAAAATTGTATAAAATACTGCAATTAAAGTAAACATAAAAGAATAAAGAATAAAGCAAAAATAAAAGAATAAAAGAATAAACCTAATTTATTCTTTATTATTATACCTGAAATCAATAAATTTTGTACATATAAGTTTTAGATAAAAATACTTAGAAAAATACAAAATTTATTTCATGAAAAAAAGATTGACAATGTGCTTTAGACACTCAGAATAAAAATCCAAAATCCCAACTTCACACTTCTTTATCTTCTCCATATTATATCAAAATTGACCAAATTCACTTCAATTGTATATAATTTTAACAAGTTATTTAATGAAGGTGGTTTCATTCAATTTGGATTTAATATGTAAAGTTTAGGTTTTGGACCCCTATTGTGCATTATACCTAAATAAAATAAACGTTTTTTATTCTTTATATTCTTCACTATTTCATATTTTTATAATTTTGTAAATAATATATGAAATCCATATACATACCTAAAATAAAAGGAAAAAAATGAAAGATAAAATATAATAAATAATTGAATTCACAATTATAGATGAATTATATATATACATATCTAATAATAAATATACCTATTTATTTAAGTGCACAGAATGCAATAACAATATATTTATATGTATTTAAATAAGTATTATATATAAAATATGTGAATAAAATAAAATAATAGAAAATAGAAATAAAAATAAAATACCCAATATATAGGTAAACATACCTATATTTATACATGTAAAAAGTAACTAACAATAAATTAACTTGTAAAAACAAATAAAAATCACCATAAAAATACTACATAAAATAATAAATATTTTCCATTTTGACTATAAATAAACAAAATCATTTATTGTTTTTAATTGAAATATTAAATTATTTATTTTATGGTTTGTCTTATAGTAAGTAACCTAAGTGGCCCAATCAGGTTGCAGACTCGATTGACCGGCCGGTCAACTGACCCCCTACAACCTTAGACCTAATAGACCCGCTGACCGCCCATCTTCATCGATTTTTGGCATCTGATTCTTGCACCCTTTCATCCTGGGTCATTTTTGACTTTTGTTCATCGATCAACAGGCTTTCAAGATTACATCTCACCTCAATAGATGGAGCACCATGTCAACAAGGAACCTCGATCAAAGGGGGCCCCTTACATATCCACTTCCATCGCCTCCCTTCAAATTTGATCTCTCCTTCGCCTTCCAAACCCCAACCCTAGATCGGATTGATGCTCCTTATGACCGCAGAAGACTCTCTAGTGGTTCAGCGAGCGAAAAAAAGATAGGAATCGAGTTGATCCAACTCTGCCGACCATCTCCACCGCAAGCTCCACTCCCAGCCACCCTAAGCAGGTGAGATTCATTTTCTTTGTCTTTTTCCATTCCTTAGGTTAATCATAATCTATTTTAGCCGTTATATTTACTTGATTTTTCTTTTTTAGTTAAATACAGAAATCGTAGTTTATTGGAGCTGAGCTCTGACAACCTTGTTCAATGTATTCTGACTGTGCTCCGGCCATCTGATCACCTTCATTACCGTCCCCCATGCTTCAGTTCTCCCCACACATTATAATTCCCTAGATTCTTTTTGGATCAAAAGATCGGAGCCTTTACCTCCGCCGCTCATCGGAGGCTCTCCACCCGCCAATTTCTACTCAATCCCTCCAAGAAGGACCCCTAGAGCTTGCATTTTTTGCGTGTTGACTAACCTTACAGGTTTAAACGACCAACAACCCCTTCTGGGTCGATTTTGATCTGGTCATAGGCACCTAGAGCTCCGATCTTCAAGAAGCCACCATGACCTCTCTGATGGGACTCCGCCATTTTTGATATCTACAGTGGATACAGACCACTTTGGGGAGAATTTTGAGCCGCCATGCAGCTTCCTAGGTGTTCGGAGGGGCGAGCTAGGACCAAATGAAGCTCTCTAGGCCAGTGTTCTCCCTCATTTCTGAAGGATATGGTAAGATCCTTAAGCGCATCACGGAATTGTGAGGATCGCATTGCATGCAATCGGGAGTGACTAGTCGCACTAGCTGCTCAAGGTAGCGTGATTTTAAAAAGTTTTCATGCGATGAAACCACATGATCCAAGAACACTTCTCGGACCATTTCATCTAAACAAAAAACAAGTACTAGGGTTACCTCTATAAGCGTGGTTGCGATCGAGTCTCTAAATGAAGAGACCTCCTGTCTCAAGTCCAATCCAATAGAGGAGACGCTTGTGAGCACGTGGATGATACGTGTGCTTCTCGTAATCCATGTTGATGATCCATGCGGTGAATATCCTGATCCCGTCTCACGAGATCTGATGTCTTCTTCACGAGCGAGGCGCACCGAAGGAGACGGAGATCCATGAGCAAACAATCCAACAACATAATGACGACGCTGTGGTGATGGAGACCCTCTGTAGGGCTTCTATGGTGGACGACCATATGAGATAGAGAGATGGCGTGTAGATAATGAGAGAGAGAGAAGTTGTTATCATTGTGTAACTTTGAAGAGTAAGGGGTGCCCTTCTATTTATAATATTTTGGGATCCATGGATCTCAATCCATAGACAACACAAATCCAATGGCTTACATTGATTTGTGTTTCTTTTAATGGCCATAATTTTGTTGCACAAATTTGCAATAAAAATTTGTTGTCTTTTTAATAAATTAAATAAATTGAAAATCAATCAATATAATTTAATTTAATAAAGCAACAAATATGGAATGGATTGGAGATAAAGCAACCAACATTCCACGTATATAGGCTAGACGGCCACAAGTTGAGGGTGCTCAACTTGGTCGTCCCTCCTTAAAAGGAATGATGGGGCTTTTATTCCAAAATAGTTGAGATCTCATATCTCAACATATAATCCATATATGCAACAACATTTGTTGCATAATTATTCACAAAAATATTTCCAAATTATTTTTTGATAATTTCAATCATGTCATTGATAATTGTGAATCATATCAACACATCCAAAATAAAATGTTAATTACATTTTCAATTAATTGTCCAATGTGAATCCAATTCACATCAACATTTAATTCGTAAATGTTATTTACAAATAGCTCTTTCTTATATATTATTAATCACATTTATAACATATATGATTCATATGGATAGTGTTATACACATTATACATATCCATGAGAATTAAATCGCATTTAATCATCTTGGATCTTTATTCTTATGTGCCCAAATAATATGAATCACATTCACATTATTTACATCTTTGATAATTAAATAACATTTAGTTATCTTAGATAAGTCTCCATATTATATGAATCAAATTCATATTATTCATGATAATTAAATCACATTTAATTATCAGTTTTCTCAATGTGCTGATACATATATCAATAATGAAATTATCCATGAACTCTTTCAAGGATAATGCGCTTTCTCCATGGATACTTGGAGATAAGGACATGGTGATTGTATTGTTCTACGTATAGTGACTTGGATATTGATATCACATCTCAAATCCAGATCTTGCGGACCTCCCGTAGATGTTTGATCAAATCAAAGACATAGATCTAATCTTCTCAATGCATCTGAATCACATTCAGATCAAGGTCCAACACTTGAACCAAGATTAGATCACTTCTCTACTGAGAGGAGTCACTAAAATCCGGACCCGTTTCATCACTCCCTAGGAGTGTAAACGTCATGGTTATACAATCATTCATGATCACATCACCCTCAGGTATTCCTAATACATGTACATCCTGCATACGGGAAGACCAAGAATGAACCTGAAGTTTTAGATCTCTTTTAGACTGTCTACTTCAGAGTTTAACCTAAAGTTTCTTATTCGATCATCGGGAGTTGGTATTGATCATATACTTTCCAAAAGCATATATCATATCCAGGTATTGATCATATACCTTCCAAAAGCATATATCAAACCTACCAATTCAGCTAAGCTTCCAAAGCGAGATGACCGTGCACATAATTTAATCCTTCCTAATATCTCATGAGCGAGCTCATGTCTTCCAGTTCATAAATGAACCTGTATGATCCCTTTGAGAGATCCTATTACTCATATGCCCTTGCATGCACACCAGCACATCGGTGTATAGACCTTGGTTAGGTGATCAACCTATTGGTCTGCCAAATGTACATACTCAGACATATAGTAACTCATCTATCTCCTGTCAGAGGATGCATGCCTATATCGTGACAACATACGACGTAGGACTTTGGTTATCTTGATCTCGTTAAGTCAAATCTTTGACCTAACTAATCTGACACCTCTGAATCTCTATTCCTATGTAGAGGACCTGCATCAAGAGGTCGATCAGATATCAGCCTTTAGAGAAAGGATTTCCATCTCCTTCTCAGGCTAGAGATCCTCTCTTAATAATCATTTGATGGTTCTTGATGAGTCCTCAATTTAACTCTTTAGATATTCATCCAAGCACTAGCCTCTATGACTAAATAATTTAATCAACAACTGTATGATCACTAAGATGGCCATGGTACATAACCCTAATTGTACTAAGGGACCTATTATGAAAATTAGTTATTCTTCATTTCAGATCAGGGAATGATATTTGCAATAATAATTATTGCATAATGGCTTGCTGTGGGCTCGCATGTCAAATAATTTCTTCCAGATGCCTTCAGCATCGTTCAATCTAAGGCGGAGCTCCTGGTCTACAACAGTCGTTGGATGATGGACATCAGCCACCATCAGATCTAGCTCTTGATCTAATCAAGACCCTCCATCTGCGAACCGTCATCGTGCTTCCTCGACACGCCACATGTCAAGTGAAGTGATTCAGACCCTCCGCTTGGCCACATAGTGGAATTTTGCATTTCCAACCCCCGTATTTTTGTACTTTATTTTTAGTCCAAAAACTTTCCTCTACAATTGTTTTATATTTTTTAATTTTATTGAGAACCTTATAAACTATTATTTACATTTCAATACCTTGCCATGTCACCTCATGTGCCCGTGTAAGTGATGGGGTGGGAATTTTTGTTAGGAACCCTATGGGTTTTTGGTATTTAAATTTAGTCTCGTAATTCTAAATTCTAGTATAATATTTTATGGTTAAATGGTAGGTGCAACGTACCCCCTTTTGAATATTGCATTTATAGCCCTACCAGTGTATATCAATTTAAATTTTCAGGGCATTTTGCATGATTAGTCTTGGGTTTTGTTAAGGGGTTCAGAAATAGAGAAAAACTTTTGGACAATTATGTTTAGGTCCCTGCTAGAAATTAAATTTTATTTTTTATATTTTGTTCATTAAAAATATCATCTCGCATCTAAAATTGCTAAGAAAATTTGTTTAAGTGCCTGGACATATTATAAATCACAAATATGTTTTGGGCCCTTTAAAGCTATTATAAAACACAAATTTCATCCTGCATCCTTGTTTTCATTTAAAAATACAAAAAAATGCAATATATATTTAAAAATTCCAAAAAAATAGATCGTATTTATTAGTGTATTTTGTAGCTGCAGACAAAAAATCCATAAAAATAACAAAAGAAAATTAAGAAAAATTAAAAAGTTCCAAAATACTCATAAAAATTATAAAAAAATATATAAAATATAAAAAGAGTTGTTTTTATTTCTAAATTTTGTTTACTATATCTATTATTTATTAAAAATAATTTTGGGAAATTTTTGGATTTTATCTATTTTAAATATCAAAACAATTCGACCCATTAATATAAATCACTATTTCGACATTTTTATTCAATTTAAAATACAAAAAAGTAGCAAAAATTCTGATAAAACTATTAAAAATACAGTAAAACTATAAAAAGACAAAACTATTTTATTTCCTCATATTTGAAGCATTTATAGTTTTTATAAATATAAAAAGGATACATCTATTTATATAGCTATATTATATTATTATTAATATTAATATAATTATTAAAAATCCCATAAATATTTTTAATATACTTAAAAAATGAAAAGGATTGTATTTAAGGCATTTTATGATTTTCCTTGTATATATATCTAGTATCTATTATACTGTTTATATACATTTTTACATATGCCTATATATTACCTTTCATTATAAAAAAAGAAAAATCTAAAAACAAAAAAGATATAAATAAAAATTTCCCAAAAAAAATTAAAACCTACTAAATAAAAAATCATTATAAAAACACCAAAAATATTATTGTCTCCTTTTGCCAAATATTGTTGTCTATTCCCCTTGCTCCCTAAGTTCAACTCTCTACATAATTGCACTATTCACACATTTGTAGAATTATAATAAATTTTAACTCCCCATTTATTTTGCATTGCTTCGTCTATCTTGTGGGTTAATTATTGATTGACCTTTGAGTTTTATGAGTGGTCGCCTTAGTGATAGTATTGGTCTTGCCTTATGTGGAACAAATTAGACCCTCGCAAAATCTGTGTCATCAAATGGCACCGCCCCGGCAACGCGTAGGATAGATTTTGGGTGTTATTTTTGCTTCATTATTTTTCTTATTTTATTTTTCCTTTTTTATTGAGATCATTGATTATCTATGCTAATCACTTTTCTGCTATTTTTCTTGCAAGGGACCTCGAGGTAAACGCAACCTCTTAGGTGGTTGGAGCACCTAAGCTACGAGGAGCTTGGTCATTCTCTTTGTTGATAAAGAGGAGAGAGCATGAGAGAGTGAGAGAGAAAGATTTAGCATAGCCATTTCTAACTTTTATTTTGTCTAATTAATTTATAATAATATAGATGGAATGAACATTGGACACTTGGGCCTATTTTACCAAGTGCTTGTATACTTAGGGGCTCACAGTGTTTTCCTTATTTTCATTGCTTTATTTTCTTTGTTTTCCGTGTTTTGTGTTTTTTGCCTTATTTTTATTTGTTTTGCGGAATGAGCCCTTAGAATTTTAGGATTACTTGATTGGTAAGCTAGGTCCAAACACCTAATATAAGCATGTACCAATAGTCTCTATGTTTGGATTCAGTTGACAATAATTATAGATTATTTAGAATTGGAATCGAGCGCCGCGAGCGACTCTACACAATGCTTGTTGAACCCATTGTGGCAGTCACCGAAGAGTGTCCAAGATCGGACATTTGGATTTTATTTCTGAATAACTAGCATTTGGTTCTTCATGTTTAATAGCAATTCCTTTTTAGGGTGATTTCTCCGTTTGCATACCGTGCATGTATATTCGGTTTATAATTTTTTGCCATACATCACACATGGGGAGAGCTAGGAAGCATTGTAAGTCTTCTAACTGAGTATTCATTAGAATCAAGGGTGAGATTTCCATATTTGATTCACCTTGCATTTCTTTATTGATTTCTCCCAATTATTTTGATCATGTAGGGTAAATAGAAAATCCAAAAAAAATGTTAGGCACTTTTGCATTGAAAAATACTCAAAAAAGTGAAAATAAAAAATTAAAGCAAGGGGACTACTAATTGAACTTTGACCTAATTAAAAATCATAATTGACATCATTGTTTGGGGTTCATATAGCCCTTATTACATTCAGGTACACTCCAGACTGGAGAGACATGAACCATAAGGAATAGAGCCCAAAACCTGATTTGTGGTTGCCTCAATTATCACCTAGGTTTGGCAAAGTATTAGCGCTTCTATCGTATGTGGACGAGTAGGGGCTTGTCGACGATGGTGCTCTCACCTTGTGTAGAGCATCTAAATTGATCTGAAGTATTGATCATAGGCCACGCCCTCACTGGGTTATCTGTCTCATCATCTTGTGTTAGAGTACATTGATTGCATGGGAAGTAGTGGTTTCTCCTATCGACTTCCAATCTCTTTTCTTTGGCTACATAGCCCCCTGGGACTAGTACTGAGGACCTCAAAACCTGCAGATCATAGGATACAAATGAGGTGGAGCAAGTACGAGGACACTTTCCTGGCAGTACGCACTCTCCTCTAGGGCTAATCGTTAATGTCTCGTGACAATTTTTGACCAAATCGTAACTCTAAAATTGAAAAAGATAAAAATAGTCGAACTCATACGGCTCCACATGTGTTGAGTTGGTGGACCCAATTTTACTTGGCATTTGTTTGTTTTAGACATTACGTCCAAAGATCAAAGTCACCAGCACTTGCATAATTTTGTCATTCTTCTTTTTTACTTCCTCTTTGACACTTGCTTATCATGATTCTTCTACTATTTTACAGTCCATTTATTTCTTGTTCATCATGTATCCTTCAACTATCATCTACTTCCGTTTCCATCCAAGATTTCGACTTCAGGATGGCTTGGTCGAGACTCCGTCGCCACCCACATCGACAACTCGAGTTTGACATCTCCAATAATTCGAGGTGATTCCCATGCAAATGGTTCAAACTCCATGAACCATCCTCAGAGCACCCCGCTTCTTCTTTCTTACACAGAATGAAAAAACTCTCTTCCTAAATTCTACCACTTTTTGGAGGGAGATTGATTTCGCTCCGTATACCTCTTCATCCCTAATAAGATTCAAGATTGACCCTAATTCTGAATTATTTTCTCCATCTGGTGCCTACATCTAGATTGATTGGGGTATATGCCCCATTGCAAATCTTGATCAGATCTAGAGCTAGTTCCTTCATACTCAGACTCAGATATGACTCCTATAGGTAGAGGAAAGGGACCGTATCTCCCCAGCACTGAGTACAAAATGAAGTAGGGAATGAATTAAAATGAGGCTAACGGTTAGCTTTTGGGATCCATCCAGACCATCCAATAACAACTAACCAATCAAGCTTTAGCCCAGGTCGCTTTCCAATAAATGTTTAACGACAAGAGGAGAAGGTTAGAGGGAAGAGGAGGAGACCAAGGAGGAAGTGGTGATAACCTTCATCATGATGATGATGACAATCACTCGGTAGGTGGACCTCGTGGAGGTAAGGGAGTAGCAAGGAGAGCGGCCCAAGATCACTTTGAAGCAGACCTACAACCCGGGGGCTGACTGCATCAATGAGTAAATCTAGATCCCACCGGTCCACACCCACTTTGAGCTGAAACTACAATTTATTTCGCTCCTCCCCATCTTCCATGAGAATTCAAATGAGGAGCCTTACACACCTACAGGAGTTTGGTCATATCTGCAGTACAACACACTACTCCAACATCTTGTTGGACGTAGTCAAGATGATTGCCTTCCCCTTCAGCCTTCAGAGCAAAGCACTCTACTGGATCAACCATCTGGGGAAGGTTGTGATGACCAGAGAGGATCTGTAGTCTGCCTACTTGCATAAGTACTATCCTCCCGACTGTCTTAATCTCATGGGATCGAAGATTACTAGCATTTCTTAGGGACCCCAAGAGTCCTTTTATAAGACATGGTAGAGGTTTAGCTATCTGAATGAGAAGTGCCCCCACAATGATATTCAGAGGACCAGTTTAGTCCAACATTTCTTTGGGGGGTTTGACAAAGACTAGTCAGCGTCTGGTTGATGTTGGTTTCGGAGGATCCCATTTCAAGAAGAATGAGGACGTAGTATGGCATATCTTTAGGGATATGGCAAAAGGAGAGGCTTCATTATCCTCATCTCATTCCTATATATTCAACCACCACTACTAGTCCTCTGCAAGAATGTAAAGATAGAGGATACACATGAAGTCGATAGGTGTGACAACTCCGACTTGAGCATCATTGGGAATCACCTGTTGAAAGTGGACATCATTGAGAAGAGGTAGTAGGACCTAGAGAAGCTCGACGGGATCAAGCAAAGGACGAAGGGCCCGGACAAGCTCGACATAATCACCAAGTAGCTTGAACTGCTGGTGAGCATCATCAGTGCCTGCAATGCAGTGACCGTCGCGTTTGAGCATCTAGATGAGAAGAAGTAGCAGACACAGACACAACCACCTTAGTCGAGTCCCAGTCAACCTCCGGTCCAGCATGTATACTATGTGCATGCCCCGAAGCAGCTGCCGCAACAGCTGCAGACATAGATGGCTGTCTACCATCCATCTGAACTCTAGACACAATATCTTGAGCCTTGTTATCCACCTCCCCCACTCATTCATGAATGGTGTTTGGAGCAACGATTAACAATTGACCTATCCTCAGGAACAACCACATGGTTAGAATCATGCCAGCTAGCCATTTCAGTGGCTGTAGGGAGGGAGGATGTACCAGCCCAACCAGCAGGCTCCACCACAACGATACACTTGGAGGTAGAATAACTATCAACAATAGTCTGAACATCGTAACCAGCAGTACCAGTAGCCAATTGTTCAATATCGTCACCTATACTCCTCCCCGCAGTATTATCAATACCCTTCTCTTCCTCCTACTCCTCCTCATTTCTCACAGGGTTACGAGCAACAACCTCCCTCTTACCATCGGAACCAATGGTCACACCAGGCCAAACCCTCTGAGTTTGCTTTAGTTAACCCAACCCTTGATTGTATGGCTTATTTAATAAAGAACATGGCTGAGATGAGCTAGAAGATAGATAACCTGACGGCTGCCAAGACTGTCATTCCAGCTTAGGTCAACGCCAAATCAAACAACTTCCATCGTAAGGAGCATGTAGTCTGCAGTGCCCCACCCAATTCAAGTGAAAATATTGTCTTGTTATCTAAAATTGTAAATCTCAGGAGCGGTAGGACACTCCAACCATTTGCAAAAGTGAAGGGGAAGAGCAATGCATCCAACCGTGAATCGTCAACCCGGTTGATATCAAGCTCAACATCATTTTTTGGAGTAGTTCAAGATATGAAAACACAAAAAAATGAAGAAAATTCAAAAACACAAAAAGAAAGCAGCAGTCCCGGTGAAGTCGCACTAGCCTTGGAGATGCCAGCACCTGCAGCACAAGCAGAGCCAGACGATGGAGCCACGCCTATTAATTTTTGGGTCCACCTGATGTATACAAGTGTATACCTTTTTGCCGTCTACCTATATCGAATGATATGGACAGAAATTTAAATGTGAATGAAAGCATTTTTATGATGTACATATGCCTTTTCCTTCTGCACTTAAATCAAAAACAATAAAAAATTGAAAAATGCTTTGCCTGATCTTGGCATCATTGAAATACTGAAAAATATTATGCTTGAGATGCCTCTTATAAAAGCCATGGAATACATGCCCAGTGTAAAGAAAGGACTCAAAGAAGCATGTACAAAGAAGCACCAGCCACAGAAAACCATACGTAGAAAATCTGAGAATCATATACTCACCATGTCTACAATGAACACCATCAACAATCTCAACACAAAAAGAAAGGCAAGGGAGCACCACTCATCTGATGCCAAATTTTCAGGAGTTTGAGTGCACCTTGCTCGATAGTGGGTCTTCTATCAACCTTCTACCAACGTCACTACTCATAGAATTGGGCGAAGATCACTCAAGACAACCAAGATGATTCTGCAGTTCATGGATTGATCAGTCAAGCGACCTAGAGGCATGTTGTAGGATGTGATTGTCACTATTAAAGGGATGTAATTTCCTATTTACTTCATTATCTTGGACATGGATATCTCCACACCACTGCTCCATACCCTGATTATCCTTGGGCACTCGTTCCTTTAAATAGTTGAATAGTAGTTGACTACGACACTAGATAGATAACACTCCACTCCACTAGTGATAAGATATAGATAGAGACAGTGCCTGAGTTGAAACCAACATAAGTTGTATCTGAGATAAGTGTGCTTGTACCTCAATATCTTGAGGGTTGTTACTTTTTAGTAGAGATCAGATATACAAATCTATTTCTGGATAACAAAGAGACCATGGAATTCCTCTCAACAGAGGAAGTACAGACAAGCACAATCCAATAAACCGAGGTCTTTGATGATGAGATTTTTGCTGATGTGAAAATAGAAAAATTTGAACAATCACCCTCGTCTAAGCATGAGGATTTCATTGTCGATCCTTGTGATGTTCTGAATGAAGAGGCTGAAGTGACAAAGGTGGACATCCAACGAATGAAAGAGCTAACACCTGCAGTTGTTGCTAGAGTCACCATAGAGCAATCCAATCCCACCAGAACTTAAACCTTTGCCCTTCAAGATGAAGTATGTCTTCCTTGCTGATGAGTCAAGTATGCATTCAGTCATCATCATGCTCATTCGATAAAAGACTAGGAATCTCATCTAATGAACGTTCTTGAACGAAACTGCAAGGCAATAGGCTAGAAGATATCAGATCTCTATGGGATCAATCCATTATTGTTCTCGCATCACATTTTCCTAGAAGAAGACAACAAACCATCTCACAAATTCCAATGCAGACTGAATCCTAACCTCTAGGAGGTTGTGATGATGGAAATTAAAGAAATGGTATGATACAGGATCTATATATCCAATCTTTGACTCCAAGTGGGCGAGTCTCCTGCACATAGCATCAAAGAAATCAGGGATCACCATTGCAACTGATGACTAAGGGGAGGAGATTCTGACCAGAGTATTGACATTTTAGCGTGTATGTGTGTACTACAGATGCCTTAATCTTACAACCAAGAAGGATCATTTCCCACTACGCTTCATCGACCAGATACTTAAGAGGATGGTCGCAAACGAAATATTTCTGCTTCTTGCACAGTTACTTTGGATATTATCAAGTTGAAATTGCTCTTGAGGACTAAGAGAATACCATATTCACCTGTCCATTTGGGACGCATGCCTTCAGACATATGTCGTTCGGACTGTGTAATGCCCCTGCTACATTTCAGAGATGTATGCTGGTCGTATTTGCAGATATGGTGAGTAGTTTCCTTGAGGTTTTCATGGACGATTTTTCGATCTATGGAGATAGCTTTGGCCAATGTTTGGATTATCTTGACCGAGTTCTGAGGAGATGCTGTGAAGTCAACCTTGTGGGAGAAGAGTCGCTTTATGGTGATTGATCATGTTAGGTCATGTGGTATCAAAATGTTGCATGAAAGTGGACTCAGCCAAGGTGGAAGTGATTTCAAAACTTGAGCCACCTACAACTCTAAAACTGGTCCGATCATTTTTGGGGCATGTAAGTTTCTACCGAAGATTCAAAAAGACTTCAACAAATTAGCCTGACCGCTAAGGGAACTTCTTGTCAAGGAGACAGAGTTTGTTGTGGATGGCAGTGTACTCCAAGCCTTCAACAATTTGAAAGGCTTGATCACACATGCTCCTGTCATGTAGCCACATGATTAGTCTCTACCCTTTTAGATCATGAAAGATGCATCAGACTTCACAATTGGTGTTGTTTTAGGAGAAAGACAAGATGGGATGCCATGTGTGATTCATTATAGTAGCCAAACACTTGAGTAAGCCCAGAACAATTATACAGTGTTTGAGAAAGAGCTACTTGTCGTACTATTTCCATTGGAGGAGTTAGGCTCACATCTCCTTGGATCAATGGTAATAATTTACACTACCCACTCTGCCATCAAATACCTTCATAACAATAAAGACGCTAAGACTCGTCTAATTCGTTGGATTCTTCTACACCAAGAATTCGACTTGGAGATTTGTGACAAACCAGGTGTCAAGAATGTGGTGGCAGATCATCTTTCGAAGATAATTAATGCAGAGCCTCCTGAGCAGAATTCCCTTCTAAACACAGAGACCTTTCTAGATAAGACAGTCTTGTCTATATTCTATCTCCCCTAGTACGCCAACATTGTTAATTATCTTTTCTCCAAAAGGTTCCACTGGACTGGCTGAATATCAAACATGATAAATTCTTGGCTGTCATTCTCTTCAGTGGGAAGATCTACATCTATTCCGAGAGGGAACATACTGCATCTGGAGGAGGTGTATACCTCAGGAGGAGATTATGGGTGTCCTAGACCACTCCCATAAGCTTGAAGCTGGTGGACACCATTCTAGAAAGAGGAAGACAACAAAAGTTCTTTAGTGTGGCCTTTATTGGCTAACTCTATTCAAGGATGTAGATGATTATGTGAAGAAATGTACTGACTATCAATGAATGGCTGAAAACATCAGCATGCGCAACATAATGCCACAAAAATACATTCAAATATCTAACGTTTGATGCATGTGGCATTGATTTAATGGTTCCATTCCATAATAACTAGGGATTTTAGTACATCCTACTTGCCATAGACTATGTCAGCAGATGTATGGGGGCATTCCCCGCCTGAATTGCAAACAACTGCACAATCTATCACTTCTTGAAGGAAAACATAATTTTACAGTTCGAGATCCCCAAGATTCTCATTTCTGATGGGGGTGACATTTCATCAACAAAGAGGTCAAGAAGTTGACCAAAGAATACATCATTGAGCACCGTGTTGCAGCGTTGTACCACCCCCAATCGAATGGCATGGCGGAATGTTCTACACGAAGATCAAAGCCATACTGCAGAAGCTTGTACGACCAGACATGAAGAATTGGTCTCAGTTACTGGACTCAGTTATTTGAGCATACCGCAAACCGTAAAAGTCTCCTCTCGACATGTCTCTCTACCGCCTCGTCTATGGCAAGCCTTACCGCCTGCCCATGGAACTAATTCACAAATCCCTATGGTAATTTAACATGTGCAACCTTGATTCCGAGCGAGCTGAAAAGAATCACAAAGTTGATCTGAACAAACTGCTTGAATTTAGAGACTACACCTATGATAAACAACCTTATGTACAAAGAGTAAGTCAAGCGATGGCATGACAAGCTCATATGTAGAAAGACTTTTGAACCTAGACAGAAGGTATGGTTATTTGATGTGAAGCTGAAGATTTTCCCAGGTAAACTAAAAAGCAAATGAACTTGACTATTCATTGTGAAAGTTGTGCATGACATGGAAGAATTCTCATATCAGAATTGTCACATGGCACACAATCATGCGTAGTCAACACACAGTTGCAGAAGCCATACTTAGAGCATGATACATTCATGTCTGTTGTCGATTCAATCAAAGTTGTATTTCAGTATGAGCTCCCATAGTCAAAAGGATCAGACACATGTGCGACAAAATAAAAAAAATAATTTCTGTTTTCTTTTTTAATTCTTTTCTTTTTATTTTTCTAATTCTTTAAAAATGTTGTTCACCCATTTCTTCATTTCTATACTTAGGACATACTTTGTCCTAAGTATGGGGAGTGAGCACCCCAAGTTATTCATTTCTGTGATCCCTTACATGTCTCCATAACTCTTAATATTTTTTCTATGCTTATGGATATTTTACCCTAAGTATGGGGGGGGGGGGGAACAAGTCTAGCCGATCATTTCGTGCATTCCCACCATTGACCCTCCTAGCCTTCTGTAGAATATATTATACTTAGGATTATATTATCCTAAGTATAGGGGGGATGGTCAACTTCTCATTCTTTGATTATTTAGTCATTATAGTATAGATTGTTCTATACTCAGTACGTGTTATGTCTTCCTTTTTTCTCTCTGATCTATGAGGACATAACCCAAGCTAAGTATAGGGGGCTTGTATATACGTTGTATATACTTTTGCCATAACTCGTACTTTCACATTTACAATAGGCTAATTAATAAAATATACCAAATTTCTTTGAAGATAATTGCAATAAGTTAGTTAAAAGTGTTTTGCAAAATGATTTGAAAAGTGGTGGAAAAATATTAGAAAAATATTTTGAAAATTGTTTGGAAAACTTTTGCAAAATGCTTTTAAAACATTGTAAAAATATTTTGTTTGCAAAAACTTCTTTTATTTGTGTAAATAAAAGTTTTGAAAATCTATTTGCATGTTATTTGAAAAATGGTTGAAAAATCTTTTGAAAAATTCCATATATATATTGTTTGGAAAATATTTGCAAAACAATTTTCAAGGGTTGTAAATGTTTATAAAAATGTTCATCAAAATTATTTGTAAAAATAAGTTTTCAAAATGTTTACAAAAGAATTTTCAAATGTTTTTAGAATCTCCTATAAATAATAGTCCAAATAAAATGCTTAAATCATATATGAAACTTATGTATAAATTCTATAAAATTACTAACACTCAACTTCTAAATTCCCCGTGTAAAGTACACCTTCACTCTTGTAAAGACAGAAGCACTCCCGCATAAATAGTTGCATATAGTTCCTTTACTAACCCTTATTTGAAAATCTCTAAAAAAGTGTAAAATTCAAAACTCTAAAAACATTTGCAAAAACTTTTCAACAATTTGCATAAAAACTTGCAAAACTTTTTTCTTCAAAAATCCATAAGAAAGCTAAAAAAATTTGCTTCACAAAAAGATTTTCTAATGCATTGTACATAGCATTTGCATTTTTCAGAATGATCAAGATAATTGAACAAATCTGAATTAAAGTCTGAAGATTGGAGCCTGGTATAAACCTTAATGCACTTTGTTTCAGAGGAACCCACTAAGAACTGGAATCGACTCATGAGACTATGTTCATGAGTTGATTCATTGTGTCTAACTAGAGCCCTTCATATCATCCATAAGACTCTTGAGATAGTGGCTTGACTAGAAACCTTGCACTTAACACTTAGCTCAACTCAGATTGGTTGTTTAAAGATCTCGGAGTCTAATTCGTGACAATGCTAGGTTGCTTCGTCAAGGGAGGCTCAAGAACAGTTCTTGGGGATTTCTAAAACTGGCACTCTAATCCACTTCATTTAGCAACCATGATATCTAAATACTAGGTACGGATTAAGATAATGCTTCGGATGAGGAATGGTCTGCGGACGTAACTTTATTCCAAGGCCCCAAAAATTGGTGGACTAAAAATATGTTATATCCACTAGGGGAACAAACAAGAATGCAAGAGATACACAATGTCAAGAAAAATTCAAAGAAGCCTACACCAAAAAATCCATCAAAAATATGAGCTTCAGAAAAAGCCTACTTCTAGGTGAAGACTCTCTTACACTGGTCGTGCTTCAGAAAGAAATGAAGACTACACTTGTCCATTCCTAGTTCTCTTCCCCTTCTTCTAGCTTCCTCCCACTCTTGATTGTAAAGACCAACGGTGCTTGACCTTAGAAGGAAATATCTGTCTCCACAACAATGGGCTACGTGGAGAGCAGAATCTTTTATAGTTCAACAATTTTGTTTGGGAAGAGTAAATTTACACACATGTATATGTCATTTCAAAGTAGCAAGAATATGCGATTGAGAGGATGTCTCTAATCTAATCATGAATTGAACTGGATGATAGTACTTTAGAACCTAAGGGCTATTGTGTCCCATTTCCTATCCTTAATGTTGTTCTGAACATACTAATAATCCAAAGGTCTTCTATGAGCTCCAAACTTTGATTTTAATAAGAAAATTTAATAGCCAAAAAATTGTTCTAAGTTCTTTATTTTTCTTTTCTTCATTTTCTTTTCTACTATTATAGGCATAAGTGTTTGCTAGGGACTAGCAATGGCAAGTATAGGGGGGTGATGAATCTCCTTTTCATAACCTTTATTCTTTCATTTTGACCTTTAAACCCTAGCTAAATGCAGGTAAATAGTATTATTTTGCTCAAAATAACATATATTATTTATTATGTAAACATTGTATAAAATATTACATTAAAAGACAAAGTAAAAGAATAAAGAAAAGAAAAAGAAATGAAATACCATAGATATTGAATGACCCTAAACCCTGAGACCTAGGCATCATGATGACTGGTTCGACAAGGAATTAAGTAGGGGGAGATAAGGCCCATTTAATACAATAAAAATACTAATTTTAATTCTCCAATAAGTTATTTTTGGGATCTATTTTATTCTTAATTATTTATATTTCATATCAGTAAACATTGTAAGTAAAAGTTGTATATAAAAATACATAGAAAAATATAAAATTTATTTCATGCAAAAATAATGGACAATACGCTTTAGACACTCGGAATAGAAACCAAAAATCCCAAATTCACAAACCAGTATCTTCTCCATACTATTCAAACTTGACCAAAATTACTGTAATTGTATATAACTTTTAACAAGCTATTTAAAGAAGGTAGTTTCATTCAATTTGGAGTTAAGATGCAAAAGTTAGGTTTTGAACCCTTTTGTACATTATACCTAAATAAAATAATTAATTATTCTTATTTATCTTCTTTACTATTTTATATTTTTGTAATTTTGTAAATAATATAAGAAATCCATATTCATAACTAAAATGAAAGAAATGTTGAAATTATAGAATAAATAATTGAATTCACACATCTAGATGAATTATATATGCACATACCTATATAATAAATATACCAATTTATTTCAGTGTACATGTAACTTCAAAAAAATACAATAAAAATATGTATATGTAGTTAAATAAGTTGTAAATATATAAAATATGTATATAAAATAACAAAATAGAAAATAAAAAAATACCCGATACATAGGTAAATATACATATATTTATACTTTTATAACTTGTAAAAATACATAAAAATCACTATAAAATACTACATAAAATAATAAATATTTTTTAGTTTTAACTAAAAAGTAATAAAATCATTTATTATTTTTAATTGAATTAATAAGGTTTTTTTCTGGTTGTCTTATAGTGACCTACATGACCCAATTAGGTTGCAGCATTGATTGACCTGCGGTCAACTGAGCCCCCTGCACCCTAGGATTGCTAGCCTCACTAATTGCTTATATTCATCAATTTTCCCCTCTGATTCTTGCACTCTTTCATCTTGAGTCCTCTTTGACTTTTTTTATCAATCAACAGACTTTCACGATTGCATCTCGCCTCGATCGATGGAGTACTGTGTCGACCAAGAACCTCGATCAAAGGGGGCCCTATATATATGCACTTCCATCACCTCCCTTCAAATCGGATCCTTCCACCGTCATCCAAACCCTAACCTTAGATCGGATTGATGCTCCTGATGATATCAGGAGACTCTCCAGTGGTTCATCGAGCAAGGAAGGGAGGGAATCGAGTTGATCCAGCTCCACTGACCATCTCCATCGCGAGTTCATCTCCCAACCACTCCAGGCAGGTGAGCTTCCTTTTCTTTGACTTTTTCTATTTTGAGGTTAATCGTAGTCTATATTAGTCGTTAGATTTAATCGATTTTGCTTTGTTTTTAGTTAAATTCAAAAATCGTAATTCGCAAGAGTGGAGCTCCGTTGACCCTGTTGACTGTATTCTGACTGTGCTCCGGCCATTTGATCACATTCATTACATTCCACCAGACTTCAGTTATGCCCCACGCATTCTCGTTCCCCCTGATTCTCCTTAGATCAGGAGATCAGAGCTTCTACCTCAACCGCTCACTAGAGGCTCTCCATCTGACAAATTTCTCGCTCATTATCTCCAAGAAAGACCCCTAGATCTTGTATTTTCTACATGCTTACTAACCCTACAGGTTTAGGTGAATAAAGACCCCTTCTGGGACTATTTTGATCTGGTCATAGCCACATGGAGCTCCGGTCTTCACCGAGTCACCGGGACCTATCTGATGGGTCTAGGTCATTTCTGACATCTCCAGTGGTTATGTACCACTTTGGGGAGCATTTTGAGCCGTTGTGTAGCTTCCCTAGTGTCCGATGGGGCGAGTTAGGACCAATTTAAGGTCACCATGCCAGTGTTATTCCTCAGTTCTTCTAGGTGCCTCCAACACTGCCCGATCTAATGTGGAGCTCCTGGTCTATTACAGTCGTTGGAAGAGAGACATCATCCACCATCCAATCCAGCCCTGATCTATCAGGACCCTCCATCCGTGAACTGTCATCGTGCTTCCTCAACACGCAATGTGTCAAGTGAAGTGTTCCAGACCATCCTCCTAGCCACGTGGGGGTATTTTACATTTCCAACCCTTGTATTTTTATATTTTATTTTTATTCTAGAAACTTTCATTTGTAGTTGTTTATTTTTGCAAAAATTGTATTAAGAACCCTATATTCCTATTATTTGCATTTCAGTCTCTTGCCACATCACCTCACATGCCGGTGTGCGTGTAGGGATGGGCATTTTGCAAGGAACCCTTACGATTTTGGTATTTCAATTTAGTCTGTAATTTTTAATTCAAGTATAATATTTTATTGTTAAACAAGAAGTGGGAATTGCACCTTTGAATATTGCATTTATACCCTTGATAGCGTATATTGATTTAAATATTCAGGGCATGTTGCATGTTTAGTCGTGGGTTTTGTTGAGTGGTTCAAAAATAGAAGAAACTTTTGGATAATTATGTTTAGATCCCTACTAGAAATTGATTTTTATCTCGTGTATTTTATTTATTAAAAGTATTATCTTACATCTAAAAATGCTAGGAAAAGTTTTTTATGTGCCTGGACATATTTTAAATCACATATATTTTTATGGGGCCATTTAAACTTATTTCCCTATTCTTAAAAATTCAAAAACTGTGCATTCAATCTCTCTTTGCACTAAAATATAAAAAATTATAAAATTATCTTTAAAATTCTAAGAAAAGGATAGCTTCTATTAGTGTATTTTTTAGCTGTAGACATAAAATCGCTAAAAATAATAAATGAAAATCACTAAAAATTAAAAAGTTCCAAAATACTCATAAAAATTATGAAAAGTTCTATAAAAAAATCCAAAAATAGTTGTTTTTGTTTCTAAAATTTCTTTATTATATGTACATTCTTAAAAATAGTTTTAAGAAATTTTCAGACTTCTATCTATTTTAAAATCTCTAAACAATTCGACCCATTAATATAAGTCACTATTTCAAAATTTCTATTCAAATGAAAATAAAAAAGTATAAAAATTCTTAAGAAAAATTATAAAAACAAAGAAAATTAGAAAATAGACAAAAATATTTTATTTCCTTATTTCCGAAGTATTTATAGCTATTTTATAAATATAAAAAATAATGTCTATTTAAATAGATATGTTTACTTATATTATTATTAATATTATTACAATTGTAAAAAATCATAAAAATATTTTTAATACTCTTAAAAAATAAAAAGGACAATTTTAAAGGTATTTTTTTATTTACTTATTTTATATAAATTTATCTCTAGTATCTATTATAGTATATATATATTTCCTTTATTTTAAAAAAGAAAATTAAAATCGGAATATATAAAAATACGAAAACTATAAAAAATAATAACAACAAATATAAAATTTAAAAATCCAAGAAAAAATAAATAATTTAAAACCAATTAAAAATAAAAAATCTTCATAAAAACACCAAAGTAATTATTGTCTCCTTTTTCCAATTTTTGTTGTTTGTTCCCCATGCTCTCTGAGTTACACTCTACATACTTGCACTATACGCATATTTTATAGACTTATAATAAATTTTAACTCCACATTTATTTTGCATTGCTTGATCTATTTTGTGGGTTAATTGTTGATTGACATCGGGGTTTAGTGAGCGGTCGCCTCAGCGACAGTGTAGGTCTCACCTTGTGTTAACCACATTAGATGCTTGCAAAATCCATGTCATTAGAGACATACATGATCTCTAACATGCTTCAAGAGATAATCCTATTACTGTTTGTCATGTTGATGAAATATGACTAGTCTCTCTTGATCGCATGTAATGCGATCTCCACAATTCCGTGATGCACTAAGGCCTAAACTCAATCCTTCAAGTGGTATAAGAGCCTTTGTAAAGGGTCTTGGATATTATCCAAACCTTAAGGGAACAAGGTTTTGTTTATCGTATGCGCATGAACTTGTAGTTTTTGCATAAGATGCAAGATTCGAAGAATTTTTCGCTAAAATGAAAAGCCCATGTTTATGCATTGTTTTGAGGATTTTTTTGGATAATAAAATATATGTATAATGTCGAAATATGTAAAAAGTATCCCATTGTTGGCACCAAAGGTGCATAAATTAAAATTCAAAAAGTTCCCGTGATGACATTGTTTTTGCATATGTTCATGGATTTGTATCAAATTAATTTTTAGTTATTTGTTTCCATCATGAAACCAGAAATAAATGTGTAATTAGGTAGAGAACTAAACTAGCAAACCACTAAAGTTTATTTCGCAAGATTCCGACTATGTTTGCCCTTAATATTTCATATTTAGTGGAGATGGGTTGGATGATGATTAGATAATCATGATTACTTTCTTAATATGTTTATCATTCAATGTAAATAAAGGAAATTGTGAATTCATCCTGATTAAGACAATGCTTAATATTTATGGAAATATTTTATAAAAAATCAATCATCATTGAATGAATTTTATATGACGAATACCCTAGTTTAACCCACAATAGTTGTAGGTCAACTTTTACATGCAAAACTTGTTTGCTTGATATGATTAGAAATTTAGGACCGTTAAAAGTATTTTATGATTTCTATAATTTCTGAGTGATTACTATATATGTATCATGCTGATCACCAAGAGCATGTGATCGATAAAACTTCTAGGTACAATTTGTACTAATTATGTTGTGTTGAATTGATTCAATGAGTGTCTGCACCGTGGATATGCTAATGGGTTACTTAATTGGCATCATGCACTACAGTGGAAGCGCTCCCTGTTAGCATAATCTGTCCGACCTGGCTTGATCTATTTTAAGGATAGGTAGCTTGAGAAGTCTCTGTGTACTTTAATCAACTAATTGGAATTGTACAATGTAACGATGCATATTATATAGTAATATCAAGAAAACCCTAATTGTTTTTTGGTTTAATTGGATTGTTAATTAATTTAATATGATTTGAATAATTAGATCTAAATAAAATAAACAATCTATATAAAAAGAGATGTAATTTCCTTCGAAGAATTAATTATGTGAATATGATTCATAATAATTAATTAAAATTTGAATGAGATATGAAGGATTATATAATTAAAATTCAGAGTCTCCCATCAAGGTGAAGAGTTCCATCTCCATGGATTGTATGCTGGAGACACCTATCTGAAGTGATAGCTCCTACATACAAGCCCACAGGGATTGGGCTGTTTACTTCTCGAATGAGTAAGGTTGTATGCTTAGTGACCCTAATATTGCTCCTCTCATAATTGAGGTGGTTTTGGATCGCGCATAGCAAGTTCTATTCATGATGGCGATTGATTCAATTAACAATAGGTCAACATCACCTTAGGGGTGGTGGGCCCGGGTATTAACTACCAATTGGGAAATGCATGGACTTGCTAGAAGGAATGAGTTGCCATTTCTTTTTGCCTTAGTTGCAATTTGTAATATATTTGGGATGTAACAAAGGCAGAAAAGAAGATCCCAGATCTTACTAGAGATACAACAGTAAGTATACCTCTTGCATTGAAAGTTTAATAAGAGAATAGGTTTTCAAAGTTGAAAAGGAAAGATCTATTTGACTAAAAATCCTTAATCAAATAATTTTAAATTGGGATTTTTACATCCATAACCCTGAGTAATTTTGTAATTACAATCATAACCCTGCATAATCGTGAATTACTCCCACGACCTCGAATAGTACTTAACTCTTACGCCAATAACCTCATGTTAACTTCCATCTGATTTCACGTTAATTATGACGGTATCCATCAAATATTTTATATTTATACCCTTTAAATTTCATTATTTGCTTAGGATACCACCCCCTTCCCTTCCTCCTCCAGCCAGCCCCCCCGGACTTCCTTCCCTTCCTCCTCTAGCTAGCCTGCCGACCTTCTCCCCTTCCACCTCCAGCCAGCCCCCCTACCGACCTCCTTCCCTTCCTCTTCTAGGATTTTACGGCAAGAAACTGATCCTCGAAATGCTTCATGTTAAAGAAGAATCCCGATTCTTGCTCCAACCTATCAATCATCATTCATTTCATTTCAGGGTCAAATTCTCCAAACGTTGTCATTGAAATTTCAAAAACCCTGAAGAAAAAACATCAAGCACCCACTTACTTGTGGAATTTTTCCTGAAATTTCTCTTCATCTAGGAACTGCAAGATCGGGGAAACCAGTTCTCTACTCAAGAAGGACGTGGTTCCCGGTATCCCTAATCTCTCTAGAGTAAATGATTTTTATAAACACTGACAGACATCGAAAAAGAGGTGAATCACACTCCTCCCTTCCTCCTCTCCCCACCTAAAAGTTCCAGTTTTTTGCTCTGATACATAGGAAAGGCTCCAACTTTCATCAGAGACAAGCTATAAAACAAAGAACAAAAAAATTAAAATTGAAAACCGTGAGTTCTAAATAAGAATAAAAATAAACAAGCTAATATCCTTCCTTCAACCCTAAAGATGCATCATTCACAATCTAGTGATCGAACAAGAGCTAGAAAAATCTGATTTCCTTACGGAAATGGAATAAAGAAGGCACCAAGATCCCTCCTCTCAACCTTGAGGGCATCATTTGCAGTCCGTAGCTGGAACGAGAGCTAGAAGAAAAATCCAAATTTTCCAGCGATGAAAATCCCTCGTTCTAGTCGCGAACGCATCATTAGCTATGTGAAGATCGAGCAGGAGAGGTGATGAACCCCCCACCCTATCTACCACCTCTTGTAACCTCCCCCTCCCGTGGACGTCCTACCCCCGCCCTTTGCTCGTCCACTTTGTCGCGCCTCTCGCCCACCCCACCGTTGTCATCGCCTCCTTCCTCTAGCTTGAGTTCACTCCATCCTTATAGGTTCTACAATCCTTTCCACCACGGGCATGGAAGCCGTCGTGTACACGTGCAGGTTCTTCGAAGACGTCATGGTGCGATAGGAACGCGGGGGGGATGTGGTCGACAGTGAGGGGAGGGAGAGTAGGTTGGACGTGGTCGGAGGGGGGAAGTGGAGGGAGGGTGAAGGGGGATAGGGAATCATGGGAGTAAGAGGAGGAGGTATTTTTTATTTAATTGATAACCGTTGGATTGAAAATGAGTTAGATTAACTCAATTGCGTGGTTGAGTTAACGTATTAAATTAACGGAGGGTTATGGGTGTAGTAATTCACGATTACATGGGGTTATGATTGTAATTACGAAATTACACAGGGTTATGGATGTAAAAATCCATTTAAATTCGAATATTCAATTATATATATGTTCTGATACAATGCATTCTTAATTTCAAACATGAAATCCATGAACTCATTCAATAGGCTTCTTGAGGTCAACCAATTGATTGGACCAAATTATTTGGATTGGATCTGTAATTTGGAACTTGTTTTTTCTATGGAGCACATTGGATATGTGCTCATGAAGAACTAGCAACAAAACCCTCAAACATTGTAAGAACTCAAATACAATGAAAAAGTGATGAAGATCATTCAATGGCCATGTGTTATATTCTGGGATCTCTGTCCAATGTGATGTAGAAGCAATATTTGGACATGGATGGTTGCCAAGATATAATGCTAAATCTGAAAGATATATTCGCTGATGTGAACTTCACTCAACGTTACAATATAATGAAAGAACTTATTCATTGCAAGATGCAAGAAGGGATTTCAGTTCGAGAGCATGTAATCAAAATGTTTGGTTACCTCTCAGAACTAGATTCACTTGGGTCTAAGATGGACACATACATGCAGTCCGACTTAATTCGATTATCTCTTCCCAAGTCTTTCACCAACTTTGTTGTATTGAACTACATGATAGTAAACACTAAACTCATGGCTTTATTAAAGTTTGTAGAAAACGTAATGAATAAAGAGAATCATGTTGGCAATGCAATGGGTGCACACGTCAATGGGAAGCGTGGTCAGAAGCATGGTGCTCGGAAGGGTTTGTCCTAGACGAAAAAGAAGAAGAGTCAAGATGGTGTCTCATCTTCTAAAGATTCCACGCTGATAGCATCTAAGAAGACCGATGTCTGTCATCACTGCAAGAAGCCGGGGCACTAAAAGCATAATTTCCCAAAATACTTGAAAACTGTCGAGAAAGGTAAATCCCCAGTAGGTATAAAATATACTTTCATCATTAAAATTAATTTTCTCATAGGATGAAAAGGTAGTTGGATCATTGATTCTGGTGCTTCTATTCTTGTATGCAATTTTTTGCATCTATTTCAAGAAATTAGGAATCTCGATGAAGGGGAGATAGTCATCCATATAGGATCTGATGCAACTACTACATCAGCCACCATTAGTACCTGCAAACTATCATTATCTATTGGAAGAGTCCTAGTACTTAAAGAATGTCTTTATGTTCCAGATGTTAGAATGAACTTAATATCTGTATCTAAGTTAGTTATAAATGGATATTCATGCTTATTTTGTAATAAACTTGTCATATGTCATTATGACAATTAGATTGCGGATGGTATTCTAACTTCTGGTGCACTCTATGAATTGTGTGTTAATGAATGTGATATGAATGTAACACCCACTGATAAAAACCTTACAAGAATTAGAGAGACTGGAAATAATTCAAACATGATTTGGCATCAAAGGCTTAGTCATTTATCTGTGATAGAATCAGCGCATTGATAAAGGATGGACTCTTAGATTTTCTTCAAGTTCAAACATTGCATACATGTGAACATTGCATTCGAGGTAAAATGACCAGATCCCTTTCATAGCAAGGTTATACAATGCGAGGGTATTCTTGACCTAATACATACCTATATATGTGATCCCTTCAGTACCGTGGACTGAAAAGGATATCGATATTATTTGATATTTATTGATGACCATTCATGATATGGGTTTATCCTCCTAATACGTCATAAATCTGAAACCTTTGAAAAAGTCAAAGAATTCATGGATTTTTTTGAGAACCAAATAGACAAGAAGATTAAATGGATTTGATCTGATCGAAATGGCAAGCACTCTCAGATGAATTTAAGGAATGCCTCAAAGAAAGAGGAATTGTATTCAATGTCACTCCTCTTAGAATGCATATATATCCTTAATGAGATTCCGACAATTTGAACTAAAAAAACCTCATAGGCTATGGTTTGTAACCAAGCCCAGTATTAGGCACTTGAGGATTTATGGTTTGCTTGGTCACCGCCATAACATGGATGCAAGAAAGCTAGAATCTTGCACTAGAGAATGCTACTTCATTAGGAATATAAAGGAAGGTATAGGATACCTACTTTATGATTGTGAAATTCTTAAAAGATTTCATATCTAAGGATATGATTCTTAGAGGATGGCTCCCTCGAGAATTAAGATAAGAATGAAGTAAAGGGACTCATTGAATCCTAAGAGGATAATGACTCTCCTAGAATCAGAACCTAAAAGGACAATTAAAGATGAAACACTCATACCTCTTCAAATCAGTTTGAGGGTTGTGATACCACTTAAAAGGGAAGGATTCCATGTGTTAGATAGGTCTGAACTTCATGTGATGAAACTTCTGAAGATACTTACATGGAAAGATGGATGATAGCAATAAAGTTCACAGACTTCATACACAAATGTTGTGTAAGGACCCTCGAGGATCCACATATAAGGGTGAGACCATTAGGTGCAAATGGATCTTCAAGAGAAAGAGGAAATCTGATGAGAAGGTAGAGGCCTTCAAAATATGGCTCGTAGCCATGAGCTACACACGAAAAGAAGACATCACTTGCGATGAGACTTACTCTCCAGTGACCATTCTTAAACTCATCAGAATATTGCTAACTATAACTACACAACTTGACTATCACATCTACAAGATGGAAGTCAATATTTCATTCCTTTTATGAATACCTCAACAACGATATTCATATGAAGTAGCCCTAGCGCTTTAAAGTTGAGGAAGGCAAGGTATGCAAGCTAATAAGCTTCTCGGAGTTGGAACATTAGATTCGATGAAATTATAAAGGTTATGATTTCAAATAGAATCTTGATGAACCATGTGAAGCTTAATGTGAGTGCCATTGTGTTCATCATGCTCAATGTAGATTAAGAAAGTCACAATCATTTAGAACTAAATAAGGGTGATAGTAAGTGTTTTGTAATCTGGATGTTCCATACCCTGAGATAAAAGATCTATAGGACACATCTTAGATCTTAATTTTGAAGTTGTCCAAAAGGAAAGAAAAGAGGGCATTGGGACCATCACATTAGTAGTACATCTTTGACATATTCCATTTCGGAAAATTCCAAGGAAAGCTTCTCTCCCTTAAGATATGGTACTGAACTATCTATAGGGATAGTTCCTAAAAAAGTTAAGGAAGTGAATGCTAATGTTGCATGCCCTAGTGCATCATCTATAGGAAGCTCGTTGTATGCTAGATGTATAGAAAAGCCAAATGTTTGCCATGCAGTGGGAGTAGTAAACAATTACCAATAATACTATAGAGATAAAACACTTATTTACAGTAATAACAACATCTTCAAAGATGATAAGACTTTAGATATAGTGATCTCAAAGCCTTATCTTCAAGAACTTAAGACTTTATAGATAGTGTTCTAAAAGGTCTTATTTACAGAGGCCTTATAGGACTTAATACTAGATCTTAGTCTAAAGAGATAGATATCTCCAGTCACAAGATCATTCCGATAAGGATAATAGAAACTACTTACAGGTTATAATGATTATTGCGTTGTAGTGTCAAAGGAACTATAATTGCTTTAACAATATTGAGTACTGAATGCATAAGATGTAACATTCACATTATATGTGAGCGCTCTTACTAGGAGATATGCAAGTTTGTAAAAGGACTTCGCATAGTCTCTTGGGAACAGAGTGACTAGTCAGCTTATCAGTCTATTTTTCTCAATAGCCATGATTAGCATATGAGTGTGGGCATTAATGGATCTTTGGGCTAGTGGGAGATTGTTGGACATGTGAGCCCACGACGAGCCATTACGAAATAAAAGTTATTGCAATTCACGCCTTAATTTGAAATAAAGAGTAACTAATTTGTGTAATAGGTCCCTAAGTACAATTAGGGTTATGTACTCTGGCATCTTAATAATCATACAACTGTTGATTCAATGGTTGAATCATAAAGACTAGTACTTGGATGATATTTAAAGAGTTAGATTGAGGACTCATCAAGCATAATAAAATGATTGTTATGAAAGGATCTCGAGCAAGAGAAGGAGATGGCAAGGTTGATATCTGATCGATCTCTTGATGCAGGTCCTCTGCATAGAATAGAGATTCGAAGGTGTCAGATAAGTTAGTTCAAAGAGTTGACTTAAAGGGGTCGAGATAACCAAAGACCTATCTCGTATACTATCACGATATAGGCACACATCCTCTGACCATAGACAGATGTATTAATATATGTATATTGTGTACATTAAGCAGACCATTAGGTTGATGACCTAACCAAGGTCTATACACTGATGAGATGGTGTGCACATGAGGGCATATGAATAATAAGATCTCTCAAAAGGTATCATATAGGTTCTCTACTTAACCAGAAGACATGATCTGACTCATGAGATATTGGGATCAAATTCCATGCATGATTGTCTTGATTTGGAAGCTTAACAAAATTTATAGGTACGATATATGATTTTGGAAAGTATATGATCGATACTAAATCCCAATGATCAAATAAGAAACTTAATGATAAAATCTAGAAGGAGATATTCAAATATGAACTAAAACTTCAGGTCTATTCTAGGTCTTCCAGTATGTAGGATGTACGGATATAAGGAATACTCAAGGGTGATGTGATCGTAAATGATCGTACAACTATGACACTTCCATTCCGTGGGAATGATGAAACATGTTTCGATTTTAGTGACTCCTCTCAGTAGGTAAGTAATCTGATCATAGTCCAAATATTGAACATTGATCTGAATATGATTCGAATGCAATGAGAAAATTAGATCTACGGCTTTGATTTAATCAAGCATCTTTGAGTGTTTCCCGAGATCTTTATTTGAGATATGATCTCAATATCGAAGTCACTATACATGGAATGTGCAATCATCTTAAACTTATCTCCAAGTATCTGAGGAGAAGGCACACAATTCTTGAAAGAGTTCGAGAATTATTCCATGAGCAATTTTATCTAAGCATTAAAAAATTGAATAAATAAATAGGATTTAATTATCACAATTAAAGTGCATATAGATATTTCTAGAATAATTAAATTGGATTTAGATATCATGGACACTACTAATGTAGAAAACACCATCTACAATAATCATGGATAATGTGGATATGATCCATAATATCCTGGAAAAGAGTTAATTGTAAATGAGATTCACAATACATATGATGTGGATTGGATTCACATAACATAAGTTAATGTAAATATGATTTAAATTAAATATTAGTTGGAAGAAATTAATTCTCAATAATCAATGGTATAATTTCAATTATCAAAAATAATTTAGATATATTATGTGTTAATTCAATTATTCAATTAATTAATATACTAGATAATAATTTTCGACTCATTACACCTTAGAATGGACGTCCATAAGTTTTTTCAACCATGGTGGACGCCCACCCTATTTTTAGTTTTTGGATGAGCTCTTTTCATTATCTTCCATTAACTGACAAATTATTTTAATTGAGATAATTTGGAAATTGTTTTCAAATTATCTCTTTGTATTTTTTGTTGTGTTAATTATAAACTAAAAGGAACCACAAATCAATCTTAACCATTGATTAGTGAGAGCACATGGATTGAAATCTATGTAAATAAACACAAATCAATCTAAACCATTGATTCGTGTGAGCACATGGATTGGGATCCTTGGACTTCCAAAATGCTATAAAAGAGAGGTCAACCCTTTTCCTCTTTACACAATTTGAATGAAATGGTTGCATTAATAAAACTCTCTCTATCTTTCACTCTTTACACACATCCACTCTCTCTCTCTCCACAACCTTGGTGGAGATCACGATCGTCGTTGTGTTGCCGGTGTGCTATCAGACTAATCGCTCAAGAAACTAGATCTTCTTTGGTGCCACGTGCTCGTGAAGAAGACAATGATTTCATGTGATGAAATCAGGAGGTTCCTTGCTTTTATAATTTCTCGGGATTGCGGGAAGCACATGACTCATCATCATGCCTAAAAGTGCACTCTCTCGTATCAGACTTGAGTCAGGAGGCTTATTGCTTTAATCCATATCTCATGTGATCTTGATGAAAGGATTTGATAAGTATTCTCGAATCATGTTGTTCATCATTTAAAATTTTTAAATTTTGCTACCCCTTGCAACTAGCATGACTAGTTGCCCATGGTCGTATTCAATATGACCTTCATGCTTAAGTGACGTGCTAAGGCTTAATCCACAGACTACAAGTGATATCAGAGCTAGTTTAATGGTCTTGGATGTGATCCAAATCCTAAGGGAACAAGATTTTGTATATCGGATGCACATGGGACTCCTGTTTTTTTACATATGATGCATGTTTCGAGTCATTTTTCGTTAAAATAAAATGCTCCTCTGTATTCATAGTTGAGATGAGGTTTTTGGATAATAAAATGCATTTATAATGTCTAAATATGTCCCCAAAATCTTAGCCAATTGTTAGCTCTAAAGGTGCATAAATAAAATATCGAAAAGTCCTCATAGTGACATTGTTTTGCATGTATTCACGGATCTGTAATAAAATTATTTTTGGTTACTATTTTGAATAGCATAGTTTCAATATTCATAAAATTAATTTGGAATTATTTTTGAATTAATTTACAACAAAATTTGTTTTAAATAAATATGAAAGATTGTAGGAGCCAACACCATCCATTTAATGGATGGTGGATGTCTACCCTTTGACTTTGTCTTAAGGGTGGTCGTCCCCCCTTTAAGGAGGGTGGGTGGCTTACCTCCTAATCCTTCTATGCAAATTAATATAGTTAAAATTAAATTATATTGATTATTCAATATATATTTAGTTTAATATAAATTAATTGTTGTTTTATTTTTACAACAAAATCATGACCATTGAATGGAAACACAAATCAATCTTAACCATTAATTTCGTGTTTCACATGGATTGGAATCTATGGACTCCCGAAATACTATAAAAGAAGATGTAGCCCTAGCTCTTATTTTACACACAACAATTGACTCATCTCTCTCTCACTCTTAGAGATAATCCAACGTATTACTTGTGGTTAAATGAAATGATCCAAGAAGTGTTCTTGGATAATTTGGTTTCATCATTTAAAATTTTTAAATTCCGCTGTACCAAGCAGCTAGTGTGACTAGTCACTCCGATCGCATACGATGTTATCATCACGCTTCTGTGATGCACTTGAGGATTATTTCCATATACTTCAAATGGTATCAGATCCTTAATAAAGATCTTGGAAATGATCCGAATCCCTTGGCGATCAAGGTTCAAGTTTCAGATGCGCGAGAATCATTATTTTTTGCATTGGATGCAAGATTCGAATTGATTTGTGGCTTAATTAAAAACTAACTTTTTATGCACTGTTTGGACATGTCTTTTGGTCAATAAAATGCATTTATAATATCAAAATATTTCTCAAAAATAATATCCTAGAATTGTACAAAAAGTGCATGAAAATGACTCGAAAAGTTCCCACTATGAAAAATGTTATTTATCAAATCATAGATCTGTAATAAAAATATTTTTACTTACTATTTTCCCATCACGAAATATGAAATAACACTTGGATTAAGTAGAGAATCAAACCAGAAAATTGCTTTAATTTATTTTGCATGATTCCGACTTTGTTTACCCTAGATATCCCGTATTTAGTGGAGATGGGTCAGAAGATGATTAGATCGTCAAACCTCTTTACTTAATATGTTTATAATTTAATGAAAATCATGGAAATTATGAATTTTCCTTAATTAAATATGATGCCTAATAATTATGAAAATAATTGATTAATCATCATAGGCTATTGAATGGATGTTTCATGAAAACCTAGTTTATCTTATAATAGTTAGAGGACAATGTCTACATGCAAAACATTGTTGCTTGAATAGGAATGGGGATTTGTTTAGAAAATCTCCTTATAATATTAATCAAAATGATTTTGATAAATATTATATGGTCGAACTTCGGTTGAAATTCCAATTATTATGTCAATTATAAAATCATCAAATCACATTATCCTGACCTCAGGCGGATATGGTGTCTAGTCATGGATTCATGGGGTAGTAGGTTGCTCCTGGAGCAGTCTGTCCCACATCTTGTGCGTACTAGCCTTGACAATGGGTAAGAAGAGGATAATTTTTAAAGATATCATGATGTATTTTTCTAATTATTAAAATTTGAATAATATGTATTTTGAGATTACACCATCCTTTCAAGTAACAATCGAGATTGTTTGTTGGTTGATTAAATTGAAATGATAATTGATTTAATATGATTAAATAAATATATCAAATTAAAAACACTCTATTATGAATAGAGACGTTTTCCCTTGGAAGAATTAATTATGTGAATAGGACTCATAATAATTAATTAAAATTTTAACATGATATGGAGGATCACATAAGTGACGTCCATGGTCTCCCATCAAGGCGAAGGATTCTGTCATCATGGATTGTATGTAGGAGACGTTTGTCCGAAGTGACAGCTCCTGCATACAAGCGCACATGGATCAGGGTCTTTGCTTCTCGAAAGAGTAAGTTCCTGTGTGTATTGACCCAAATATTGGTTCTTCGTATTATTGGGGCAATATTGGATTGCGTATAGTGAGTTCTAATCATGTTTACGGTTGGTTCTATTAACGATGGGTCAACATCGCCTTAGGGATGGTGGGCCAGGGTGTTAAAGACCGAATTGGGAAATGCAAGTTGTACTTGCAAGGCAGAAAGTGTTCCCGCTTCTTTTTACCTAATTACAGTTTCTCGTATTATTGGGATGTAACTAAGGTAGAAAAGGAGATCCCAGTTCTTGCTAGAGATATAGTGGTAAGTATATCTCTTACTTTGAAAGTGACTAAGGGAATGAACTTTCAAAGTTGAGATGGAAAGACTAATTTTATTAAAAATCCTTAATCAAAGGATATATAACTTTTGAATATATTCTAATATAGTGCATTCTTAATTTCAGACAATGAAGTCCATGAACCCACTCAGTAGGCTTCGGAAGGTCAACCAATTGATTGGACCAAATTACTCAGATTGGATCTATAATTTGGATCTTATCCTATCTGTGGAGCGCATATACTATGTGTTATCCAGGGACAAGTATGAAAGCCCTAAGACACTAGAAGAAATTCAATACAATGAAAAATGTGATGAAGATCATACATTGAACAATTGTTATATTCTAGGATCTCTTTCCAATGTGCTTCAGAAGCAACATGTGGAGATGGACAATTGTCAGGATATAATGCTAAATCTCAAGGAGATGTTCGGTGATGTCAACCGTACTTAGATTTATAACATTATGAAAGATCTTATTCGTTGCAAAATGCAAGAAGAGACTTCAGTTTGGGCACACGTACTCAAATGTTTGGGTACCTCTCAGAACTGGAAACTCTCGGGGCTAACATGGATGCAAATATGCAGTCTGACTTCATCTGTTATCGCTCCCTATGTCTTTCAATAACTTTGTGGTGTCATTCCACATGGACAAGGTGAATTGGTCTAATGTTGAGTTATTGGCTTCATTAAAGTCTGTAGAAGACGTAATGGAGAAAGATAATCCATTTGACAGTGCAATGGTTGCATAGGTCAAAGGGAAGCGCGTTCGGAAGTGAGGATCTCGAAAGGGTCCGACCTAAAAGAGAAAGAAGAAGAGTCAAGGTGTTGGCCCATCTTTTACTCCTTCTGCACTTGTGACATCAAAGAAGAAAGATGTTTGTCATCACTGCAAGAAGTCTGGGCACTGAAAGTGTAACTGCCCAAATTACTTGAAGTTTGCTGACGAAGGTAAAGCCACAGCATGTATGAATTTTACTTTCATCATTGAAACCAATTTTATCGTAGGACGAGAAGGTAGTTGTGCCATCGATTCTAGTGCTTCCATTCATGTATGCAATTTGTTGCATCTATTTCAATAAATAAAGAGTCTTGATGAATAGGAGATAGTCATCTAAATGGGATATGATGCAAATGTTGCAGCAGTCACCATCGGGACCTGTAGCCTATCATTATCTAGTAGAAGTGACCTATTACTTAAATAATGTCCTTATGTTCCGGAGGTCAGAAGGGAATTAATATCTGTATCTAAATTAGTTAGAAGTGGATATTCATTTCTATTCTAAAATAAACTTGCCATAAGTCGTTATGATAAATATATTGTGGATGGTATTCTGACTTCTGGTGGACTCTCTGAATTGTGCATAGATGAAAATGTCATGAATGTTACTACCACTAATAACAGCTCTAAAAGAACCAAGGAATATGGAAATTATTCTAACATAATTTAGCATCAAAGGCTTGTTCATTTATCTAGTGTGAGGATCAATAGATAGCCAAAGGATGGACCCTTAGATTTTCTACAGGTCCAATCTTGCCAGTCTGTTCAAAATATTCTATCAGTCGTGTGTCCACACAAGGCGGGAGCACAGTCGTCGAAGTGATAGACGAGAACCTCAGAGTAATTCAACAATTAACCCACAAAGAAATATAAAGCAATGCAAAATAAATTATTGAGTTAAAATTTATTATAACTCTACAAATGTGTGTATAGGAGTAAGTATGTAGAGTGTCGAACATAGGGGGCAAAACTGGATAGAATGTGCAATGAGGTGCAAATCATGTGATGTGTGCTTCTTTATCTAATTTTTATGTGGGTTTTAAAATTTTAAATTTCCTATTTATTTTTTGTATTTTGTTTTTAATTTTATATTTTTATGTTTTCTTTTTATATTTTCAGATTCTCTATTTTCTTTTTTATGTTAATTGTATAATATAAGAGTATACAAGAATATATATAATAATAGATAATAGAAATTTAAATATAACTAAAAATTGAAGAATTAAATATTGTTGGTTTTTAAATTATTTTCTACTATTTTATAATTTTTAAGGATTTTTTCAATTTTTTATATAGTTATAAAATAAAAAATACCCAAAATCAAAGAATAAATGAAAAACCGAAATTAAAATGAAAAATAAAAATTGAAAAAATGATCCAAAATTCTTGAATCAATTTTAATATATAGATAATAATATAGATAAAATTACAGGAAAAAAATATTTTTGTTATTTTTGGGAATTTTTAATCTTTTGAAACTAGATTTTAGATCTTTTTGATTTTTATGAATTTTCTTTTACTATTTTTAGGGTTTCTAGTTTCTGGAGTTAGAAAATAAATAAAAAGTAAAGAATATATTTTTTGTAATTTTCCAAAAAACTTTTTATATTATTTTGGATTTTTTAAGCTAAATAAGGAATAATTACTCACTTTTTTATTTAGTAAATGTCAAAAAGTCCTAAAAATGATATGTAAAATTATGGCATGAATTTATGGTAATTCTGGCACCTAATTCTATTTTTTTGGTGATTTTTGGAGCATAATTGATATTTTAAATAAATACAACAAACACACAAAACTCAATGGCCTAGCAGGGACATAAATGCAAATATAATAAAGTGTAGGGGCCAAGATGCACTTTTCACAAAAAAAACATATAACTGTGATAAATATTTTCTAGAGAAATTGCAATACAAAAATGTGCAGAGATAAAGTTGCAAAATGCCCACCTCACATACGACTACATGTGAGGTGAGCTGGTAGAGGAATCAAACATAATTATCATAACTTCAAGGGTCTTTTTTAAAATTACACAAACATAAAATAACTACCTAGGAATGTTTAAGTTCCAAATATTAAGTACAAAAATGTGTTGGGCAAGAGTGCAAAATACCCAGAAATGAGGCGCGATCATGCGACGATGATCGATCCACTTGTGTCGCCTGTCGCCGCAGAAGCTCGCGATGATGCTTTGATGGTGACGACCTAGATTAGATCATCCAAGATGATCTGACATCTACGGGAGGGCTCGATCCAAGGGTACACTATCAATGTGGAGCAGCTGAAGGAGTGGACGACTGGAAGTCATTCAAGAAGAACTGGACAAGAACACACTGGTGGCAAGCTTTGATTGACCCTTCTATGCTCCTCCAGCAATCTGGAAGGTTCGGGTCAAATGCAAAACAGAGCAGGGGCTCCTCCACACTAGATGGCACCTTCAGGAGGTACGCTGGAGCGTAGACGATGATAAACCAGGTCGGGGAAGACAAGTTGCTCTAGTTACCTCCTTTACGATCAAAATTGACCCCAAGGGGTCCTTTGGCATGCCAGCACCTGTAGGAAGCCCAAGCAAAAAAAAGGAGGATGGGGCTTTATTGGCGGTGATGGGTGAAGGGTGGTACGTAGTGGCGGTGCTCCGGTGAGGTGATAGAGGTGGAGCGTCGTGGATCCGATATGGAGGGAGTATGACAAGAAGCGAAGGTTCAAGAGGACGGAGGTGTCGGCAGGTTGTTATATAGTTAAGAACAGACAGCGGAGTTCGTCAGAGGTCAATCTCCGGCGAATTACGAATCGATGATATACAACTAATGTATGTGATTAAAATGCAAAATAAATGCAAGAAAGAAACCTAAAGACTAAAACTAAACTAAAGAGCAAGTAAACAAACCTCAAATGGTCTGAGCCACAAGATGGAACTGCCTGGAGTAGAACTCTGACGATGGTTAAGAACCGCCTCCGTGGCGGTCCTCCGTGTTGCTAATCAGCGAGGCGAGCCTGCTGTCACCTCACTCAAGCCTCAAAACACAAAAAGGAGGGGGAAGAATGGGCTAAAGGGGAACCAAAAATTGAAGGAAGGAGAAGGCTGGGCTTATGTACATGCAAAGGAACATGGATCTGTGATCGAGAAGAACGAGCGCATCGATAAAGCTCTGCCTGAGGAGTTGACTCAACATGAATCTAGGATGAACAGGGAAGGAATCCCATGAAGCATCCCATCACCCTCAAGTAGCAAATCAGGCGAAGAAATATCAAGAACCAGGGGCGGTACGAGGTTTTTGACATGTCATCGGCCTGGGTTAGAGAGTTGAACCATGTCAACGGGGGGCATGACCTATTGGGCCACGTGACTCGCAAAAAGGCAAAATTAATTAAAATTATTTGTAAATTCATTTAAAAAAATAAAAGATTTTAGTAATTTTAGGTTATAAAAATGTTTAAATTTTTTTAAGTATTTTATTATTATTTTATTTATTTTTTCGATCTATTAAATTACAAGTTTATTCTTAGGGTTCCATTTATAGGTGTATTTACCTATGTTTTGATTCTTTTATTTTTATTTTGTATTTTTGATTTTAATATTTTATTTTCTTATTATAACTTATTTTTACCTAAATATATTTTTATTATATTTTTCTGATATAATATACTCACTAAAATAAATAGAAGTATGATATATATAGGTATAAGTATAGGTATTTTACCTATGTATTTTTTTATTTTAATTTATTTTAATATTTTTTTTATGGTTATACTTTAGTTTTAATGTATACATATATTATACAAAATATTTACAAAATTGTAAAAATATAAAATTATAAAAGGAATAACGAATCAATAAAATGAATATTTTATTCAGGTATAATAGGAGTCCAAACCCTAACTTTCACATGCTTACTCCAAAAAATATTAAGTTACCTTCATTAAATAGCTCATTAAATGTTGTATACAATTATTTGAGTTTTTATTTGGAAGATACGAGTCTATGAAGTTTGGGTTTTGACATTTTATTTTGAGTCTAAAAAGTACATTGTATATTATTTCTATGTAAAATCAAATTTGTATTTTTCGTATATTATTATCTACAACTTTCATGTACAAAGTTTCTTTATTTGATGTAAAAAGTAAAAAATAAAATAGGTCCCACAAATGCATTAATTGTGAATAAATAAATAAATGATATTTTTATTGTATTATTGGCCCTGATCTCCCCCTACTTTATTCCTTGTCGACCTAGTCATAAAGATGCCTAGGTCTCGGGGTTTAGGGTCATAAAATAGCTTTGGAATTTTTTTTTCGTTTTCTTTATTTTTCTTTATTCTATAATTTTGGCATTAAAAACAATATTTTGTATAGTATTTATACAAAAAAGAATGAATGTTAATTTTTACAAATAAAGGGTATTTACACACATTAGCTAGGATTTTTAAGGGCAAAATAATACAATAAAGGTGATGAAATAGAGATTCATCACCCCCCCATACTTGACTTTGCTAGTCCCTAGCAAACACTTATGCAATAAGTGTAGAAAATAAAAAAACAAAGAAAAGGAAAAGAAAGAAAGTGGATTAAATTTAATTCTCGAACTTGTCTTCATAAAATCAAAGTTTGGAGCTTAAGTCGGACCTTTGGAATTTTAGCGCGGTTGGAACCTTATTGGGAATTGGATTTGAAACACAACAACTATCAATAATCCCAAAACTCTGCTCAAGTCTCCTCAACAGCCAGGTCAGAATACTTCAACTCATACGCAAACCCTTATGACTACGAGTTTCACTTGTACAGTGTATGTGATGTTTTCTCCCCTCATCTGAAATGATAAAAGACTGACTTCTCCAGCATGAAAACCCAATGATTCCCCAATCCAGCAACTCCTTCCTTGAGGAGCGGGGTATTCCCTTCTAAGTTCATGCGACAACCAGCTCAAGTGGAGGGTGAAGAGAAGAATGGACAATAGCCAGTGTAGCTACCTATCCAAGAATGCATGACCAGTGTAGTCATGTCATCCAGCTACAGGCTCACAAAGTATGACTTTGAAGATCAAGCTTGCTTGTTGACTATACAAATATGTATACTCTGGCAGATTTTTTATTTTTAATCAGGTCTGTATACTTTTTTGGAGTTTTTGCTTTTTTTTGAAATACTATATACAATAGCATTTACATAAGGAGTTTTCCCTCTTGAGCCAGTAGACTATCCCTCTATTGAAGTATTATTGCAACCCACACTCTCCTGTCTTTAGACATCTTTGCTACTGAATGGGTTTGGGTGTACTTCCCTCCCTAGATGGGGACAAATGTTTCCACTTGTGTGCGTCTCATACCGGCAAATCTGGAGCGGCTGAAGGATCAGACGGCTGGAAGGTGTACATGAAGAAGTGGACAAGAACACTCTAGTGGCGAGCTTCGATTGGCCCTTTTGTGCTCCTCTGGTATTCTAGAAGGTTTGGTCAAAGGCAAAACAAGGCAGGGGCTCCTCCGTACTAGATGGCACCTTTAGGAGGTACGCTGGAGCTCAAACGATGACGAACCAACTCGTGGAAGACGGGCTGCTCCAGGTACCTCCTTTACGATCAAAATCGACCCCTAAGGGGTCCTTTGGCTTTCCAACACCTATAGGAAGCTCAAGCAAAGAAAACAAAAGAGTATGGGGCTTTATTTGTGGTGATGGGTGATGGGTGGTACGTGGCGGCGGTGCTCTGGTGAGGTGGTGGAGGTGATACATTGCGGGTCCGATCCGAAGGTAGTCGGGGGAATTGGAGATGCTTGGGATGACAAGAAGCAAAGGGTCAAGAGGATGGAGGTGTCGGCATGTTGATATATAGTCGGAAATATGTGGAATTGTTCATCGGAGGTCAATCTCCGACAAACTACGAATCGATGATCTACAACTAATGCACGTGATTAAAATGCAAAATAAATGCAAGAAACAAACCTAAAGACTAAAACTAAGCTATAGAGAAAGTAAACAAACCTCAAATGGTCAGAGCCACGAGATGGAATCGCCTGGAGCAGAGCTCCAGAGATGGTTGGGAACCGCCTCTGCAACGTTCCTCTGTGTTTTTAATCGGCGAGGCGAGCCGGCTATCACCTCACTCGATCCTTAGAAAACAAAAGGAAGATAGAGAACGGGCTAAAGGGGAACCAAAAATCGAAGGAAGGAGAAGGATGGGTTTATGTACATGAGAAGGAACATGGATCTTTGATCAAGAAAAATGAGTGCATCGATGATGCTCTACCCGAGGAGTTGACTTTGCATAAATCTAGGATGAACAGGGAAGAAATCCCATGAAGCGTCCCATCACCATCGAGCAACGAATAAAGAAATGAAATATCAAGAAGCAAGGCCGGTACGAGGTTTCTGACATGTCGTTGGCCTGGGTCAGAGAGCTGACCATGGTCAACCGGGGGGGGGGTCTCCTGATTGGGCCATGTCACCTGCAAAAAGATAAAAATAATTAAAATTATTTGTAAATTCAATTGAAAAAAGAAACGATTTTATTCATTTCATGTGATAAAATAAATTTTTTTTATTATTTTCTAAAGTATATTATTAATATTTTTTATTTTTTCAAGGTATATAATTACAAGTTTATTCTTAGGGTTCTATTTATAGGTATATTTACCTATGTTTTGGTTCTTTAATTTTATTTTGTATTTTTTATTTTATTATTTTATTTTCTTATTTTATATATTTATAACTTATTTTTAGATAACTCAGCCATGGACGGTCCCAAGCCTGGGTAAATGAGGAGGGTTGCGCGTTAGGTAGCCGACAACCAGCGCAGGATAGATAAATTTGTAAATAGTGTTCTTAAAGTTCTTGTAAGAACACTATTTATGAATTTATCTCGAAACCGTTTAGATCTTTTAAAAAATGATTTAAGCAAACATACAGATTTTGTTGGGGTGTTCCCTACTTGCGACGCGTTGCATCGCCAAAATGCAATGAAAAATTGGCAAGGGCCGCTACATCGCAGCCTGGATGTAGTTCAAAATTTGCAAGGGTTCTCGCATGTGGAACGCATGCGGGTAAATAAGCTAGTTCCGCTGCATCATCGCCCGGATGCAGTCCAAAATTTGCAAGGGTTCTCGCATAATGGACGCATGCGAGTAAAGAAGTTAGTCCAAAAGAGATTGCAAAGGAAGTTACAGATTGGTAGTTGGAATATCAGTACTTTAACTGGAAAATTGATGGAGATAGTGGATACAATGGAAAGAAGGAAGATTCATATATTATGTCTTCAAGAGACTAAATGGGTTGGAGAGAAAGCAAGGGAGATCGGGAAGACATGCTTTAATCTTTGGTATTCAGGTAAAGATAAGGGCATAAACGGTGTTGGAGTGGTTGCTCAAAAAGATTTGAAGGATTGTGTGGTTGAGGTGCAAAGATTTGGGGATCGGATTATTTTGCTAAAGTTGGTGCATGAAGAAGAAATTATGAATATCATCTCAGTTTATGCACTGCAAATTGGTTTAGATGAAAGGACTAAACAAGTTTTTTGGGAGGATCTAGATAAGATTTTACAAGGAATCCCACAAAGAGAGATGGTTTACATAGGTGGAGATCTTAATGGACATGTGGGAAAAGATGTTTCAGGGTATGCAAGTGTGCATGGAGGACATGGTTTTGGGGATAGAAACGAAGAGGGAAAAGTCATTCTGGATTTTGTAACTGCATATGATCTTTTCATAGCAAACACTCTTTTCAATAAGAGGGAGGAGCATTTAATTACTTATAAGAGTGGCTCAACTAGAACACAGATAGATTACTTTGCGTTGAGGAGAAGAGATCGGTTGTGTTGCAAAGATTGCAAAGTAATCCATGGAGAGAGTTTGATAACCCAACATCGCTTGTTAGTCTTGGATTTACAAATAAAAGGGATGGTAAAGAAAAGGAAGGTTCCTAAGATCACTAGAACTAAGTGGTGGAATCTTCTGCTGAAGCAATCAAGCTTCAGGGAGAAGGTTTTAGAAGACTTATCTTGGGATTGTAGCGGTGGTGCAAACGAGATGTGGGAGGCAGTAGCATCTTGTATCCGAAAGGTAGCCAAAGAGATGCTAGGCGAGTCAAAAGGAGGAGCTCCGGGTCAAAAGGAGGCTTGGTGGTGGAGTGAAGGGGTGCAAGAGAAGCTAAAAATTAAAAGAGGTTGCTTTAAAGCTATGTTTAAGGATAGAACAGAGGAAACTGTCACAGACTATAAAATAGCGAAGAAGGAAGCAAAGAAGGCCATAAGGGAAGCTAAGTCAAAAGCTTATGAGGTTTTGTATAAAAATCTCAACTCTAAGGAGGGCCAGAAGGATATATTCAGGTTGGCAAAAGCAAGAGAAAGAAAGACCAAAGACCTTTCTCAAGTGAGATGTATTAAGGACGAGGAAGGTCACGTGCTTGTTACTCAGAAGGATATAGAGACTAGATGGGAGCAGTACTTCCATAAACTTTTCATTGGAGAAGGAAATAGAGAGATCACATTGGGTGATCTAGCTAGTAGTGAAAGTTACTTGAATCGTGCTTGTTATAGACGAATACAAAGAAAAGAAGTAGAGGAGGCTTTGAAGGTTATGAGACCAGGGATAGGTGTTGGACCGGATGACATCCATGTAGAAGTATGGAAAGTTTTAGGTGAGCGTGGTTTGACTTGACTTACGAATCTATTCAATGTTATTTGGCAAAGCAAGAAAATGCCTTAAGATTGGAGGAGGAGTATCGTGGTGCCTCTTTATAAGAACAAAGGAGACATTCAAAATTGTTCAAATTACAGAGGTATCAAGATGATGAGTCACACTATGAAAATTTGGGAACGTGTGATCGAAAGAAGGTTGAGGAAAGTTTCCCAAGTAAAAGAAAACCAATCCGGATTCATGCCAGGTCGCTCAACTATTGAAGCCATCCATTTGCTGAGGAGAACAATGGAGATTTATAGAGCTAAAGGAAGAATCTCCATATGCTCTTTATTGATTTGGAGAAGGCTTATGATTCCGTCCCACGAGAGATACTGTGGAGAGTTTTGGAGAAGAGCCAAGTACCCGTCCTATACATTAATCTCATAAAGGATATGTATGATAAGGCTTTATCTTGTGTAAGGACCCCGACAGGGAAGACTGACTATTTTGATATCAACATTGGTTTACATCAAGGTTCAGCTTTGAGTCCATTTCTTTTTACTTTGAATATGGATGAGTTGACAAGTCACATCCAGGATGAGTTACCTTGGTGTATGTTATTTGCTGATGATATTGTGTTGATTGACGAGACTAGAGATGGAGTAAATGAGAAGCTTGAGGTTTGGAGACATGCATTGGAGACTAAAGGTTTTCGTATAAGTAGGGCTAAGACGGAATATATGGAATGCACCTTTGATGGAAGCAATGGTGAAGGAATCGAGGTGAAGATTGGTGATGATAACATTCAGAAGAGAGATTCTTTTAGATATCTGGGATCTATTTTGCAACATGATGGGGAAATTGATGGAGATGTTACTAATAGAATAAATGCAGGTTGGCTAAAGTGGAGAGGAGCCTCCGCTGTTCTCTGTGATAAGAAAATTCCTTTAAAAATTAAAGGAAAGTTTTACAAAGGAGCCGTGAGACCTGCTATGCTTTAAGGTTCTGAATGTTGGCCTGTGAACCATAGACATGTGCAGAGAATTGTTGCAGCAGAAATGAAAATGCTAAGATGGATGTCTAGACATACACGTAAAGATCGGATTCAGAATGATGCAATCAGAAAGAAAGTTGGTGTTGCTTCGATCGAGGATAAGATGCGAGAAAACCGCTAAAGATGGTTTGGTCATTTGCAAAGAAGGTCAACTGATGCACCAGTTAGGAGATGCGAGTGTTGGGATGTTGAGCCGGCTAAGAGAGGGCGAGGATGGCCCAAGAAGTGTTGGAAAGAGACTATACGAAAGGATCTTAGTTTTTTGGATATAAGTCCAAGATTGACCCAAGATAGATCTGAATGGAGGCGAAGAATCCTTGTAGCCGACCCTACATAATTGTGGGAAAAGGCTTTGTTGTTGTTGTTGTGTAACTTATTTTTAGATACTTAAATATATTTTACTATTTTTTGATAGTATATACACTTAAATAAATAGGAGTATGATATACATATGTATAAGTATAGGTATTTTACCTATGTATTTTTGTATTTCACTTTATTTATTATTTTATTTATGGTTTTATTTCGGTTTTAATGTGTACATATATTTAAAATATTTTTTAAAAAAATTTAAAAATATAAATTATAATACAATAAAAAAATATAAAATGAATATTCTATTAATGTATAATGTACAATAAGGGTCCAACACCTAACTTTCACATACTAACTCCAAAAAATATGAAACCACCTTCACTAAATAGCTTATTAAAATTTATATACAATTAAATTGATTTTTATTGATTTTGAATTTTTATTTGGAAGATATGGGTCTGTGAAGTTTGGGTTTTGATATTTTCTTTTGAGTATAAAAAGTACACTGTATATTGTTTTCATATGAAATAAAATTTGTATTTTTCTATACATTATTATATACAACTTTAATGTACAAAGTTTCTTTATTTGAGGTATAAAAATGAGAAAATAAATTAGGTCCAAAAAATGCATTAATGATGAAGAAATAAATGAGATTTTTATTATATTATTGGCCCTTATCTCCCCCTACTTTATTCCTCGTTGACCTAATCATCAAGATGCCTAGGTCTCAAGTTTAGAGTCATAAAATACCTCTGGCATTTTATTCTTTTTCTTTTATTTTCTTTATTCTATAATTTTGGCACTAAAAATAATATTTTATACAGTATTTATGCAACAAAGAATGAATGTTAATTTGTACATATAAAGGGTATTCATATGCATTAGCTAGGGTTTTTAAGGACAAAATAATAGAATAAAGGTGATGAAATGGATATTCATCATCTGGAAAATTGTATTCGAGGTAAAAATGACTTGGATGCCTTTTCGTAATAAGGTTACAAAATGCGAAGGTACTCTTGAGCTTATACATACTGAAGCATGTGGTCCCTTCAGTACCGTGACCTGAAATGGATAGAGATATTATTTGACATTTATTGATGACCATTCATGATAAGGGTTATCTTCCTATCACGTCATAAATCTGAAACCTTTGAAAAGTTCAAAGAATTCATGAATTTGGTTGAGAACCAAACCGATAGGAAGATTAAACAGATTTGATCTGACCAAGGTGGCGAGTACCTCTCAGATGAATTCAAGGAATACCTTAGAGATAAAGGAATTGTCTCCAATCTCACTCCTCCTATAACTCCCCAACATAATGGTGTTGCTGAAAGACGCAACAGGACCGTCATGGACATGGCCCGTTCAATGATGAGTAAAGCACATTTACCACTTAGTTTCTAGGGATATGTAGTAGAAATTGCAATATATATCTTGAACAATATTCCTTGAAAATCCATACCTAAGACTCCTCATGAGCTTTGGTATGGAACTAAACCAAGTGTTAGACACTTAAGGATTTGGGGATTCTTGGTCCATGCGAAGAACACGGACACAAGTAACCTAGAATCTCGCACTCATGAGTACTACTTCATTGGGTATGTTAAGGATGGTATTGGATACCAGCTTTATGAACTTGAGACTCGGAAGGTATTCATGTCTAGAGATGTAAAATTTCTAGAGTATGATTTCCTTAAGAGTGAAGACAAAAATAAAGTAAAGGAACTCAATGAATCCCCAGAGGATACTGAGTTTCCTGAAGTAGAAATTGAGAAAGTAAATGAAGATGTAACAATTGTACCACTTCGAAGGAGTTTGATGGTGGTTGCACCACCTGAAAGGTACGAATTCAATGTGTCACGTGAAACTAACAATGATCCAACTTCATTTGATGAAGCACTCGCGGATCACGACATTGATAGATGGATGTTAGCAATGAAGTCTGAAATAGTCTCCATGCATAAAAATGGTGTTTGGACCCTAAAGGATCCACCTATAGGACTAAAACCCATTGGGTGTAAATGGATCTTCAAGAGAAAGAGGGGACCTAATGGGAATGTAGATACCTTCAAAGCACGCCTTGTAGCCAAGGGCTACACATAGAGAGAAGTCATCAAATATGATGAGACATTCTCTCCTGTGGATATTCTTAAGTCCATCAGGGCACTCCTAGCTATAGCTTCATATCTTCACCATGACATCTGGTCGATGAACATCAATACGGCTTTCCTTAATGGATACATCGAGGAGGATATGTATATGAATAAGCCTCGGGGCTTCATAACCGAGGAATGCAAAGTATACAAGCCAAAGAAATGCATCTATGAGCTCAAACAAGCTTCTCATAGCTGGAACAAAAGATTCAACGAAACCATAAAGAGTTATGATTTTGTGCAAAATCTTGATGAACCATGTGTGTATAAGAAACTTAGTGGGAGTGTCTTTGTGTTCCTAGTGCTTTATGTAGATGACATCCTTATCATTGGGAATGATACGAGGATGATGACCAGTGTTTAGATTTGGCTATGAAGCATGTTACATCTTGGGTTTGAAGTTGATTAGGAACAGAGAAAAGAGGATCTTGGGATTGTCACAACATGGGCACGTTAAGAAAATCTTGGAGCGGTTCCATATGGAGAACACCAAGAAAGGTTTCCTTCCCTTAAGGCATTGTATCCACCCATTTAAAGGGATGGCTTCTCAAAGTGTTGAGTAAAAGAAAGCCATGGCTGGATGCCCCTACGCATCAGCTGTAGGAAGCATAATGTACGCCATGATGTGCACAAGGCTCGATATCTGCCATGTATTGGGAGTGGTAAGTTGTTACCAATCCTTCTATGGGGAACAACACTGGAATGCAGTTAAGAACATCTTCAAGTATCTAAGACTGATGCAAGATTACATCTTGGTCTATGGAGATAGAGATCTCCAATTCTTGGGATACACAGATTCTGACTTCCAGTATGATATTGATTACTCAAAGTCAACATCAGGGTTTCTGTTCCTATTGAATGGTGGTGCTATGAGCTGGAGAAGCAAGAATCAGGACACTATGACCGATTCAACAATAGTAGCTGGATACATTATCGCATCGGATGCTGCAAAGGAGGCGGTGTGGTTGTGCAAGTTCATCTTGGAGATTAGCATAGTTTCCTCTAATATCCCATCCCGATACTATGTGATTTTATAGGATCCATAGCTCAGATGAAGGAACCCATATGGCATCATAAGAGCAAGCGTGTGGAAAGGAAATACCACATCATTCGGGAGATTCAAATACATGGTGACATCGTCATCACCAAGGTGATCTCTGCCGACAACGTTGTTGATCCACTTACCAAACCATTGACGTAAAAGGTTTTCAACCATCATGTAATGAGTATGGGTTTAAGGATTGTACCTGAATGGCTCTAAGGCTAGTGGGAGATTATTAGAAATGTGTGCCCGAGGTGAACCATTGCTACAATAAATGTTATTGTAATTTTGATATATCAATAAAAGTTATTGGTTTATTTTCACTACCTGACTGAGATTAAATGAATGAATGCACTATAAGGTCCCTTAGCACAATTAGGTTTATGTACCATGGCCATCTTGATGATCATACAATTGTTGATTCAATTATGGAATCATATACACTGGTGCTTGGATGAATATCTAAAGAGTTAGATTGAGGACTCATCAAGAACCGTGAAATGATTGTTAAGCGATGTTCTCTAGCCTGAGTAGGAGATGGCAATCCTTTCTCATTTGGCAGATATCTGAGTGACCTCTTGATGCAGGCCCTCTGCATCGGAATAGAGATTCGAAGGTGTCAAATAAGATAGGTCAAATAGTTAACATAGAGAGATCGAGATAACCAAGTCCTGTGTCATATAATGTCATGACATCGGCATGTATCCTATGACCAGATACAGATGTATTGCTATATGTGTAAGTATGTATATTTGGTGGACCGGTAGGATGATGGCCTAATAAAGGACTATAGACCAGCGAGCTGGTATGCATAAAAGGGCATATGAGTAATAAGCTTTCTCAAAGGGATCATATAGTTTCACTTGTGAACCGAAAGACATGAGCTCACTCATAAGGAATTGGGATTGATCAAATTCCATGCATGGTCATCTTGCTTTGGAATCATGACAAGAATTTGTAGGTATAATATATGCTTTTGGAAAGCATATGATCGAAACCAACTTGCAATGACCGAATGAGAAACTAATGATAAAACTCTAAAGATGATAGTGTAAATTGATCTATATCTTTTCGTTTATTCTAGGTCTTCCAGTATGTAGGATGTATAGTTATTAGGAATACGTGAGAGTGATGAGATCATTAATGATTGTGTAATCATGACGCATCCGATCCGAGGGAGTGATGAAACATGTATATCTCAGACTCTCCTTCTTTCTTCCAGACTTATGACACCACCTCCTAGAGAAGACCACGCGCATCCCTCTCACTCGTCCCCCAGGATTTTAGTGACTCCTATTATTAAAGAAGTGATCTGATCTTAGATCAAGTGTTGGACATTGATCTGAATGTTATTCAGATGCAATGAGAAGATTAGGTCTACGACCTTGATTTAATCAAGCATCTATGAGAGGTCCTAGAGATCTGGATTTGAGATGAGATCTCAATATCCAAGTTACTATAGGTGGAACGTACAATTTCCTTGTCCTTATCTCCAAGTATCCGTTGAGAAAGAGCACTATTCTTGAAAGAGTTCATGAATAATTCCATTGTTGAATTATATATCTGAGCATTGAGATGTTGGTAATTAAATGTGATTTAAATATCATGAATAATGTAAATGTAAATCATATTATTGAAATACATGAGAATGATGATCGAAGAATATTAGTGTGATTTAATCATCAAGTATGTTGTGGATAGTGATATCCATATTATATATATATATTATAAATGTAATTTATAATATATTAGAGAGAGCTTATTGTAAATCGTATCTTCGAATTAATTGTTGATGTGAATTGGATTCACATTGAAATTAATTAGAAATATAATTTACATTTTATTTTAGATTGTGGATATGATTCAAAATTATTTAATGGCATGATTGCACTATTCACAAAATTATTTTGGAATTATTTTTGTGAATTAATTACAATAAAAATTGTTATAAATAAATATGAACGATTAGAGGAGCCAACAAGATCCATTTAATGGATGGATGACCATCCTTTGACTTTGTCTCAAGGGTGGTCCCGCCCTTTAGGATGGTAGGTGGCTTCCCTCCTAATCCTTCTATGCAAATTAATTTGGTTCAAATTAAATTATGTTAATTATTCAATATATATTTAATTTAATCTACATTAGTTGTTGTTGTTGTATTTTTACAGCAAAATCATGAGTATTGAATGGAAACACAAATCAATATCAACCACTGATTTTGTGTCTCACATGGATTGGAATCCACAGACTCCTAAAACACTATAAAAGAAGAGGTAAACCGAGATCTTCTTTTACACTGGACAATTGAATTATCTCTCTCTCTCTCCCATTCATCCACCTTGTGCCCTAGAGAGAGTCGTCATCATCATGCTGTTGCTTAGTAGTCATCCACCTTGTGCCCTAGAGAGAGTCGTCATCATCATGCTGTTGCTTAGACCGCTCGTGGACCTCTGTCTCCTTCGGTGCACCTCACTTGTGAAAAAGACATGGATCTCGTGTGTTGAAATTTGGAGATTTGCCGCATGAATCTTCAACTCGGATTATGAGGAGTAATTGTCTCATCAATGCTCTTGAAAACGTCTCCTCCGTCGGATCAGACTTGAGACTGGAGGTCTCTTGGTTTAGAGACTTGATCGCAACCGCACTTCAAGTGGTAATCCTACATATTACTTGTGGTTAGATGAAACGATCCAAGAAGTGTTCTTGGATCATGTGGTTTCATCATTGGAATTTTTTAAAATTCCGCTGCACCGAGCAACTAGTGCGACAAGTCACTCCAATCGCATACAATGTGATTATCATGCTTTCGTGATGCGCTTGAGCATTCTTTCCATATCCTTCAGCAAATTAACCCATTAGCATGTCCACGACCTTGTGGTTAATCACCATTTCATTACCTTTATTCTAAATAATACTGTATTTAAAAACAAAATTAAAGAATAAAGGGTTAAAATAAAAAATAAATAAAATACAAAAGGTATTTTATAACCCTAAAACCCAACCAAATAAAAAATTATTTGTTCGCCATGGGATAAAGTAGGGGGAGATTGTCAAAAACACAATAAAAACCCTACTTAATTATTCTTCAAATATTCATTTTTGGTACCCATTTTACTCTTTATTATTTATACAACAAATCAATAAACTTTGAACATGAAAGTTGTAGATTAAAATACATAAAAATTACAAAATTTATTTCACACAAAAATAATACAATTTGTACATTCTACACCCAAAATAAAAAGCCAAAACCCAACCTTGCCAGACATCTATCTCCTCCATATGAACTCAGAATGCATCAAAGTCACCTTTAATTATATATAACTATTTATTAGATATTTAATGAAGGAGGTTTCATTTAATTTGGAGTTAATATGCATAAGTTAGGTTTTGGAACCCTATTTTACAATATACTTGAATAAATTATTCATTTCATTTATTCTTTATATTTTTCATTATTGAATATATTTGCAATTTTATAAATATTATTTATATTATATGTAGATAATCAAAATAAAATAAAATCATTAAAAATATATAAAATAAATACTTGTATAAAATACATAGATGAATATAATATACATATGCCTATATAATTTATACTTATAATTAAATAGATTTAGAAATAAATTCAGAAAATACAATAGCAATATATTTAAGTGTATTCATATAAGTTATAAATGATTAAATTATGTATATAAAAAAATGTAAAACACAAAAAAATTAAAACATACACTATATAGGTAAATATACATATGATTATACATGTAAATAATCACTTGTTACTAATAACATCATAATAATAAATAAAAATCAAATTAAATTACTACATAAAATAAATAACATTTTATTTTATAACTAAAATTTAATTAATTCATTTATTTTATATTTTTTATTTTATAAACATTTTTATCTCCTTTTTCCCGATTGGTCCACGTGGATCAACCAGGACCCTACGACAGTTGACCTAGTTACGAAAGTTGACGCTAGGTCAACTGTCCTTTCTCTCCCCATTTCTAGTGTAAGGTGTGTACCGCCTGAATTCTCTTATTTTTTATGCCTTAGCCAATGCTCCTTTACCCTTGAGCCCTTCGCCACTTCTGCTCCTTGATCCTCCACGATTCATGCCGACTCGACATCCATCACCATCCCCTCTTCCTTCGCTCTCAATCCACCCTCGAAATCACCCTGTCACCTCTCTATATGATTTTCCCCTCACCATTTTTGAAGGGTTGGTTCGCTTTTGCTCTGCTTCATCCCCTCATTTTGCACCCAAGGGCTTGAGTTTTGTGACAGCAGGCTCTCCCAGCATTTTGCAGCAAGGAGTGGTTTAGGAGGTGTTCCCGCCCATCTCCGGTGAGATTCACAATCGAAGTTACATCTCGTGACCTTCGGTCGCTAGAGGTTAGCTCCTTCCTTTCTTAGGTAGATTTAGTTCTTGTCTTTCAATTTGCATTTTTGGTTTAGGTTTTAATCATTGATTAAATTCGATTTAAAGTTAAAACATCGCTGGAGCTCGAGAGCTCTGGCCATCGTATTCCACCGTCTACCCATGTTCCGACCATGCCTTTCTATCTCACTGACTTACCTTGTTGTTTCTCCACCTTACGCGCCACCCAGCTCAACCAGATCCTCTCAGATCTGGACCATCGAGGTCCCTCCACCGCCACCTTGTCGGATCTCTACGCTCACATCCATACCGATTTTATTCCACACCTAATCAAATCAAGGTAATTTTCCATCGACCCTTGGTTTTCTATGTGCAGGTACATTGTTTAAAGGAGCTCTCCTAGGCTCGAATCAGCCTGCAAGAAGCACTCTAGGAGCCCATGTTGACTTCCAATTTCCAGGACCTCTCCTTGGAGTCTTGGACCATTTTAGGGCCATCATCGGCTACTAACGTCACGCCCGAGTGTGTAGACCAATTCAATATCGACAAAGAGGATCAGGAAAGGGAGGATTTGAATATTGAAGCTCGGAGGAGGAGGAGGAGTTCCTCCCTGTTCTTTGAAGATGGAAGTAACCGTCCGATCTGGGGAGGAGCTCTAAATCTCCTTATAACCGTTGGATTCAGAGTAGTTGCCACCACCATATCTCATCTAAGATCTAATCTGGCCCCAGATATGCGAACTTTCATCACGCATTGAGGACACACTACATGTCAAGTGGACGAACTTCAGCCGTCCGATCCAGCACAATTAGGGGGTAAATTTCTTGTACACCCCACTTTTGTTTTATTTTTATTTTAGTACTTTAATTATTTAATCTAGTTTATTATTTTTGTAAAAAATGCTAAAGGACCCCTCAAACTTATTACATATTGTGTTTGAGTCCTTGCCAGCTCAAATCGCGTGGCCATGCGAGCTGAGCATTTTGCACTGTTACTCTTGTGGGTTTTTATAATTGGCCTTTAGTATTTAAAAGTTGAATATTAGTTGAAAACTTTTTGTTATTTTGCATTGTAGACCCTAACTTTTATTTTAATTGCAAATATAACCCTACTAGTTTACTTAACTTTTTGGTTTGTTTTCTATTTTCTAAAAATGTCATATGTGCTCCAAAAATTATGATAAAATAGGGTTTTGTGCCTCTTTGCTTGATTGTTCATGCTATAATTTTAGTTTTGAAATTTAGGCATTTTTCCTATTTATGAAAAATAAAAATAGCATGTTTTATTTTGTGTTAGCTTTAAAAAATCCAAGAAAATTATACAACTGTATTTAAAAATTTAAAAAATAGTATTTGTTTATTATTATATTTTGTAGCTCCAGACCAAAAATCCCTTAAATAGACAAAGAAATCTCTAAAAATTAAAAAGTTTCAAAATACTTATAAAAATTATAAAATAAAATAAAAATCCAAAAATATTTAGTTCTGCCTCTGGATTTTCTTTATATTATATGTTGTTAACTGATACTAGTTTTGGAAAATTTTGAGGCTTTTATCAATTTTTAAATTCCAAAACCATTCGGCTTATTTATTTATTCAATGTTTTTAAAATACTAAAAATTAGGAAAAATTCTTGAAAAATCACAAAAAATAATAGAAAAATATAAAAATACAAAAAATACTTCTTTCATGATTTTTTTGATATTTTAGTTGTATTTATAATTATATTATCTCATATTTTTTATATAATTATATATAAACCGCTATTATATATTTAAAAGAAAAAGAAACTAAAACTCATCAATTATTAAAAAAGAAATAAATATATATAATTAAAAAATAAAAATATAAGTATAAAATATAAGAATTATTTTGTTTTATTTAAAAATTAATTAATTTATTCAGTTATATTTGAGTGAATACTGCATAATTACCTATTATTATTTATTCATTATTTATTTATAAATAATAATTCTTGCTACCTTATATTGCTTCCTGTGTTTGATACTCTACCATACTTACCCCTATACACATTTATAATAGAGTTATAATAAATTTTAACCCATGCACATTTATCGCTCAAATCATTTGTGGGTTGATTGTTGATCAGAGGGACATTTGTTCACGCAGCGATTGTTGATCATGTTTAATTAGCAGATTGGTGCAAAACCCCCCTCTATCAAGCATCATTCTCGAGGAGCAACAGAGTGTAGCACTCATTTTTGTGCATTATTCCTCTTTTATTTTTGCTTTATATTTTTGATATTTATTTGACTGCTTCTAACCCTCTCTTTCTTTATTGATATTTCTTTTAAGGAACTGAACGGTAATGGCAACTTTTGAGGAAGTTGACGCACCCAAGATGATTAGGAGTGGGCAAGGGAAGGAGGCAAGGAGAGGGCAGACAGAAGATCAAACTCCTTTAGCATTTATATTTTATTTTGTGAGAGTGAGTCTTTTCTTTTTATTTTTGTAAAATAATTTTTAATAATTGTCGACATTGAGCACTTCACTTCATGAGGTCCAGTGCCTTGGTGATTATTCACCTAGGGGCCTCGTTGTGTTATTCGTGTTTTCACTGCTTTTCTTTTCCTTTTTTCACGATGTTTTGAGTTTTTCACCTTTCTTTTTATCTATTTTGTGTGATTTGAGCCCTAGTTCAGGACTTTCTTACTAGATAGATTAAGGTCCAAAGCTCTAATTAAAATTGCATGTACCTATAGTCACGCTTGGATCTAGTGAAATTAAAATGTTGATTATTTAGATTCGAGAACGCGAGCCGCGAGAGACTCCACACAGTGCTTGCAGGACCTACTATGGTGAGCACTGAGGAGTCTCCATGACCAGACCTTTGGTTTCTTTTCTAAATAGCCAGCTTTTGTTCTTCACGAAATAGCAACTTCTGTTTCTAGGGCGCTTTCATCAGCTTGCATTTCATATAGAGTAGGTTTCATTTCTGCTTAGCATCCTGCACGAAAAGAGCTGGAGGCATGGTGAGCACCATCTATCTTTGCACGCATCATTGATATATGCTTGCATTGCTTTTCTGACTCTCTCCCTATGATTTTGACGACCTAGGATACTAAAGGAATTGATACCTCGTTACGATTCGTGCATTTTTTTATAAATAAAAAAAGTGATAACCAATAAAATCGGGACTGCTAACTCTACTCGACCTTAAATAAAAAAAAGAATCATCCTTGTTTTGGGAGAGTAACCCTCTCATTTTATTTGCATTTTATACTTGGAACGTACAGACTAAGGATTAGTGCCCCAATCATAGGCCTACTTATGTGCTTGTACAGATTTTTGAAATTCAACTAACTCTAAAATTTGACAAGATAAAAGACCGAACATTGACGATAATCACTGTGTTGAGTTGGTGAATTGAGGGGTTTGTTTTTTATATTTGTGTTTTTTTTGTGCATACTCGATCATGTCTGCACATTTGTGCCTTTTTCTTGCTTATCTTGACTTGACCTTCATTCTCTTACAATCCCTGTCTTTTGCTTTGGAGATGGTCGACTGTAGTGATTGTTATCCGAACTTCACGGATCCTTCTTCCTCTCCAACAGATCCACCTCCATTTTATCATGAGGACTTTTCTCCTGATTTTTCTTTTGTACATATCTGCCTCATCCATAGTTTCAGGCAGTGGATTTTTACCAACCACCATCACATTGCCCACCATCTCACCCACCCAATACTAAGCAGTTGGAGTCACCTCTCATGGATACCGTTGTTTACCATATGATACGATTAGTGGAGCAAATGAACTCAAGGATAGATCACCTAACTAACCTAAATAAAAGACATAATGTCGCTTTACCATCTGATTTCATGGATTCATTTGAGGATGCCTCTAAGAGCTTACAATCACTAAAAATACCAAAAAATGAGAAAAAAAACTAAAGACACCAAAAGATTGTGTGGAGACACCTTTGTCGAGTTAGCTTTTGAGGAGAGGGCACCCATGCCATATCCTATGCCAACCCACACATCTACCACAATTCTCACCTTTTCCCCAAGGATGGCATTGTCATGTCTGCTCTTAGTCATCCTTGTGTAGATGATGATTTTGATCTCTTCCCTAGTATGGAAGAGATAGACAATCTAAATAAAAGATGATGACCATTCCTGAAGTGGTGGTAGTTATTCTTGATATTGTTAAGGCCCCACATCTCAAGGCCATGACCCAACTATCTGCACACGAGCCTAAGAAAAGAAAGCAAAGAAGCAAATCCGAGTGATACATTTTGACCATGCCACTACCCACGCTATCACCCATCATCCATCCATTAGGAAAGGGAACATTGTTACACCTCTTATGAGATGCACCATTTCTGACTATTCTTGTGATCATACTCTCATTGACGATGGTGCTTCGATTAATATAGTACCCTTCTCATTGGTGCAATCACTTCATCTTGGGCCTCTAAAGAAAATCAGGATGATTTGCCATTTTACTAATGGATCAATAAAGAGGCCAAGGGGTATTCTAGAGAACATCAACATTCAGATCTAGGGCATGAGCTTCACAATTGATTTTATTGTATTGTCCATAGAGACCTACACCCTTGTGCAGCCTCCTACGATCATCCATGGATAATCTTTTCTCACCTCTGCGGGAGTCGTTATTGATTATGGATCTAGAGAGATTCGCTTTAGTTCTGATGATGAGAGTGTTATCATGATAACCATACTTACCACTGACTAGAGACCCACATCTTATAAGAGTGTGCTTGTGTTAGTCGACCTCGGGGACTATGACATTGATGCTGATATGAGAGAGGTTTGCTTTCATATGGATGATTTTGAGACCCAAGGATTCCTTTTCGATGAGGAAGACTCAAAAAGCATAAACCTTAGAGTTCTCCCTTCTGGTGTGTGGCGATGCATTGATGACATCAATGGCATTTACACCTAGACACCTTAGTGAGGAGGTTAGACTTAGTGGAGACTTCACAGGCCGAGCTTTCCCTTGCTACTCCCATAGATGAGTTCGTGCCTTTTTATTTTGACTTATGAGAGACTTCATACGATCGACTTGACCTTACTACTTCCACTGACGAGCTCATGCCTTTTCATTTTGAGATTTGTGGGACTTCGCAGGTCGAACCTGACCATATTACTTCCATCGACCAGTTCGTGCCATTCCATTTTAGTATTGTTGAGGATCTTCATCTGGTCAATCTTGATTGGTTTGTGTTAGTTGATCACGTTGATGTCAACCTACACCTTGCTAGATCCATTCCTCAGTGATCACACAAGGTGTGCTTTCTACATTCTTGATCTCTACATAGCCTCCACTTTGTATATCCGCTTATGTTTTCTTCCTTACCTCTACCATTTTGCTCATCCACCCCATTCTGTGTGTTTGTCTTGCTTAGGGTGTACTTTATCCTAAATATAGTGGGGGTTGATGAGCCGGGTGTTCATTAGTAGTTCTGTTTCATTACTTTTATTGTTGCCTATTCTCAGGGCTCTTTTACCCTAAGTATAGGAGGAGTGATGCGTATATTCTCCCAACATATTTTTTCTTCATTCTTTTTTATCGATTTCTTTTTATTGATCCCCTTACTTGTCCCCCTCCTGTTGATATTTATGTTTATACTTAGGGATATCTTATACTAAGTATAGGGAGAGACAGACCGAGTTTTGATACGTTCATTCCCACCCACAACCTTCATAGCATGTAGACACACCCTGCTATACTTAGGATTATTTTGTCACAAGTATATGAGGACGGTTGACTTCTCATTTATTCAGTCTTTATTCTTCTATCATTGTAATATAGTCTCTTCAATACTCAATACGAGTTTTGTCTTCTCTTTTTCTCTCTGATCTATGAGGACATATCTCAAACTAAGTAAAAGGGGGTAGTATTTACGTTGTATATACTTTTCCATAACTCGTACTTTTGTATTTTCAAATAATATGGCCAATTAATTAAAATAAAAATACAAATCAAAATTCTTTATATATATTCATTAATAAATCGGTTAAAATTTTTTTTCAGTGTTTGAAAAATGGTTGGAAAATCTTTTTGTAAAATATTTTGAAAATTGTTAAAGAATGTTTTGTAAAATGATTTCAACCTTTGTAAAATTATTTTTATGTGTAAAAATTTCTTTTCTTTGCTTGAATAAAATATTTTGAAAATCCATTTGCAAATGTTTTTGAAAGTGGTTGCAATAATAGTTTGAAAAATCTATGCAAATTGTTTGAAAAATCATTGCAAAATGATTTTCAAATTTTGGAAATCTTTGTAAAAAGTATTTATCAAATAAGTTTGCAAAATAAAGTTTTCAATTTGTTTGTGAAACTCTTTTCAAATTATTTTGAGATGTATGTAATAATTCAAGCGAATAAAGATCCTTTACAAATCTCGTATACACAAACCTGTAAATTCTTAAATTGCAATTCTTGTAAGATGCAACACCATGTGAATATTTCCACATGTTTCTTTTACCAGAAACGTTTTTTTTTGAAAAAAGCCCAAAAACATTTGCAAAATATTTTCAAAATTGCATAAAAATTTTCAGAACTTTCAAAAAATTCCATAAAAAGATCAAAATTAGAAAATTGCGTAATAAAAATATTTTCCTTGCATTGTACATAGCATTAGATTTTTCGGATTGAAATTGACAATTGAACTAGTCGTAGTAAAATCCGAAGATTGGAACTTGGTTGGACCTTAATCCACTTAATCACATGAATCTTATAAGAACGGGAATTGGGATGCTTCACATATACTAGAGTTAATTCTTTGAGACCACGAGACTTAGTTCAATGTCATCTTGACTGTCTAAGTAGAATATTTCGGAAAATATGCATGACCCTTGTCGATAATGACCTACCTTACACATATGCACTTTGCACTTTGCTAACCTCATTTGAAGTGGTAGAGGGTTGGATTTGCTAGCATGAGACATAAGCCAGTGGAAACATCGGAAGTCACATATCTGTGGCCATTGTACTCCAACCCGATGCAGTGGTGATGAAGTCCAACAATTGAATGTGGTTGGTTGCAATAATTCTTCAAAAGAGGTACAGTCTACTGGCTCAAAAGGACAAAGTCCATATGTAAATGTTGTTGTATATAATATTCAAAAAATGAAAAAAAAAATAAAAAACTCCAAAAAGAATAAACGAGAGAAATTCCAAGAAAAATCAATTCCGGTCGGAGTATGTATATATTTGTATAGTCAATAAGCAAGCTTGAGCTTCAAAGTCATATGTATGTGAGCTTGCAGCCTATGACTTGGATACACTTGTCAAGCATCCTAAGATAGGTAGCTACACTGGCTACCGTCTGTTCTTCTCACAATCTCCTCTACTTGAGCTGGTTTTACTTTAACTTAGAAGGGAATACCACACTTCTTGAGGAAAGAGATGTTGGATTGTGGAAGTTGGTCACCATGTTGAAGAAGACTGACTTTTACTACTTCAGCCAAGGAAAGAGATGTTGGATTGGGGAAGTTTTGTGTATGAGTTGACTTATTTTGTCCTACTTATTGAGAATACTAGAGCAGTTTTGTGGTTCCTAGAGGCTGTTGTGTTTCAAGTCTGATTCCCAATCAATGTTCCGATTGAACTTAACTTCCATTGGTCGGACTGAGCTCCAAACATTGATTTTATGAAGAAAGGATTAAAAATTAAAATTATTCCACATTCTTTCTTTTTCTTTTCTTTATTTTCCTTTCTACACTTATAGGCATAACTGGTTGCTAGGGACTAACAAAGGAAAGTATGGGGGGTGATGAATATCCATTTCATCACCTTTATTTTTTCATTTTGGCCTTTAATCTCCAGTCAAATGCATGTAAAAATCATTAATTTGTAGAAAATAAACTCACTGTTTATTGTATAAATACTGTATATAATACTATATTTAAAGCCAAAATTAAAGAATAAAGTAAAGAAAAGAAAAGAAATATAATAGTAAAGTTATTTTCTGACCCCAAACCCTGAGACTAGGTCAAGAATGGATTTGGTCGACAAGTAATAAAGTAGGGGGAGATAAGGGTCAAAAACACAATAAAAATCATATTTATTTATCTTCAAAAATTCATTTTTGGGACCCATTTTATTCTATATTATTTATACATCAAATCAATAAACTTTAAACATCAAAGTTGTAGATAAAAATACATAAAAAATATTAAATTTGTGACACATAAAAATAATAGAAATTGTACATTCTACACTCAAAATAAAAAGCCAAAACCCAAAATTTCCAGACATATATCTCCTCCAAATGAACTCAAAATGCATAAAATCACCTTTATTGTATATAAACTCTTTATTAGTTATTTAATGAAGGTGGTTTAATTTAATTTGGAGTTAATATGCAAAAGTTAGGTTTTAGATCCCTCTAGTACAATATACAGGAATAAAATAATCATTTTATTTTTCTTTATATTTTCATTATTTTATCTTTTTGTAATTTTTGTAAATATTATTTATATTATATGTACATAATTAAAATAGAATAAAATATAAAAAATATACATAAATAAATAATTGTATAAAATACATAGATGAATATACTGTACGTATACATATATAATTTATACCTTTATTTAATAAAGTGTGCAAATAAACTAAGAAAATTACAGTAAAAATATATTTAAGTGTATTTAAATAAGTTATAAATATATAAATTATCTATATAAAATAATAATATTTAAAATAAAAATATAAATAAAACATATAATATAAATATAAATATACCGATGATTATACATGTAAATAATAACTTGTAATAAGTAACGTCATAAAATTAAATAAAATAAGATTAAAATACAACATAAAATAAGAAACATTCTTATTTTATAATCAAAATTTAATTAGTTCATTTGTTAATTATTTTTTATTTTACAACCCTTTATTTATTTCCTTTTTACTCATTGGTCCACGTGGACCCATTATGACCTTTGATGAATCTGTGATTCGTCATCTTTATTCATTAATTTTAGCTTAAAATCCCTTATAAAACACCTGCATAAAACACTAACTCCATATTCTTACAAACTTGCATCTTTGTGTAAATATTGTACACTTCTTACTAATTTTAACCTAAAATAAATGAATAGAGAAAGAAAGGAAAAATAAAGAAAAGAAAATAAAAAAGAAAGACTATATACAGGTTGACCCGGACCCCGAGAGAAGGTCAAGACCTGACCTGATCGACCCGGAATAAAGTAGGGGGAGATAGGGTCCTTAAGCAGAAAATCCAAAAAAAATTGTGTGTGTGTTGTTGTAAATACGTCTCACTTATTTTGTGTATATCTGTATATAACTAACACTAATTTATTTGTACCTTAATTGACCTCAAATCGAATAGCGTTCAAAACCAAAGTTGTAAATAAAAATGTGTTCTAAATAATAAAAATAATTGCACAATTAAATCATGTACATAATAAAAGTAGTCACACTTGGAAAAAGCCACACAACACTAATTGAAAGACCAATCCTGGCTCCATATGAACTCAAATTGAACCAATATCACTTCCATTGCATTCTAAATTAAATTCTCTTCAACATGGCTGTATTTTCATAATTTTTGGAGTTACGGTTGAAAAGTCGGTTTTCTGGGGTAGTTTGTGTAATTTTCCCATGTATTTTGTAAATATTGTATTTGTATATATTTGTAAATATTTTTACTAATTTTTAAAATAAAAATAAAAATAAAAAAAATAAAATTCTTTAAAAACAAAAAAGGCTAATTTCCTCATTTACCCTTGTATATAATGTCATATATGTATATAGTATATGTATATAGTTGCTATTTTTAATTAACCACCATAAAAAAATAAAAAAATGACATTTTTTAATTCAAATAAATAAAGTGACGAAAATTCAAAAAAAAAAAGATAATTTTATACATAGTTTTATCTCTTTTATTTTGTCTCTTTTCATCTCTCTTATCTCTTTCACCCAAAAAATCAAAAATTTATTTCAATTTTCATCTCTCTTTATCTAAAAAAAATTCAAAAATTCATTTCAATTTTCATCTCTCTTTATCCAAAAATAAAAAATAAAAAATTCAAATTTCATTCTATCTTTTCAATTTATATGGCTCCTTCTCCCTCATTTCAACTTAATCAATCTTTAAAGAGAGGAGCCTGATCTCTGAGAGAACAATTTTGTCGAGAAAGTTGCCTAGTCTCCAAGCCGTCCGGTGACAGCGAGTCGGCCTTGTCGAGGCGATCACGATCCTTTTCTTCTCCTGAGGTGAGATCCACATTTTTCTTCGTACTTTTATCTAGGTTAATCGTTGTTTACTTCGTCGCATTTTTTTATTCATCATCATTTTGTTTTTCTAGATCATTAAAAAAATCCATCACGTTTTTGATCCGCCACCGACTCGATTCTTCATCTCATCTTCTCGCTCTCTCCGCCTTCAAATTCTACCTCCCACGATCTATCAACTCTGACCACGCATGGTGGTCGGAGAATCAGATTCGATCCCATCATTTTCGCCGGATCCCCGTTCATATTCCAATTTGTAAATAAATAAAAAAATTTAAAAAAATCCGTATAATTGTTTTTTGTCTCTAACCTTTGTTTGTAGGAGAATCAAAATAAAAAATTTAAAAAAAATAAAAAAAAGAATTTTTTTATCCCTTTCTTTTCTTAATTTCCGGATCTACAAAAAAAATAAACAAAGTTTTTTATTTATTTTTGTTTCCTGTTTACATATAAAATAAAATTACAGAAAAATAAAAAAAATAAAAAAATCGCCTCAGGCAGCGGGGTCGCCACCCCCCGCCGCCCACCATGTCACCGCCGAGCAGACCCGCCAAGGGCGGCAGCTCCGCCCACAATTGCGAGTCCGCGCCCCGGCACCGACCACAGCTCCGCGTCCTCCAGGTGGCCAGATGTTGACCTCCACGCGACCTGCCATTGCCGCCCCAACGGTGCTCACGTGACCCGTGCGCCGCGGAACCGCTCCCGCGCCGCCCTCGACACCCTCCGCCGTGACCGACCCCCTCCACCGTTAGGTCGCCCCGCCTGTAGCCGCCAGATCGCCCGCCAACACGCCGCCCGACCATCCGCGCTCCAACCCAGGGATGCTCCACCGCCTGACGTCGCTTGGCCACACTTATCCTCAGCCGCCGCCACTCGTCGGGCATCCGCACTCCCTTCCTCCGTCGTGACCTCCTTGGGCGGCGATGGCGCACTCCACCTGCTGTTGAAGAAGCAGGCGGCGGCCCTTGACCCTCTTTGCCCCTTTGCTTGCTTGAGTATGAAGGAAGAGAACAAACCGTATGGGTTTTTGAAATAAAAAGGTAATTGTAAATATATCAATTCAGCTCCTGGAGGTTTCCACAATTGTGAAAGAACCCCTGCTAGTTCAAGACTTATAAAATTGATAGAATTACATCAGAGACCCCAGAAGATCCCATATTGCAAAGAAGTCCACTCGGAACCTCAAGAACATGATTTAGAGGTAAAATTACGCATTCTTCCCTTTTTTATTTTTATCATTATTTGATGCAAAGATAGAACTTATTTACATTTTAGTCCCTGAACTGTAGAACCTAAACTTGCTTTCTCTCTTTGAATGAAATATATGTTATTTGGGATCCAAAAATTTTGCAAAAATTATGCCGTAATCCTGATGTGACTATTATGCCGTACTCCTGATGTGACTGTCTTCTTAGCATAAAATTTTCATTGCATTTTTCCTTCATTTATTATTATTGAAAAATAAAAAACAGTGTCTTTTTGTCTTATGGAAATTCCAAAATTCATAAAAATTCAAATATTGTTCCAAAAATTCCAAAAAATTAGAGTAGTTGTATTTCATTATCTTTTAATTTCTGACCAATTTTCATGCATTAATTATTTAGAAAAACAAAAAAATTAAAAAATAGCAAAAAACTTATAAATATCATAGAAAAATCTATCAAATCCAAAAATGTGATTTCAGTTCCTGTTTGGAGATATTTGCCTATAGTTTGTCATAAAAATAATTGTCAGTAGTTTTGGGCACTAAAAATATTTTTAAGTTGCAAATTACTCTAGGTTGTGCACATTTTCTTATTTTCTCACTGTTTGATTTTTAAAAAAATACAAAAACATTTGAAAATTCCAAAAAAATTCTCAAAAATATTTCAAAACTTTTAAAACACAAAAATATTTTTTCTCGATTTTTCTGAGCATTGTTGATTAATTGTAAAATTACAAAAATAGTTGGTATGCGTATTTCTTTGATTTTGTGCATATTGCTTTGTGTTAATTTAAAAAAAATTGCAAAATCAAAATCACTAAAAAAATTAAAAATCAGAAAATATACAAAAAATTAGAAATAAAAAATAATTAAAAAATTAAAAAGATAAAAAATCACAAAAACCAACGATAGTTGCCCTTTGAGATTCTTTTTTTCTCTTAATTGATTTTCGATTAATTGAATAACCCTCGGTATTTGTAGACTCCCTGAGTTCGACCATGTCCGCTATACAGGTTAATAAGTAGCAAAATAATAAAAAAATATTTGGTGTTTTTCACGGGATTTTGGGGATAACAGTGACGACACAACCTTTTTACCATCAATAAAAAAATTTTTCCATTAATTTCCGTTCCCCTCAAAATAGTTGTCAACAAAATAGCAGTTTTGCTTGGAAACTATAATAAAAAAAACAAAACCCCCAGATTTTGAGCACAACAACCTCCTGATAGTTGACACAAGGTCAATTGTCCTTTCTCTTCCTATTTCCTATGAGTGGTGCGTATCATCTAACTTCTCCAATTTTCCATGCCATAGCCACTGGTCCTTCACCCTCGAGCACTTCACCACTTTTGCTCCTTGGTCCTACACGATTCATGCTGACTCGGCATCCATCACCATCCTCTCTTCCTTCGCTCACAATCATCCTTCAAAATCACCACGTCACCTCTGTATATATTTTCTCCTCTCATCATTTTTGAAGAGTTGGTTTCCATTTGCTCTACTTCAGCCCCTCAATTGGTGCCCAAGGGCTTGAGATTCATGACAGGAGGCTCGCATGGAATTTTGCAGCGAGGAGGAGTGGTTTAGGAGGTGTTCCCACCCATCTCCGACGACCTCCGCCATCGAGGTTCCATCCTGTGGCCTTCGACCACTCGAGGTTAGGTTCTTCGTTTATTAGGTAGATTTAGTTCTTGTCTTTTAATATGCATTTTTAGTTTATATTCTAATCATTGATTCTACTTAGATTTAAGATTAAAACATCACCGGAAGTCTAGATCTCTAGCCATTGTTCCACCGTCTACCCATATTTCAACCATGTCTTTCCACCTCACCACCTTACCCTATCGCTTCTCCACCTTACGCACCACCCATCTCAACCAAATCCTCTCAGATCTGGACCATCAAGGTCTCTCTGCTGCCACCTCACCAGATCTCTCCACCCGCATCCATATCGCTTTTATTACATGGCTAATCGGGTCCAGAAAATTTGCCCTTGACTTGTGGTTTTCTCTGTGCAGGTCCTTTGCTTAAAGGATGCCTACTAGGCTCGAATCAACCTGTAAGAAGCACTCTAGGAGCCCCTATCGACTTCGAGCTTCCAGGACCTCTCCCTGGGATCTTGGACGATTTTGGGCCATCATTAGCTGCGGATGTCATCCCCGAGCATGTAAACCACTTCAGCATCGAGAAAGAGGCTTGGGGGAGGGAGGATTTGAAGATTGAAGATTGGGGAAGGAGGAGTTCCTTCCTGTTCTTCGAAGATAGCAATAGACATCTAATTTGAGGAGGAGCTCCAGATCTCCTCGTACTCGTTGGATTCGTAGTAGCCATTACCGTCAGATCTCATTCGAGATCTAATCTGAGCCCCAATTCTGCAAACCATCACTGTGCATCGGGGGCATGCCATGCATCAAGTGAACGGACTTCAGCCATCCGATCCAACGCAGTTAGATGGCTAATTTCACGTATACACCCGCTTTTGTTTTATTTTTATTTTAGTCATGTAATCATTTAATATAGTTTGTTACTTTTTTATAAAATTACTTAAGGACCCCTCACACTTATTGCACATTGTGTTTGAGTCCTTACCAGCTTAGCTCATGTGGCCCCCCACGTTAGCTGCGCATTTTGAATTGTTACCCTCATAGGTTTTATAATTGGATTTAATATTAAAAGATTGAATATTAGTTGAAAACTTTTGGGTATTTTGCATTGTAGCCCCTGGCTTTTATTTTATTTGCAAATATGCATTGCTAGTTCACTTAGTTTTTGTATTTGTTTTCTATTTTCTAAAAATGTCATCCGTGCTCCAAAAATTGTGAAAAAAATAGGGTTTTGTGCATCATTTCTTGATTGTTCAAGTATAATTTTAGTTTTGCAATCTACGGATTTTTCCAATTTATAAAAAATTAAAATATCATGTTTTATTTTATGTTTGCATTAAAAAATCCAAAAAAATAATTTTTAAATATTCCAAAAAAATTAGTATATTATTATTATTTGCACCTCCAGACCAAAAATCCCTAAAAATACCAAAAAACACTAAAATTTAAAAAGCTCTAAAATCCTTATAAAAATTCAAAAATCTTTTAAAAACCAAAAAAATATTTTTTTGTCTCTGGATTTTCTTTATATTATATGTTATCTATTAAAAGTAGTTTTGAAAAATTTTGAGGCTTTTATCTATTTTTAAATTCCAAACAATTCAACATATTTATCTAGTCATTGTTTTCTACTATTTATGAACTTAAAATAACTAAAATTAGTAAAAAAAATCATGAAAAATAAAAAAAGCATTATAAAAATATAATAACTACAAAAATACTTTATTTTCTAATTTTTGGTTATATGTAGTAGTATAATAATTATATTATCTTATATTGTATACATAGTTATATATAAACCTTTATTATATATTAAAAAGAAAAAGAAACTGAAAACTATAAAATTATAAAAAAAAGAAATAAAAATATATGAAACCAAAATTCTAAAAATATAAATATAAATTATAAAAACTATTTTATGTTATTTAAAAACCCTCAAAAATTTAATTAATTAATTCATCTAATATTTGAGTGAACATTGTACAAATACCTGTATTATTTATTCATAATTTTTTTAAAAATAATAATTCTAGCTACCACATATTGATCCGTGTGTTCAATACTCTACCATACTTACACCTATACAAATTTATAGCAGAGTTATAATAAATTTTAAGTCACACACATTTATCGCAAAAATCTTCTATGGGTTGATTGTTGATCAGAGGGACACTCAGTCACATATCGATTGTTGATTTTGTTTGATTAGAAGACCGGTGCATAACCCCCTCTATCACCTAGACACCTTCACCAAATCAATTCAAAACAACACAATCGATACTGATGAATCCATGATTCACATCCTTTATTCTTTTATTTTAGCCAAATTCCCTATGCAAAATATCTGTAAAATATATATCAGATACAATAAATTAGCTTTGTGCATGCATTTGTAAATATTGTGTAATTAATATTCTTATTGACCAAAACAAAAGAATAAAGATGAAAAGAAAAAAACAAAATACGGATGTATTTGTGTAATAAATGCAGACTGACCCGATCCCTGAGAGAAGGCCAAATATTGGCCTGATCAACAAGGAATACAATAGGGAGAGATTGCGTCCTCATTTACAGTGCATATCCACCATTACTCACCCTATACATATTCGTATAAATAAATAATCTCAAAACAATTCAATTTGCTTAATAAAATTTGTAAATATAAATAATAATTGCAAAAAAATTAGTTTGGCACTTCATTGTATAACACCTATGCTTGTGTGTGTGTGTATATATTTAATTTCCAAATAATTTGTATGTATATTGTATTTTTTAACAATTGTATATATTTTTAGTAATTATATAAAATTGAAATAAATTTCATAAAACATAAATTAAATTAAAAATAAAATCCTCTTTTCTTTGTACAAATTACCAAACATGTATATATTGTACATGATACCTATTAGTTTAATTCCTATAATTAATTTGTAAAAATCAAATAAAAGAGATTTATACACTTTATGATATTTTGTATATAAATAAAATATAAATTTTAATGTATTTTTGTAAAAATAAGAAAATAAAAATATATGTATATAATATATAGGTATACTATACTTGTACATAATATCATATTTTGTATCTATCGTATATAATTATGGTTAAAAAATAATTAAAAATCACATAAAAATAGCTTGTAAATTACACAAAAGTTTTTATTTTATTCATTTTTTTATTTTAAAATCATTTATTATTTTAAATAATTATTCTTTTTTTTGTATATTCCAAAATTATGATGGGTCAACCCTGGTCCGTTGCCCCGAGTCAACCCCCCTTCTCCAGGTCTGATTCGGGCTAGCCCTCGCTGAACTTCATTTCTCCCAATTACTGCGTCCGGATCTGACCACTTCCCATCTATGACTATGGACCCTTGTACTCATTGACGATCTATGATCTTCATGGATCCCTAGACAGGTCTGTATCCCCCTAGGGTTTCACATTCTCGTTCGATCCTTCTAGACCCTGGGGAAGCCTATAAAATGCCTTCTTCTGCTTCCACTACGAGGCAGCTCGTTCCTTGCCATTGTTTCTATCCACCTTCATCTCTAGGGTAGTGAAAGGACTCGGGTAGACCTTTTTGGAGCTTGGATTATGGCCGGATTGAACGTAGCTCATACATGGTTAGAGAAGCTCCATCGCATTCAGACTCCTCCGCCTTCCGCATCGGAGTCGAGGACACTACCTCACCGACCGCTTCCCCATATTCTTCCTTATAATCTCCGACCACCAAGTATCCATATTTTTTTTCCCTTCTCCGTTTAGTTCGTTTTTTTCTCCGACGCCATTTTCCGCTGCCGTGCTCCTACCTTCAAGTTGGAACCTCATCTCGTCCATCCAACCGTTTCGATCGACACCCCATCTCACACCCCATCTTCAAATGCAATATGATCACCCTTATCTGTGATCTTAGGATAGGAATTAAGGTTTGACCTCTATCTTTTATTTTCATTGAAGGTCGCATCACATTACCCTTCGCTTCTTTCATTTCCATGTCAATAACCCATGGATGAGGCTTCACCTTCGAGCTACTATACTCCTTGTAGGTTCAGGTGTGCGTTTGGAGATCGATTCGTGCCCCTGTTGAGCAGTGGAGCAGCTCAAGGTGCACCTCCTTCCATAATAATATCCACCCTTTCACCGAGCCATCTGAGCTTTCACTTGATGTGGAGCACTATATGGAAGGTGCGGACATTGTAGCGATCCAAACCAAGCCTTATAGAAACATACATCTATGATTGAAGTTCGGTCAGCTCCTCCTTCTTTGTGTTCTTCTAGAGCCTTTCACGTCCGTTGGATGAGGAGCCCACATCCTAGATTTAATCGAGGCCGTCGATCCACACCCAAAATCTGATGGTTCGATCATGTCTTCATCAAATCTATAGCGCATGTTCAAGCTTTAGCCCGAGACGCCAGATCTTTCCCAGACCACCATCTGACCGCATGTCCCTGACATCTCCTGAGCCATCAAATTCCTTCCATACGCCATCAGAACTATATGCCTGCACTGAGCCTAGCACCATCAGATCCCACCCGAGCCATGTGTCGCCAGCACCTGCTAGGGGGATATTTCCTTTTTACCCTCACATTTTATGTTATTTCCATTTTGTCTAATAAATGTAATATGTAGTAGAAAAATTGTTGCAGTAAGGACATAGCATTTGTTTTGTTCCCATTTTAGTCCAACTGAGTTTGAGTCATGAGTGCCTTGATGAATCTCAGATTCATCACTCTAAAAGTCATTAATTAAGCTCAAATCCCTAAAAATCATTGGAATTTCTTCATCTATTCTGCATAATTAGCATTCATGCATGTTTTAATAAGAATTGCATTTTATCACTTATTTTCGCACAAAATAAGAAGCCAAAAACTCCAGCCAAAATCGACATGTAAATAGCCTAACTTTCCTATTTCTTAACTAATTCATGCTAACTCCGAATGACCCAAAACCACCTCCACTGTGTACATATCACTAACAAGAATAAATGAAAAAAAAACAAAAAATCACTAACCCAAATAAGTGGACCAAAAATCCAAACCCTAGTTCTAGGATTTCTAGACTAAAAGCCTCATATCTTCCCCATCCAGTGTCTGTTTTAATCCAACTCACATTTGAACTAATGTACAATCAATTACCTTCAAAACAAGATCAAGTTCAAGTGAGTCGGAGCTCATATGTGAAAGTTGGGTTTTGGGCCTCTTTTGTACATTTTGTATTTTAGCGGTTTTGACCTATTATTTTATATACATAATAAATCCATTTTATTTTATTTATTTATAATTTGTTTTCTTTGATAAAACTTTTATTAAAATGCTAAAAAATCCAAATCCAAACTAAGCTTAAAATGAAAGAAACTAACTGAGTCCGAGTCTTCACTAATTGTTTGTACAAAATTGGTCTTTTTCATGTTTTATTTTATTTCTTCTTTTTCTTAATTAATAAAAATCCAAAAAAAAGACTAAGGTGTAAATATATATATTTTATTTTACCATTTTTTTCCGGATTTTTATCTGGTGTCAAAATGACAAAAAAACATAAAACCCTAAAATCATGGCATTCATTGTACATGGGATACCCCAAAAATATCACTTTTTGCAAATGATCGATTTTGATTTTGATGTCTTCATGAAAGTTGTAGATCTCATCGAGATGAGCATTCTTCATGAAGAAACTTTTTCGATCTGAGGTCATTTGCAAATTCTTTTCTATTTTTCTATTCATTTATTTTCTGATTTTTGTGGGGCTAACACGTGGCAGCTCCTGGAGCCGCCACGTGTCACCCATTTTTGTATTTATTTTTTATTGCATTTTTAAAAAAAATAAAAATAAAATAAAAAGCCGTACGTGCAAGGCACGTGCCTCCCGCATGTGCCACGCACGTGCTCCTCCTCACGCCCATTCCTGCTGCGACATGACGCCACCAGGCCGTCCGATCTCGACTGATCGGACGGCACCTGTGCATCTTCACTAATCAATCTTCTTTCCCCGATTATCGCCGCCCTTCTCGTACTCCTCCGTCTCCCAGAATCCCTCGCCGGCCGCCGCCTTCCCCATATCATCGATCCTCTCCGTGACAGCCCTTCGTCGAATCCAATGGAAGATCGCCATCCACGATCTTCCTCAAATCACCACCTACTCCCATATCCGGCAAGCCCTAAATCCTATATAATCGCCCGCAACACCTTGGACACCCTTCATCCGCCGATACCCCTCCTTTCCAATATCCCTCCGGTGGTGACAGCCGGGAGGATCTCCATTTCCGGTGAGATCCGAGGACCTTCCTCCTCATTGTAGACATGGCACCCTGCCACTGTTGCTCAGCTCCGGTGTCGTCGCCGTCAAGCCACTAGGACTTTCTACCTCCGACAACCATCGTTGAGCACCTACGTCCATCTTCGTCAAGCTTCACTAACATTCTCGCTTCGCAGCTACATCACATCACCATCTAGAAGCATAGTCGGCTCTACTCCACCGCTCGCCTGCCTTGACCGTCGTGTCGTGCACCATCACCTTCATCGCCATCGGGAGCTCCCTCCACCTTGCAGTTCTGACATCATCGAAGAGGGTTCTTCCGTTTCCCCACTCGTTAGGAGATTTGCCTGCCAAGCTCTCCTCCAAATTTCTTCATCTACAAACATCTCAACCTTGTGACTCATCAACCATCATCGACAACTGCAGTGCCTCCACCGCAGATTTCATCATCGATAACCTTCAGTCGGTCGCCTTCAGCAACCTGCTCCGCCAGGGGCCAACCAGAAGCTCCACGACTCCTTGCGTCGATCATCTTCTCCACCGCTTGCACCCCGCCGACGTCATCGACACCTGGGGAAGTAGCTCCATCAGCCCCGCTGCGCCGCCAATGACCCTCACATCCTTAGCTCCTCGCCGGCTGTGCGGTGGGCCCGAGACCCCCTGCACACGTGCGAGGCACGTGCGCTCTGGGGGGACGTCATCATCCCTACGAATCACGTGCGGGGCACGTGACTGCGTGGGTAATTTGCAACGAAACCCCCAACTTTTTCTTCATTTACACAACGCCCCCCAGACCAGAGGCCACGTCCTCCGCACGTGATCCTCTGGACATTTTGCAGAAATACCCCTAAGGGTTTTCGTAATTACATAAATACCCCTGTTTTGCATTATCTTTATTATTTATTTATTATAATTTGCATTAAAACCCATGACTTCCTCTATTATTTTGAGCAACATTTTTGCATCATTTCATCTTCATAAAAATATCACGATGTTTGTCAACTAGTTCTCTACAACTTGGCATATTTTGGAAATTTTTGTGATCAATGGTTACTTATTAATTAATTGTTTCATGTAAAATTGTTTATTTTACCCATTATGTGCTTGAAAATTCATAAGTAATTATCCAGTGTTCTGAAAATTACCAAAAATTAATAGCTTTTAGAATTAATTGTATGTTACATTGTGCCCAAAAAGAATTGCATTTCATCATCATTTTCCTTCAAAAAATAATTTTGCATATTTCGATATTTAATTTTTAATAAGTATTGAATCTTATATTTTTTAGGTTGAGGATTTTTCTGAGATCCAACACCTAGTGATAGATCTTGTATAATTTTATCCCTTGAAAATAATTAGTTTTAATAATTATTATAAATAAATATTGAAATTCAATTTGTTTACATTTAAAAATTCATAAAAATCATCTTGCTCCAAAAATTCCAATAAAATTATAGTGCATTCATTTCATCATATTTATCATTTTGGCCAAGTTTCATATTTTTCGAACATCATTTGAATGATCTTTACATTTTAGTCCACAAAATAGGCCAACGTTGCATTTTTCATCCCTAATTGCATTAAAAAATTACACAAAAAGATCGCCTCAAAAACCGTGCACGAACTTTGATAGACAAAATTCTAGATTGTTCCTTTGCCTTCTTGTGTTTGACCTTGGGACTTGTCCAAGTAAAATAAACATAAAACCACACGATTAAAAATTGACTAAATAATTGTGGTTATTTCTTGACCGATTCTAATTGCCCGCCTACAAGGAAACGACGCATCCTATTAAGAAAATGATAAACCAATCCACGATGCACACTTTTAACACAGGCAATCTACGATCTGTCAGATGGCGTCGTTGCCGGGGAGGCAAACGACTTAGATTTTGTATACAAATTTTTTGTTCGGTTTTTCGCATTTGGGTAGTCTGACCCCTGGATTTTCACTGTAAATTCCATTTTTTTGCATATTTTTTTATTTTCAACATTTATTTTCCTGTTTTTATTTTTTAGTCACTCTCTTACACCATCTCTCTTATTTTTCTTGCAAGGTATCCAGTGTACATGGAGTGATTTTTCTAGAACCGACGCATCTTCACCGACTTCCGAAAAGCCGCAATTAATTTAAGATCGAGTTGAGTCATGAGAGAGCGTAGAGTCTATAATTTTATTTTCTGTAATTTTTAAATTTTTGTAATTAATTGCACATTTATAGCGGTGTCCGTTTGGAATCTCGCGTGTGTAAAAAGACCTTGAACTTTTTCTATGCTGTGTCGTGGACTGTGTCACTCTCTGGTGAGGGTGGGGCCCGACCTGAGTGGTGCTTAGGGTAGACCTACACATACGACTCTTAAAGCATTTAAATTTTTGATTGTTCTCGTAGGACCTAGGGCCACACTTCACTTTAATTGAGACACACAAAGATCGTTCAATTTAGTCAAATTGAACTCAATTCTTCCCTGCTAATAGAACTTTCTTCTAGGTGTGGTTTTCCATCAGTTTGCATTTATTTAGAATAATTTTTCAATTTCTGTATTGCATCCCACATAGAAATTGCGAGGATTCACTGTAAGTCTTCTAACTGAGCACACATCATTGTTTTCACATGCATCGGCTTTTCCCGAATTTCTCTCTCTTATTTTATCACAAAATTTTAAAAATGAAATTAGGAGTGGACGGTAGACGTGTATTTGTGATTACTTAATTCTTCAGTGATCGCCTAATTAAAATTGGGACTGCTAAATATAGCCGATTTTAAATAACCCATAAAATCGAGAATTTTTGCATGAGAGCAACCCCGACCTTGGATGCATTTATTTTTCTGAGTGAGCGAGAGACGAAGCGTAAGGTTAGAGCCCAACTCCGATATTTTCATTCAGACTACTGATTCTAAGCTACTTCTCAATGAGGATCTATGGGTAGCCGGTAAAAGGTTAGGATTTCCTTAGCAGAGTAGGTAGTTTAGAGGATACTGCGTAAGGCTCTGTCCTCAAGTAACGCGTGTAGTCATTTTATAGTCCGTACTTACACCTATACTGGCTGAAAGTAGGCGCAACTAGTTGTAGGAATTCAGGATAGTCTTAAGAAAATCTTCAGCACCTAACAGTTCGCTAAATTATTTTCCAAGATTGTCTTATCACCAATTAAAATTGAAAAGTTAAAAGTCGAACTCTTGCAGCTTCATTATTTGAGTTGGCGAACCTGGTGTTTGATTTGTGTTTAATTTATGTGCATGAACCAATTTCGAAGATCAAAAGCCGCATAATTGTGTCATCATTCTCCAAGATAAAAATTTCTTTTGAATATCATGTGCACTTGCATCGAGATCAACCATGACTATTAATCATCAATCTCCTTTGACAAAAATTGACCAATGGTCCACGTACCCATATGACCTATATTATGAAAATGAATTTGTCTCGATTAGGCCAAAATCGACCAAACCCTCTTCTTTCAATAATCATCCAACATTTGAGAGAGATTTTGACTCTCGGATGAATCCGATCCCCTCATTGAATTCCGAGTTATTCTACTCGAATCATCCGACCACACATGACCACTTACCATCTTGGACCAAATCGTCTTATTCTCGGTTTCTCGTTAATGAACCATTGCAAGATCAAATCACTTTTGAGGATCATGACTGGTCGAGAGATCAAACCCAGATGGAGAGACCCACACTTAACGATCATCAGCGTTGGATTGACCGTGATGATCAAATCTCTTTGACCAACCCGAATACAACTCCTTTGATCAGCCGATACATACAGAGGATTACATGGCGGATATCAACACATATGCACCCTGTATGACTCCATTATTTGAGGATACGATCAATCATGACCATGAAAGTAGACTCTACTCAAACCTGCATTGCATGCCTGAGTCACGACATGCTGAGTATGAGACCTAAAATTCCTGCAAAATCTTTCCACTGAGCAGCCTCCTTTCATAATTTTTAAGGAGAAATTTTCAGAAAATAATGATCAAATATTGGATATTTTAAGAAAATCTCCTCTCAAGACATACAAAAAAATGGAAGATGAAATTATTGAATCTCAAATGTAATAACACGCACCGACTGCTCCCATGATTGATCATGAACAGAATTTTGAGGATGATATTTCGAGGATAAATAATAGATTCGATTTATGGAGGATAGATTTCGAAAGTTTGCCGACCGATTAGTTTCACTCTCTAGTAGCTCGGACATAAAAATGGATGAGGAAAAGATTGGATCTGATGTTAACAATTTTGAGGATATTCAAAAACCTAGGGACGATTCTGACAACGACACTTCTGCAAATTACTCCCCTAGAAATGACTATGCATTTGACTCTTACCCGGAACATCACATCCCCTGATCATCTACAGAAAACACCACATCACCACACCACACAGAAAATACCAAAAAATGGAATATTAAAAAGCACCCAAAAATTCGAAAAATCCAGAAAAATTCATAAAAATTGAGACTGAAGAAGACATGAAGAATTTGGATCCAGCTTTATGGGAAGCACTGGAGAAAAGACTGATTTTTGAACTTCCTTTTGAACATGCCATTGAACACTTCCCCAAACTTAAAGAATTTGTAATGGACAAATTAATGATGAAAAAGTCAGGCAGGGTAAGAACAAAGACTGAAAGACAAATCTTGTCAATGGCCTCCTCCTTGGTGTTGAGGAGAAAACCAAGAGCCGCATAGTGAAGTGGTTGCCCAGATTTGACTGTGAAATTAAAGACAGAATTTTTACCCATGCTCGAATTGATGACGATTCACCGATCAATATCCTCCTGATCTCTGTATTTCACGAACTCAAACTCGGACCTATTAGGAAGATACGAGAGATTGTTCAATTGGCTAACCAATCGATAAAGAGGCCGAGAGGAACCATTTCTATCATCATGACATTCCAAGGTGCTCCGCTCAAAGTGGATTTCACGATCATTTATATTGAGCATCAAGGAGAATTCACCCAGTATCCAATTATTCTTGGAAAGCCATTCTTAGCATTGGCTAAGGAAATTATTGAGTGTGAGACTCGAGAAATCAATTTTACAACATTGGAAGTACTTCGATTTCACCCAGTATTTGAGGAACCACGATTTTCTGAAGCAACCCACGAAGTCTCGACATCCATAACCATCAAGAGGTAGAAGAACCCTACCCTGTTGCTACACTTGAGATAGGTGTTGTTTATGAGACTATTGGTTTAGAGACTCTCCCTCCTGCTCCATTCCCAGCTGCTCTCCCCATGGAAAATCAAATATTTTAATCATATGATCTAGAGACTTATGCATGGTCGCACCCTGGGTAAACCTATTCTGACTACCTTGATCACATCAGCTCGACACAGGAATGCTCCAACATCAAATCAATTAAGAACGAACATGCGGAGACTCTCCCCAGTATTTCAATTCCTACGGATCTCACAATAGAAGAATGTTTCTTATATGATCGTGAGATATATTCATGGTCGCACCGTGGGTCAACCTACTCTAAATACCTTTACCAAATCATCCCAAACCAAGAGTACACCAATATTAAGAAGACAAAGAACAAACATGCAGGACGAACACTGACCAAGGAGAAGAATTGCAATGGTTATTCATCTGGAGACTCAAGTGGACCAACTCCTTCACAAAACAAAATGACTACTCCTTCATCGAAAAAGAAAGTCACCTTTGACCTTCCGGAAGAGGAATCATCCGATGATCCCTCATCAGGTACGGAAAAGGTAATCTACATGAGTGAGGTCTGCTCGACAGTTCTAAAACCGTATCTGCGCAAGGATCCAAACTTCGATTCCCGTTAGACGACTCCCATTCCTCACTATTATTCATCCAAAGCTGATGCTCCTGCTCTCATCAAATACACTGGAATTATTTCTTATGAGCTGACTAAGATTGGTGCTTCAGAGTATTCATCCAAGGACAATTCGCGTGATCTCAAGAAGGAACGAATTCTGAGAAAACAACTGAAAAAACAAAAAGACAAGAATATCTGGAGTGTGTCCACTTTCAAATACCATTCCTCTGAGGATAACTCTGATGATGGGTACCTTTCATCTGACCTATACTCTTCATATACTATCCAACATGATTTCTCTAAGGATAACACTGATAATAGTTGGGAAACATACGTTTCATCTCCTTCTCGTTATTACCCACCACAGGCTCACAAAAAGATTAGCCGAAAACCACCTTATTCATCTGCTAACCGCCCTCCATCCCGACCACATCGATCTCCTTGTAAATCTTCTTCCTCTACTTAGGCTAAGTCCAAAGTATAGGGGGACCGATGCCATCTGTACATACCACTCTCCCCATCTCACGATCATTCCATTTCCACCCTTCTTCTATACTTAGAGTGACCAGAGCCTAAGTATAGGGGGAACCGATGCTCATCTGTATATACTCTCCTCATGCACATATCCCAACCGCCTCTTTTTTCGCTCTTCTTCTATACTTAGACTATTTGTAGTCTAAGTATAGGGGGACGGACCAATCTATCTTTTTCTTTTTCTTTTTCACTCTCTTATGCTTAGCCCGAGCTATGTCTTCTTTATGCATCTTGTGCTCTGAGGAGATAGCACTCGCTAAGTATAGGGGGGTCTGTATATATACTGTGTATATATTTTGCCCATATCTCGTACTTTCGCATAAGTATATATGTATTTACGGGTGGGTAATTAATTTGAAAAGTAAACAACAAAAACAAAAAAAAAGAAAAAGAGTTTTGCTACTAACACTAAATGTGTCCTACCCAAAATTTTTGAAAAAAATGGCTTCTTATTCATTTTTGCATAATTTTTTTTTAAAAAAATATCAAAAATCAAAAGTTAAAAAAAGGAAAAAAAACTTATGTCTGCATTTCACACACCTACACTTCATCCGGCATTTCATTCATTTGCATCTGTGAAAAGTCATTGCGTTCTGAACCAAATTATGAGCAGAAACCGAGAGTGGTCTGGACTTGACCTTAATCCACCTAATTTTCAGAAGAACTTCACCGAGGAATAGGATTTTAGAAGCTTCAGGTCTTTGACATAATTCTTTGAGTTCCACACGACAATGTGCAGCGTTTGATTCTTAGTGTCTAAGCTGGTCTCTTCATTCTGGGTACAACTCTGGAATAAGGAATTAATTTGTACTCTGGCATTATGCACTTAGCTCAACTCAGACGGGATGTTGGAAGAATGTGTGAGTTTCTTTTATGGTAGCGTGGAAATCTAAAGACCGTAGTACGTGTTGAAATAAAGCTTCGAAAAAGGGATGGATGACTGGGCACAAATTTTTCTATGACCCTAAAACATGTACAGAAACAAAAGGATTCCCTTTCCGTAGGGACACAACAAGATCCAAGCAGAACTACCAAAAAATTCCAAATACAAAGAAGCCACTACCAAATAAATATCTGACCAAAAAGGTCCAAGACTCAAGAAAACCTGCAGATCTTAGTGGAGACTCGGCTACACCGGCCAGCTTCACAAGGAGAGGTCACTACACTAGCCACCCTCCAGTTCTTTTCTCCTTCTTCTATCTTCTCCCCCATTTCGATTGTGAACACATCGCGACAGACCTTAGAAGGAAGTACCTGACTCCCTGAGGACGAGTTACTGGAAAGGAGGTTTGCATGTTTGTCTGGCATTCTGGATGGGAAGAGCTAAAACCTTTCACACATATGAGTCGATTGTTCAATGTTCATAGGGTATGCTTTGGGAAGAGGATCGATCTAAGATGACGTCTGAGCTGAAACTGTGACAATGATGTGTAGAACTTGAAGGCTATTGATTTTAGAATTCTAAACTCACAGAAGTTCCACCAAATTAATAATCCAAAGGTCAAGTCTAGTTTCATTTTCACCTTCAGCTCATGGTCTCGTTATGGAACCCAATTTCACCTCATGGCATTTCTTTTGATTCTCAGGGACTAGCATGGCTTAAGTATCGGGGGATGATGAGATTCATCACTCTAAAAGTCATTAATAAAGCTCAAATCCCTCAATATCATTGGCATTTCTTCATCTATTCTGCATAATTAGCATTCATGCATGTTTTGATAAGAATTGCATTTTATAACTTATTTTCGCACAAAATAAGAAGCCGAAAATTCCAGCCAAAATTGACCTATAAATAGCCTAACTTCCCTAATTTTTAACTAATTCATGCTAACTCCGAATGACCCAAAACCACCTCCACTGTGTACATATCACTAACAAGAATAAATGAAAAAATACAAAAAATCACTAACCCAAATAAGTGGACCAAAAACCCAAACCCTGGTTCAAGGATTTCCGGACTAAACCTCATTTCTTCCCCATCCAGTGTCTGTTTTGATCCTACTCACTTTTTAACTAATGTACATTCAATTACCTTCAAAACAAGACCAAGTTCAAGTGAATCAGGGCTCATATATGAAAGTTGGGTTTTGGGCCTCTTTTGTACATTTTGTATTTTAGCGATTTTTGACCTATTATTTTATGTACATAATTAATCCATTTTATTTTTTTTTCATTTGTATTCTTTTATAAAAGTTTTATTAAAATACATAAAAAATCCAAATCCAAACTAATCTTGAAATCAAAGGAACTAACTGAGTCCGAGTCTTCACTAAGTGTCTGTACAAAATTGGTTTTTTTCATGTTTTATTTTATTTTTTATTTTTCTTAATTAATAAAAATCCAAAAATAAACTAAGGTGTAAATACGTATCTTTGATTTTACCATATTTTTTCGGATTTTTATCTGGTTTAAAAGGGCAAAAAATATATATAACCCAAAAATCATGGTATTCTATTTACTTGGGAAACCCCAAAAATATCACTTTGTGCAAATGATCGATTTTGGTTTTGATATCTTCATGAAAGTTGTAGGTCTCATCGAGACGAGCAATTTTTGTGAAGAAACCTTTTAGATCCGAGGTGGTTTGCGATTTCCCTTTTTATTTTTCTTTGTATTTATTTTCCGATTTTTGTGGGGCTACCACGTGGCAGCTCTTGGAGACGCCATGTGTCACCCATTTTTTGATTTATTTTTTATTTCATTTTTATAAAAAAATTAAAAAGTCGCACCTGCAAGGCACGTGCCTCCTGCACACGTGCCACACACGTGCTCCTCCTCATGACCATTCCTACTACCACATGGCGCCACCAGGGCCGTCCAATCTCGACCGATCGGACGACACCTGTGCGTCTTCCCCAATCAATCTCCTTTCCTCAATTATCGCTGCCCTTCTCGTACTCCTCCACCACCCGTGAATCCCTCGCCGGCCGCCGCCTTCACCAAATCATCGATCCTCTCCACGATAGCCCTTTGTCGAATCCAATCGAAGATCGCCATTTCTGATCTTCCTCAAATCACCACCTACTCCCAAATCCGGCAAGCCCTAAATCCTATATAACCGCCCCCTGCACCATGGACACCCTTCATCCACTGATACCCCTCCTTTCCAAGATCCCTCCAGTGGTGACAGCCCGACGGATCTCCATTTTTGGTGAGATCCGAGGACCTTCCTCCTCGTTGCAAACACGACACTCCGCCACCGTTGCTCAGCTCCGGCATCGTCACCGTCAAGCCACTACGACTTTCTACCTCCGACAACCATCGTTGAGCACCTACGTCCATCTTCGTCAAGCTCTGCTAACATCCTCGCTCTGTATCTACATCACATCACCATCCAAAAGCATAGCCGGCTATACTCTGCCGCTCGCCTGCCTTGACTGTCTTGCCGTGCACCATCACCTTCATCGCCACCGGGAGCTCCCTCCGCCTTGCACATCTGACATCATTGAAGAGGGTTCTGTCGTTTCCCCGCTCTCCAAGAGACTCGCCTGCCAATCTCTCCTCTGATTTTCTTCATCTACAAACATCTCCACCTTACGCCTAAGCTATTGCAGAAGTCCAACTACTATCTCCCCCGCACTCATCAATCATCGTCGACAAAAGTAGTGCCTCCACAGTAGATTTCATTATTGACAACCTTCAGCCCGTCGCCTTCAACAACCTGCTCTGCCAAGGGCCAACCAGAAGCTCCACAACTCCTCCTTGAATCGATCATCGTCTCTACCGTTTCCATCCCGCCGACGTCATCAACACCTAGGGAAGCAGCTCCATCAGCCCCATTGCACCGCCAACGACCCTCACATCCTCCGCTCCTCATCGTCCGGGCGGTGGGCCCGAGACCCCTCGCGCACGTGCGAGGAACGTGTGGTTCATCATCCCCACGGGTCACATGCGGGGCATGTGACCGCGTGGGTAATTTGCAACGAAACCCCCGGCTTTTTCTTCATTTGAACAGCGCCCCTACCAGACCAGAGGTCACGTGCTCCGCATGTGATCCTCAGGACATTTTGCAGACATACCCCTAAGGGTTTAGGTAATACATAAATACCCCTGTTTTGCATTATCTTTATTAATTATTTATTATAATTTGCATTAAAACCCTTATCTTCCTCTATTATTTTGAGCAATATTTTTGCATCCTTTCATCTTCATACAAATAGCAGATGTTTGTCAAGTAATTCTCTACATATTGGCATATTGTGGATATTTTTGTGATCACTGGTTAATTATTAATTAATTGTTTCGTAGAAAAGTGTTTATTTTGCCCATTCTGTGCTTGAAAATTCATAAGTAATTACCCAGTGTTCTAAAAATTACCAAAAATTCGGAGATTTTAGAATTAATTCTACGTTATATTGTGCCAAAAAAGAATTGCATATGCATGCATCATTTGCCTTCAAAAAATCATTTTGCATATTTCGATATTTAATTTTTAATAGATATTGACTCTTGTATTTTTGAGGTTTAGGATTTTCTGAGATCCAACACTTAGTGATAGATCTTGGATAAATTTATCCCTTGAAAATAATTAGGTTTAATTATTATTTTGATCAAGTAATTAAATTCAATTCGTTTGCATTAAAAATTCATAAAAAATCATCTTGCATCCAAAAATTATAAAAACATTATAGTGCATTCATTTCATCATAATTATCATCTTGGCCAAGTTTCATATTTTTCGGACATCGTTTGAATGTTCTTTACATTTTTGTCCCTAAAATAGGCCAACGTTGCATTTTTCATCCCTAATTGCATTAAAAAATTACAAAATAAAAGACTGCCTCGAAAACTGTGCACGAACTTTGATAGAAAAAATTCTAGGTTGTTCCTTTGCCTCCTTATGTTCGACCTTGGGACTTGTTCAAGTAAAGTAAATATAAAACCACACGATTAAAAATAACTAAATAATTGTGGTTATTTGTTGACCGATTCCGATTGCCCGCCTACAACAAAACGATACATCATTTAAACGAACGATAAACCATTCCACGACATACATTTGTAACATAGGAAATCTACGATTCGTCAGTCCTCACGTGTATATGTTGGATATTTACAAATTCATCCCTTAGCTTTATTTGGTAAATGAAATAGAAGGAATTTTTAGTATTTGCATTTATGCCCCTGTGAAGGTTCTTTCACGTGAAGTGCACAGTTGCTCTAGGTTATTTGCACCTGGGACCCCCGTACTTTTATTATGTGTTATTATTTGGTCACAAGACTTAAAATAATTGCATTTTGGTCCTCTATATGGAACATGTTATTTTTCTCTTTTATTAGATGCAATAAATAGGAAAATCACTCCAAAAATTGCATAAATATTACTTGTAGCGCATGCTACTATGTTTCTTTTGTGGTGATTTTTGTTAGCTATTTTCCCTTTATTTGCTATTATTAAAAATTTAAAAACAATTAAAAAGTGTCCTTTTATTTTATAAATATCATAAAATTTTTAAAAATATCTTAAAAATTCTAAAAAAATTAGAGTAGCTTTATTTTAAGTTGTTTTAATTTCTTTCCAATTTTCATTACATTTGCCTTTATGAAAACATAAAAATTTGTGAAACCTTAAAAAGATCTTAAAAAATATATAAATTCAAAGAAATAAAAAAAATTTGTGCTCTTGGTTTCTGTTAGTAGATATTTTCCTATAGTTTTTATTAAAATTAGTTTCCAGAGGTTTTGAGCATATTACTTTTTTAAAATTGAAGAATACTCCTGACTGTGCATTGTTTTCTTAGTTTTTGATTTATTTCAAAATCATATAAAAACTTAAAAATCTTTGAAAATTACTAAAAATAGTATAAAACCCAAAAACATAAAAACATTTTTATTTGACATTTTCGAGTAATTTTACTATATTTAAAAAATCTAAAAATTGCTTGTGTTTACTCTTTTATTCATTGTTTTCATTTGACTTACCTTCAAAAATTAAAACTTTGCAAACAAAAAAGCAACTAAGAAAAAAAATAAAAATTCTTTGAATCTTCATGATTGGACTACCTAGGTTAATTATGCTCCTTATGTTCGACCCTAGTCGCTATACCAGGTTTATAAAAGTAGCTATACCACTAGCTTGATTTGTTCGATTTCTTTAGTGGCTAAATAATTTTCTCGATTGTCACATAGTTGGCTTAGGTAACAATGATACCTTAATTAATCAACTTAACCCGAGCTAGCTCTTCGTGTCATCAAAATGGCGTCATTGCCGGGGATGCACGACTAGGTGTTAGGATTTTTGCTTGTTTTCTTATTTGTTTCTTGTTTCCCTTTCTCTATTATTTTCTTTTATTTATTTGTATTTTCCATAAAATCATTTCTAACACATTCTCTTGTCTCTTTTTGTTGCAAGGGCCCCTGGAGCAAGGGAGGCGATCTTAGGAGAGTCAACACACCCATGCAAGGCGAAGGTCGGACATTCTACACCGACCGACCGGAGAGAGAAGCTTAGGTGGAGCAGGAGACTATTTTAGATTAGATTTTATTTTCTTGCATTTTATTTCATTTCGTTAGACACTTTTGACACTATTATTCAGGGTATGCTTCGTCGAGTGCAGATGCACTCAGAGGATCTCACCGGGTTTTCTTCGCCATTTTTCATCGCCTTTATTTTATTTTGTTTTCTATGTGTGAGCTCTAGACTTAGGCTTTTATTTGGTTGAGCCAAGTAGTGATTAGGTTGAAACACCTAAAAGAATATATGTTCCTATAGAATCAATTGAACTTAGTCAAATAAATTGTTAATTATTTGGATTTGAGACCACACATTGAGAGAGGTCACATACAGCATTGGCAAGACCTGTTGTGACGGGCACCGAGTGGCATCAAAGACCGGACCTTGGTCTCACTTCTAAATAGTTATCACCTTGTTCTTCCCGTAATAAAAGTTACTATTTAGGGCAGTTTCTTCGTGCATTATATAAGTAGTTTGATTTCTATCTTTACATTTATGTGCGGATCATATTGCATGTAGACTGTCGGAGCAAGGTACGCCTTCTATCGCGTGCATGCATCATTAATTTCATCGTGCATCGACTTTTTAGTCTTCCTCCCCTATTTTCTTGGACTTAGGAATAAAAGGAAATTGGAAAATTTGTTTGATGTGTCTTTATTCAAAAATGCCATAAAAAGTTATAACCCAATAAAATCGGGACTGCTAAACAAACTCAACCTTAACATAAATGTAAAAATCACATTCATTGTTTAGGGAGAGTAACCCCTCATTGTTTGAATTTAGTTGTAGAGTGAGTGAGAGAAAAACACTAGGATAGAACCAAGCCGCAAATCTTATTTTGACTTATTCTATAAAAATAATTAGCTACTTTTCAGTGAGGGAATACAAGTAGCCAGTTAATTGTCCATATTTCCTTAGTAGAGTGGATGGTTTAAAAGACACTTTGTAAGGCTCAATCCTTAAGTAACGGGTAGTTGTTTTATAGTCCGTACTTACACCCATACTGGTTGAAAGTAGATGAAATTAGTTCTAAGAATTCGGGCTAGTCTTTAGTGAAATACAAGCACCTAACAGTTCGCGAACTCTTTTCTTAGACTGCATTATCATTAAACTCTAAAACAGAAAAGAATAACAACCGAGCTTTCATGGTCATCATTGCATTGAGTTGGTGAATTGGGGGTTGATTTCTCATCATTATTTTCAATCCAGATCTGCTCTTCATTACTCCCTACATCACGATGATGGACAGGCTGTCTCTTAGGCTATCTTTGGTGGCACTGCTTTACATCACACATGTCCATTCATCTAGGGTGGTTTTTGAGAGTGGTTTTTGAGAGCACAGAGCAGCTCTCAGAGCCCGAGTATTCCACCTCCTTCTTCTTCAACCTTCCCGATCCATCACCTGAGATACCATATCCAGAGCAGTTAGAGCGGATATTCGTAGACTTGGTTACACCTGAGGTTCGCTCTTTTTCCTTTTCTGACTCTGCCAAGATGGCCCAAGAGTGGAGATATGATGAACAACCATATAATCATGATGCATTTGATCAAGAGATGATAAACAATACCCTCATGGAATCCCTAGAGGCGATGCAACGATAGATTCAGGACCAGGGGTTGCTCATAACATAGGTGAGACGAGAGTTGACTCAGATTCGATATTGGTGAGCAGATGCGAGAGATGACAGATCCCGTGGTGGAGAGATTCCTAGACATGAGGACCGAGTAGATGACAGATGCTAGGAGGAGGCTCATGATCCATAGAAACCTTTACACACCATGAGAGCATTGCACAACCAGGGTGCAACTCTCACCCACTAGTGGATTCAGTTGCCTATCATTCTTGGCAATTTTGAGCTACAGCCATAGATGATTCAGTTTTTTTCCCAAGTTCCTTGGGCAATACACCGAGGAGCCCCATCTACATCTTCAAGAGTTTGAGATGATTTGCAGCACAATCCATGACAGCTTTGTGGGCGAGGACACGATCATGCTCATAGCATTCCCATTTTCTTTGGTTGACAGAGCAACCTACTAGCTGAAGCACTTGGGGAAGGTTATCACTGCCTGGGAGCAGTTGAGGATCGAGTACCTCAACAAATAAAATCCACTCGGTTGGACGAATGCAACATGGCCATGATTAGCAATCTCACCATGATCCCACATGAGCAGTTCCATGAGGCTTGGGATCATTTTAGAGAGAGCTCATAGACACGTGTCCACATCACAATATCACCAATCCCAACTTAGTCCAAGGTTTCTTTTGTGAACTGACACCTGAGTTGTAGGAGCTAGTCAATGCCTCTTGTAGAAGGTCTTATTTTTCCAAGGACGATGACCAGGTTTGAGTCATCTATGAGGAGATGGGTGAAAAATACACTATGATGACCTAAGCCCGTGTCCATACTCATGGGAAGCCTCCCCCATAGACGTTGTCTCACTATAGAGTTGCATGATTGAGGAAGTTTCGTCTTCATCGTCTACAACCACAACACTAGTAGAGTCATCAACTGCGGACATCGACGTCATTATCCATAAGCTGGATGGCATGGAGATTATAGAGAAGAAGACGTGTTAGTGCCTAGACAAACTCAACAGGATTGACGAGATGGCCCAAACTTTAAGTGACCTTAAGACACAGATCATGTGCCTCCAAGAGGCATAGACGTCTTCTACGCCATAGTCTAGGTCACATGCTAATCAGGGGGTCCTGATCATCACAGTCATCTACCTCATACATATATATTCACCATATTCAGTCGGAGCACATTCAACCAGCCCCCCAGTCGCAGTTCCAACCACCCTTACCAAACACACAGATGGTGGTCTATGAAGGTGATCAACCATTGGCGTCCCTACCCCCACCTTCGCACGAGCAGACAGAGCCATTGATGGAAGTCAACGGGATTTGGTATTCTCAGTATCAGCAGTAGTCTGGTATCTATCGTGATCACCCAGGTTTTAGATGGTTCACAGGAGGTTCTCAGTCCCAACAGCAGCCTCCGACACTATCAGGGCAAGGTACCCAGCAGCAGCAACCCCAGTACTCCTAGTACATCATTCCTCAACCCTAGTAATTGGGTCAACAGCGGAGGCAACAACAACCTCATTCTCAGTTTCGCCAGCCTCCCCCTCACAATTACCAATAGCAACAGCATAGCCACCCTAAGCACTTCCAGAGAGGCAACTCATACAGTTCTCATGCACCCACATGTGAGAACCTATCTTTAGAGGATCTCTCCTGTGTGCTTACAGAGCATCGAACTACTTTCAGGCGAGAGATGGATGAGTTCAGGTAGGAGATAAGAGAGATCATCAAGGGCAAGGCCGCCATTCTTGCACAAATTGGGCACAATCTGAATAATCCGAAGAGAAAGTTTGAGCAGGTACAATCTACAGAGTCTAACACTCCTAGTAAGGTACTTTATGACATGCATTATTTATTTGATGTTGATTTTGTGACACTTAGGAGCGGTAGGAAGCCGGTCGGTGGTGACTTATCTAGATGACATCTAGACGTAGACTCCAGAGCACCAGATGAGCGAGTGAGTGGTGTTGATGCCCCTGATCTTGATATTGATGGTGGTGTTTATGCCACCTATTTTGAGGATGATCCAATCAACGGTGTTGATGATGTCCCTTCTTCAAATGCTGTAGATGGTGATGATGATGCCACCAGTATTCCATCTGACGGGCTGGAGCGCAGTGCAAATGCCATTACTTCAGATGTTGTCGGTGGTACTGATGCCACAAAGAGTCTATGTATATATACTTCAGTTGTTTTGACCTTTAATCTTGTACCTGAGGATGATTTTCTTAAAAAAAATACAAAAAATGGAAAAATTTTGAAAAACTAAATATGAATAAAGGAAAATTTTATGTATCTTCTATTGGTCCATTTGTTGTGATTAATGATGCTTGTATAGATTCTAGCCATTTCCATGTTCAGGGACCTATTCCTACTTCATACCTTCTCGTTCCTGAGGCACTTCGCTTAGGAAAGGGTCAAAAAACAGAAAATCCCAAAAAGAGATAGCAGCAAGAGTTCAACGAGAAAATGATAAACAAATTCCATATCCAGTTGACTCTTCAAAAGGCATTAGACCACATCCCTCTCTTCCAGAAGAACCTTGTAGAGAAGACCACAGTCCATAGGAAGAAAAGGCGCAACCATAGTGTAGAGATTCATGTGCTCACCCATGCCACGTGTTTCGCTCTTTAGAACTGATTTCCAGCCAAGAGACCAGTTGCAAGGGCTCCATATGTTAGATGCCACATTCATGAGCAGTGGTTTGATTGTACTCTATTAAACAACAAGTCTCCATTAACCTTCTTCCGACAGCCTTACTCACCACTTCAAGATTAGCCCTCTTCGACAAAGTAGGACAGTACTCCAGTTTGCAGATAGATCTGTCAAGGCCAAAAGGGTTACTGAAGGACGTGGTCGTCACCATTCAGGGCCTGAAATTCCTCATGGAATTCGTTGTGTTGGACATGGAGATCCCTGAATGCATGACCGATACCCCCATCATACTAGGTCGATCTTTCCGGGCGACAGCAAAGGTCGTGTCCGATCATAATATTGGGAAGTTATACTTTCACATCGAGGGAGAGAGTATACAAATATAGACGATTAGGGAGATGAGAGCCAGAGGTTTAGCTATCTTAGAGTAGGGATCGGAGCAAACGATAGATACAAAGCCGAACATCCACCACGAGTATGATTTTGTGATTACAAATGACGAGGCAGTTTTGGTAGATCTGGTTTCACGAGCTCTTGTCACACCTTCAGACTTAGCAGATTTACATACACTAGTTGATGAGAGTTCGGAGAGCACATTTGTGGTGCATGATACATTAGAGGTTGACGATGCAGATTCTGGTAGTGAGCTTGATTTCATTTCATGCCATTTAGATTCAGATCCCTCAAACTAAGACACATATTTTGATTGGCATGATTTTGATGAGTATTTACCGTGTTTGATGTCCATAGAGCCTACATCCAGGATGGAGATAGAGCAAGTGCAGTTGATAGAGACACTAGTAGGGCCATCTTTGTTGAGTTCAGAGATGCAGCGAGAGTTCTCCCATTCAGATCTGGTATCCTTCACTCAGACCTTTCAGAGGCCAGATTTACCAGCTCCCACATGCCCGGAATTGAAGACATTACCACAAAACATGAAGTATAGATTCCTTACTAGCGAACCAAAGATAATTTCATTAATTATCTCAACAGATTTGATTGATGACCAAGAATATCATTTGATAGAGGTTCTTGAGAGGAACCACAAGGCAATTGGTTGGTATGTAGTGGATCTCCAGGGGATAAGTCATGACCTGTGCTCCCACCACATCTATCTCTAGGATGACGCTAAGCCTTCACTTGAGTTCTAGCATAGGATGAACCTGAATCTTTGAGAAGTGGTCATGAAGGAAATATCCAAGTGGTGGAGCACTGATTTTATCTACCCCATCTTCGACTCCAAGTGGGTTAGCCCATTACATGTGGAACCCAAGAAGATGGGTATCACTGTAATTGTGAGTGAGTGTGGAGAGGAGATTGCTACCTGTGTACCCACTTCTTGGAGGGTCTGTGTGGACTACAGACGATTGAATCAGACCACCAAGAAGGATCACTTCTCGCTACCACTTATTGATCAGAATATTGAGAGATAAGTTCGGAAGAGTCATTACTGCTTTCTTGACGGGTACTCGGGGTATAATCAGGTGGCCATTGCGCCCGAAGACCAGGACAAGACGACATTCACATGTCCGTTTGGGACATATGCTTTTAGACGGACGTCCTTTGGATTATGTAATGCACTGGCTACATTCCAAAGGTTCATGCTTTCCATCTTTTTGGACATGGTGGGTGAATGTTTACAGGTCTTCATGGATGATTTTTTGGTCCACGACAGTGGGCTTTATTCTTTTCTTGCTTACGTAGACAGTGTACTTCAGCGGTGCATTGATGTCAACCTTGTTCTATCTTAGGAGAAGAGTCTGTTCATGATGACTCAAGGGGCGGTCCTTGCTCATATCATCTCCAACAGGGGCGTGGAGATCGATTCATCCAAGGTGGATATCATCTGGAAACTCACTCCACCATCCAATTTGAGGCAGTTGCGGTCTTTTCTGGAACATGTCGGTTTCTACCAACAGTTCATTCAAGATTTTAGTTGTATTTCCTGACTGCTTATTGATCTTCTCATGAAAGACACCGAGTTCATTATAGATGATAAATGTCTTTCATCATTTGAGAATCTCAAGGATTTGGTTGTACAGGCTCCTGTCCTTCAGTAACCCGATTGGTCTCTCCCATTTGAGATCATGACGGACGCTTCTGATTTTGCCCTATGGGTGGTGCTAGAATAAAAGAGGGATGGATTGTTGTTTTCTATAAACTATGCTAGCAGTGCTTTGGATTCTGCTCAGCGGAATTATACTGTCACAGAAAAAGAATGCTATATGATAAGTCGTAGTCTATGCTTTGGATAAGTTTCGATCTTATATTCTCATCTCTAGAGTGACTATTTACACTTATCACACTGCCATCCGATACATAATGTCTAAGAAGGATGCCAAGGCACGCTTGACTAGATGGATCCTTCTACTCCAGGAATATTGAGATTAAGGATAAACCTATAGTCAAGAATGTGGTGGCATATCATCTATCACGATTAGAGTATCTTGAGGATTCTGAGACTACCACACCTATCACTGAGATATTTCCAAATGAGGCGATTCTTGAAATCACCTCTCTCCAATGGTATGCTAACATTGTGAACTCTATATTGTTGCCAAGAAAGTTCCACAAGGTTGGATCAGGCAACAACTTGAGACTTTCCAAGTGAAGGCCATGTCTTACCATTTAGAGGATCCCACCCTTTACCACGAAGGGGATGATAGTGTCTGGTATCGGTGTATTCCTCAGGAGGAGCACCATAGCATCCTCACCTATTTCTACAAGCTTGAGGTAGAAGGACATCACTCTGGAGATGGAAAACACAAAAGGTTCTCCAATCCGGCCTTTGGTAGTCAACACTCTTCAAGGATTCAGATGAATTCATGAAGCGGTGTACTGATTGTCAGAGGATGGGCAGTTGTGGTCATAGAGACGTAATTCCAAGGTAGCCCATTCACTTATGTGAGGTTTTTCATACATGGGGCGTCAATTTTATGGTCCCATTCCCTAAGAGTCGGGGATTCGAGTACATTTTGTTGGCTACGGATTATGTGAGTTGTTGGGTTGAGGCCATCCCCGTCCAAGTTGCAGATCACGGTTCAGGGTTCCTAGAGATTCGATTTCTGATGGGGTACTCATTTTATCAACGACAAGGGTAAGGGCCCTTGCTAAGGAGTTAAGCATAGACCATAGAGTTGCCACTCCATATCATCCATAGACAAATGGTCTTGTTAAGGTTTTGAACAAGGAGATCAAGATGATATTACAGAAGGTTGTATTCCTAGACCGGAAGGATTGGTCATAGCTTTTGGACTCGGTCTTGTGGGCCTATAGGACATCCTTCAAGACAACATTGGATATATCTCCATTTCAACTCGTGTATGGCAAGCAATGCCACGTGCCTGTTGAGATTAAGCATAAGTCACTATGGGAAGTCACAGAGGTATTATTGGATCCTGACAGTGTAGGAGATCAGAGGAGAGCAGAGTTTACAGCCCTGGAGGAGCTAAGAGATATAGCCTTTTCATGTAGCCTACAGTATAAGGACCGAGTGAAGATATGGAATAATTCACATATCAACGATAAGAAGTTTGAGCCAAATCAAAGAGTATGGCATTTGATGCATGATTGAGAATATTTCTAGGGAAATTACAAAGCAAATGGAAAGGTCCTTACTTGGACAGAAAGATGCATGACTGTGACATTATTGATATATCTGAGTTATCTTTTGAGTCCACCTTTCGGGTCAACGGTCAGTGCCTGAAGCCTTTTCTTGATCATGACCCATTGATCGTTGATGATGCCACTATTTATTTTGTATGAGATTTGTTATTTGACTCTCATCTTCTGCGTCTCATACCTGATTTATACTTCTTTCTGCCTTTTTATATATCCATGTTATCTATATTCATTCATTCATTCATCTGTTTTATTTAACACTCCATGTCTGATTGTATGATTTTTGCTATACTTAGGATGCACTTTATCCTAAGTATAGGGAGTGTTGAACTTGTGTTGTTCATATATTTGTTCATCCTATTACCTTTGTTTTGTTTCCTATACTCAGGGACATAGGACCCTAAGTATAGGGGAGATAATATCTATTTTCCTTCCTTTGATTGCTCACTCACTTGTTCCTCAACTGTTGATATTTTTCTCTATACTTAGGGATATTTTACCCTAAGTATAGGAAGGACAAGTCATGTTGTTGATTTCATGTACATTCTCTTCCTCGGTTTTCCCCTTGTGTACGGTCTTCTATACTTAGGATTATTTGGTCCTAAGTATAGGGGTATCACTGAATTCTATTCTATTCATTCCTTCATTCATCGAGTCATTGTAGTATTGGATTCTTTTCACTTTTGTATACTTATCACCAGTTATGTATTCCTTTATCACTCTCTAATCTCGCTGATGACATCATTCGAGCTAAGTATAGGGGATGTCGTATATATTATATATATACTTTAGGCATAACTCGTTCTTTATGGTTAATAACTTGGATAGTTTTATAAAATTGGTATAAAAATATTTTGGAAAAATGTTTGCAAAAATGTGTGTAAAATTTTTTGTAAAAATTTTTGCAAAACTTTTGTAAAAATGTTTGTAGAAACCTTTGTAAAAATTATTTTTTTACATTTTTTTGTAAAATGTTTGTAAAAATGTTTTGTTTGCAAAAGGTTTGCAAATTATTTTTTGTATCAAAATTATGTGTATGGTATAAATATTTGTAAACTATGAGAAAGCAAAATGTTTGCAAAAACCTTTTTGAAAACATCTATAAAGTGATTTGTAAAATAGTTTGTAAAACTAGTTTTGAAAGAAGGGTTTGAAAATATTATGAAAATTTTTGTAAAATGATTTGTGAAAATTTTTGTAAAATATTTTATCACAGGGGTAGAAAATTCTAGGTATAACAAGTAGTTGTATATATGTGTTGTAAATTCTTTGTAAATAAAATTTATATTTATTTGTAAACTTTGTATATAAAAATATTGTATATAAAATCCATTTATAAAATTCTTGCAGATAAAATCCACTTATAAAAATTGTCTATGAAACTTGTAAATAAAACCCTTGTAACTATGTACATATTCTTCTACATATTTGTAAAAACTTTCTTTATTTCTTTATTATTAAAAATACCATAAAAATTTGTAAAATTTCTTTGAAAAACTTCTCAAATGTTTTGTAAATACTTATTGCTTGTGCACATGCATTTTTCATAATAGTAATGACATTTAAACTAGTCTGGAATAAAATTTTAGAATGGTGCTTGGTTATGACCTTAATCCACTTAATTTGAGAGGAACCATATAGGAACTGGAGTTGAGACTTTTTAGGACCCAACAAATTAATTCTTTGAGTCTACAAGACTATGTTCACATGTCATCTTGATTGGTATAAGTAGAATATTTCACGACACAAGTGTGATTCTTCTAGACAGTGGGCTTAACTTGGACAAGCACTCTATAAGTAGCTCTTCATAGATGAGGTGGTGAGGGGGGATAATCCTTTGGCTTGGGGTAGCACACGGGTGTGTAACAACTAGTGGATCCATCCGTCTTCCTCTTGGGAGGGAAGTGCATATCAACCTGGTCTTGTAGCATTGAGGTCTAATGACAAGATACTGTAGGGTTGTGATAATGCTTCAAAAGAGAGATAGTCTACTTGCTTAAGAGGAAAAACTCCATACGTACATGTTGCACCTTGTAGGTATGTTGTATATATATGCCATAAAAAATGTAAAAACTCTACAAAAAGGGGACATGCCTTGTTAAAAATAAAATGCACGCCAGAGTGTATATAGTTGAATAAGAAAAGCTTATGTAATACATTGTCTCATCTCAGGAAAGCTTGCAGTTGGAGACATGGCTACACTGGTCAAGCTCCAAGGGATACTTGGCTACACTAGCCACGATACATTCTCTTCTTTCCCCTCTTGTTGAGCAGTTGCACTTGGACTTAGAAGGGAATACCCCACTCCTCGAGGAAAGAGTTGCTAGACCAAGGTACTAGAGTTAACATGTTGAGGGAGGTTGTTTCTTGCCACTTTTGAGGTGTGGAGCTATATATCACTTATACAATACAAGTAAAGATTCATAGTCATAAGACTTTGTGTATGTAGACTTATTCTGACCTGACTGTTGAGGCGGCCTGAATTGTAGTCTTGTAGAACTTAGAGTCTATTAGGTTTAAAGTCCATTTCCCAATAAGGTTCCACCAAACTAATATCCAAAGGTCTGACTTGGCTCCATACTCCAATTTTATGAAGATGAGTTTAGTAATCAATATTGTTCTAAGTTCTTTGCTTTTTCTTTTCTTTATTTCTTTTTCACGTCTTTTTCAAATAAGTGTTTGCTAGGGGACTAGCAAAAGTAAGGTATAGGGGAATGATGAATACATGATCCACATCGTTTATTCTTTTATTTCAGCCAAATTCCTGTGCAAAATACATGTAATATATATATATATATATATATATATATATATATATATATATTACAATAAATTAGCTTTGTGCATGCATTTATTAATGTTGCGTAATCAACGTTCTTTTTGACCAAAATAAAAAAAATAAAGAAGAAAAGAAAAAGAAAGAACAAAATACGGATGTATTTATGTAATAAATGTGGACTATCCTGAACCCCGAGAGAAGGCCAAATATTGGCCTGATCAACAAGGAATAAAGTAGAGAGAGATAGGGTCTTCATTCACTGTACATATCCATCATTACTCACCATGTACATATTCTACTAAATAAAATAATCCCAAAACAATTCAATTAGCTTCATAAAATTTGTAAATAAAAATAAAAATTAAAAAAATAGTTTAGCACTTCATTGTACAACACCTATACTCGTATATATATATATATTTATTTCTTTTGCAAATAATTTGTATGTATAATGTACTTTTGACACGTGCATATACCCCTAATAATTAATAAAATTGAAATAAAATCCATAAAATATAAATTAAATAAAAAATAAAGTCCTCTTTTCATTGTACAGATTATCAAACAAGTATATATTGTACATGACACCTATTTGTTTAGTACATATAATTAATTTGTAAAAATAAAATAAAAATGTTTTTATATACTTTAAATTATTTTGTAAATAAATAAAATATAACAAAAATTAATGTATTTTGTAAAAATAATAAAATCAAAATACATGTATATAATATATATGTACATTATACCTCTACATAATATCATATCCTATATATATCGTATATATTTATTATTAAAAATAATAAAAAATCACAGTAAAAATAACTCGTTAAATACCAAACATTTTTTATTTTATTCATATTTTATTTTAAAATGATTTGCTATTTTTAATTAATTATTCTTTTATTTTGTATTTTCTTAAATTCTGATTGGTCAACTCGGGTTCGTTGGCCCGGTCAACCCCCCTTCTCCTGATCCAATTCGGGCCAGCCCTCGTAGGACTTCAGTTCTCCCAATTACTGTGCCTCGATCTGACCACTTCCCACCTTTGATTGCAGACCCTTGTACTCCTTGATGATCTGTCACTCGTGGACCCCTTGGCATGTCCATATCCCCTAGGGTTTAGCGTTCTCGTTCGATCCTTCTGGACCTTTGGGAAGCCTATAAAATCTCTTCTTTCACCTCCACAATGAGGTAGCTTGTTCCTCACCAACGTTTCTCTCCACCTTCTCTTCAGGGTAGTGACAGAACTTGGATAGACCTTTTTGGACCTCAGATTACAGCCGAGTTGAACGCATCTCGTACGTGGTTGGAGAAGCTCCACCGCATTCTGTTTTCTCTGCCTTCTGCATCGGAGTCGAGGCCACTACCTTGCTGGTTGCTTTTCTCTGTTCGGCCTTACAAACCTCCAGCCACCAGGTAGCCATCTTTTCTTTTCCTTTTTCTGTTTTGTTCGATTTTGTCTCCACCGCTACCTTCTGTCGTCGTGCTCCTCCCTTCGCGTTGGAGCCTCATCTCATCCATCCAACCTATTCGATAGACACCCCATCTCACCCCCATCTTCCAACCCAATCTAATCACCCTTAGATCCGCTCTTAGGGTAGTAATTAAGGTCTGACCTCCATATTCTATATTTGTCAGAGGTCGCATCCCATTCCCCTTCGCTTCTTTTCATTTTCTCTGGCAATAACCCATGGCTGAGGCTTAGCCTTCAAGCCACGAAACTCCTTGCAGCTTCTAGTGTGCATGTGGAGCTTGATTCGTGCCCAAGTTGAGCAACGGAGAAGCTCCAGGGGCTCCGCCTTCCAGATCCATATCCACCCACTTACCAAGCCATCTGAGGCTTTCACTCAATGTGGAGAACCTTTAGGAAAGTAACGGACCTTGTAGCGATCTGATCGGAGCCGTGTAGCGCTAGACATCCTTGATTAAAGTTCGGTCGGCTCTTCCTTCTTCATGTTCTTCAAGAGCCTTTCACGTCCATCGGATGAGGAGCCTGCATCCCAGATTTGATTGAGACTATCGATCCATACCCAAGAGCTGACGGTTCGATCAGGTCTTTATCGTATTTGCAGCGCACGTTCACGCTTTAGCCAAAAATGTCAGATCTTTACCAGACCACCATCTGACCGCACGTCCCCGCCATCCCCTGAGCCGTTAGATTCCTTGTAGACGTCATCAGAATCGTATACCTGTGCTGAGCCCAGCACCGTCATATTCCGCAGAGCCATGTGTCGCCAGCACTTGCTTGGGGTGTATTTCCTTTTTACCCTCGTATTTTATGATATTTCCATTTAGTCCAGTAAATGTAATATGCAGTTGAAAACAATTTACAGTTCAGTCAAGCCGATTTTGAGTCACGCATGTCCTCATGTGTATCTGTTGGATATTTGCAAACTTCTCCCTGAGCTTTATTTGATTAATGAAATAAAAGGAGTTTTTGGTATTTGCATTTATGCCCCTGTGAAGGTTTTGTCACGAGAGGCGCATGGTTTCTCTAGGTTATTCGTACTTGGGACCCCCGCATTTTTATTGTTGTTATCCTTTGGTCCCAAGACTTGAAATAATTGCATTTTGGTCCTTTGTATACAACATTTTTTCTCTTTTATTAATTGCAATAAAGAGCGAAATCATTCCAAAATTTGCATAAAATTACCTTAGCTCCTGCTATTGTGTTTCCTTTGTGGTGATTTTTGTTTGCTATTTTTCCTTTATTTGCCATTATTAAAAACACAAAAACCCTTAAAATGTCCTTTTTACAGTAGAAAATCCATAAACATTCGAGAAATATCTTAAAAATTCTAAAAAATTAGAATGTCTTTATTTAGAGTTGTTTTATTTTTTTGTCCAATTTTCATTGCATATGCTTTTATAAAAATCATAAAAATTAGCAAACCCTTAAAAAACCCTAACAATTATATAAATTTAGAGAAAAATGAAAAAAATGTGTTCTTGGTTTTTCTTGGTAGATATTTTCTCTAGTTTTTATTAAAATTATTTTCTAAGAGTTTTCAGCACATTTCCTATTTTTAAATTGAAGAATACTCATGACTATGCATTGTTTGCTTGTTTTCTTAGTTTTTGATTTATTTGAAAATCATATGAAAACTTAAAAAACTTTGAAAAATTACCAAAAATTGTATAAAACCCATAAAACAAAAATATTTTTGTTTGGGATTTTTTATTGTTTTTACTTTATTTAAAAAATCCAAAAGGGCTTGTATTTCCTCTTTTATTCATTATTTTCGTTTTACTTATTTTCAAAAATTAAAAATTTGCAAAAATTAATAACCACTAAAAAGAAAATAAAAATCCTTTGAATCTTCGTGATTGGACTACCTGGGTAAAATTGTTCTCCTTGTGTTCGACCTTTGTCTCTATACCGGGTTAATAAAAGCAACTATACCACTTGCTTGATTTGTTCGATTTCTTTACTGGTTAAATAATTTTCTCGATTGTCACATAGTTGGCTTAGGTAACAACGATACCTTAATTAATCAACTTTACCCGAGCTAGCTCTTCATGTAATTTTATACAAATTGTGGTAATGAGATTATATCAATCTTTTGATCGTATGTGATACTATGTAGTAACTCTCAGATGTTTTAGGAATTAAACTTTATTTAATTTCCCAAAAGGTCTAGTGCAACAATCTAGACACTTCTTGAATAAAAAAACTCCTTTTTAATTACAAAAGTTATAGTGAAGCAATCTAGACAATTATTTGAATTCAAAAACTCCATTTTAATTTCAAAAGTTCTAGTACAATAATCAAGATAGTTCTGTGAATCAAAGCAACTTAAATTTCAAAAGGATGTCTAGTGCAACAATCTAGACAACTCGTAAAATTAATCAAATCACTTTCACAATTTCTCATTGCTTTGCAAACATTTTAGTACATAATTAATTGAGAAAAAATATGAAATAAAATATACATTCTAATTTTTTGCATATAAACAAATAATGATTTGAGATTCGAATTTGCAAGTTACGACCATCACACTTCAAATTAGAAGACATCATATAACTTGGACTTAAAATTCATAGCGACATCAAATATATCCAAAATAGTAGGCCCAAATCATGTTGAAAATATATCAAATAAATTTTCATCAATTTTGAGTCCCAAAATATGAGAAATAATTCAGTTAAAATAATCGAGTTCTCTTCCAACTCTGCCTTTGGTGTAATCTAATTTCTCGAGGCCGCATGGTCGGAATCGTGCGAAACTTTTTTGTGCTTAGTGGGGACTTGGTGTAATCAATATTTTATCATATTATATGACCAAAAAATAGCAGAAAAAAATCAATATTTTCTTGCTACATTCTTTGGTCAGAATTGGAGTCTACGATCGCTTTTAACAAGAGAATCTTCTCCCAAATCTCTACAACAATTGGTGAATCTTTTTGGATATAAGTCCAAATCTTCTCGACCTCATATATATCCTAAAAATACATTTAAAACAAGGGAGAACATTAGCAACATCGAAAGTCACCGTGTCATTTGAATTGTTAAAACTATCGCAAGACTATGTACCCAATAACGTGGATAATATAGCTCAATGTTTATCAGAATTGGACTTTATCCAAATCCACAAAACTAAGGCTTTGATACCAATTTAAGGAAGTAAATAAAAAGTGTTTACTACATATCGTGGAAATGTGGAATATTAACAAATATTTTACCAAAACAATCTTAGTTCGTGAGTTTCTAAATAAAGAAACCTCTGGAATCAAGTACGATCTATAGAAATCTCTCTTGTGGGAGTGGAGATGAATCACGCTGCTTCTCAAGAACCTGGACGTCAACTAGAGAAACAAGAAAATGTATATGAGAGATGGAGACTCTGAAGACTCTTATACATCTCAAGTGGCATGAACTTTCTAAGGACTATTGATGTAAAATTGTGTTGCAAAAGAGACGGCCTTACCCTGTACTTACACCACATGTCCAACATGTGTGTTGTAGTCCATTGGATTTTAAATCGAGTGCTTAGAGCAAGTCTTAATTCAATAAGTATTATCTCCTTATTACCTCCAATTAATATTAACTAATTAACCATAAATAAACAACAACTTAGCTTAACTAAAATTATTTAAAGTTGTCACCTTTTTATCTATTAATTAATTAACATGATCAAACCATTACAAAAATTCGAGAAATTATGAAATTAATCCTCAAAGCTTATGAATCATATTCATGAGCCCAAAGTTAAATGTAAATCCAATTTACATCTATAAAATTAATGTGAATTAGATTCACAAAATTTTATGCCTTGGAAATATTGTGTAAATCATATTTACATAAGTATTTATATGAATCATATCTATATAAATATTAAGTATTGTGAATCACTATTCACATTAACTAATGAGATATACTTGTCAATCTTATTCAAAAAATTGCCCTTATAAAATAATGCAATTATTATTATTATATTGACTTCAATAGATATGAATCCTAATCCAATTAGAACTCTTGAGATACAAATGCTTATACTTGGAGATAATTTCGAAGAAATCATATTATCCATGCATAATAACTCTAAATGTGGATAACTATCCAATTTAAGGGTTTATACCATTATTTGTAAAAATCGATAACCTACGAATGTTGAGCTCAAGCTATAACACTTTACACTCTCAGTGAGCTCAATGAAACACATCACACTCTCCATGAGCTGGACTAAGTTTCAGTGAACTTAATCTATCTTCCTTGACCATTTCTAATCATATTCAAATCCATTTGGACCTAAGAAATTAGCTCAAGGAGCTTGTATATGTCCATTTCCATGACCATTTCAGTTTCCAACATTGATCATTGAAATTGGAATTGAAAATTTGATTCAATTGAATTGTGATTTAATCTAATTAAATCAAAAATCATCTAGCTAAATGGAGCCACTAAAATGCAACATGTTTCACCACTCCTCGAAATTAAAGTGTCATGGTAGATAATTCATTACAACAGATGTAACCCTGAGTATTCTCAATACTCATTCATCCTTCACACTGGAAGCCTTTGATAAATCTGAAGTTCAAACCCTGGTTTGATTGTTTTTTCGTAATATAATAATATATCTCTCATTTGATAATTGGGTGACAATATTAATCATATACTTTCCAAAATCATATATTAATATCTCAAATTCGTGCCTTATTTCATAAACAACACGACCATGCATGGAATTGACCCCAAATCATCTCATGAGTGAGCTTTGTCTCTTGGTCCATCAACTGTGAACATGTATGAATGCTTCGAGAAATCATACATCTCATATGACTTCATATGCACACCAATACACCGGTATATGGACCTTGTCTAGGTCACCAACATATTGGTCTGTCAAATATGCATGCTAAGGCATATTCATACATATCTATCTCTGGTCAAAGTATGTGTGCCTAACAATGACAGTTACGATTCATGTCTTAGTTTATCTCAAGCTCATTAAGTCAACTCTTAGACTTGATTATTCCAAGACTTCTAAATCTCCATTCCTATGTAGAGGACCTGCGTTAAGAAGTCAATTGAAAATCAGTCTTTATAGAAAGATTGCCATCTTTTTCCTAATTTAATGCATTTAAACGTGGCAATATTATTTCTCTGATTTGACGCATAATTTGTAGGCTAAATACGATATGATTAATTGTGTCATTTGCTCCTCATTTTGATGTCATTATTCTAACTGTGAAATATATTTGTTCTTCAATTGATTTTGAAATTGGAGCCTTTTTATTGTTTAATTATTTGAAAAGGGATAATTTCGTATTCATTCTATTAGAATTCATCATATTTTTAGCAACTGGCATCATCTTAATTGCTAAAAACCCAAACAAAAGTTGTACTTGTCTCCTCATGCAGTGCATATCATTTTATTGTACATCGCATCACATTTATTTTGCATAAAATTAAAAACAAACAAATGCATCTCTCATTTTGTGTGCATCATTGTCCTGCATCATCATTTACATCACATCAATATTTTTGCATGAATGTTTTGTGCATATGTTTCTATGTGTGTTGTGATGTTTGCATGTATGCCTACATTAAGAAGAACTAGATCCATGAATTTATTCTCCCATCTTTTTATCATTAATTTCTGATTAATCAACAAAGAGGCTCGTGTTCGTATGTTCGACATTTGTAGACTTGCCAACTAAAATAATTATCCACCTATTCAAGGGGGTGGTATTCTATATGAGATCCATGATCGCCTCCTATGCTACAAAGATAAAAATGACTTATTAAGCAGATGATTTTCCAACTCATCAGATTTATTTCTTATTATATTTTCCTATGCTACAAACATATTGCATTATATTTTCCTTGTTTTTTATCTAATTAAAAAACACTAAAAATTAGAGAAATTATTGTATTTATTTTAGTTTTAAATCAAATGGAAAAAAACACACAAAAGAATTAAAATGAGTTGTTTTTATTCATTAAAAATACTCCCAAAATCTTTACTTTGTTTGTTTAATCACTTTTGACTTTTGTCCAGCATGAAAGATGTAGATCTCTCGAGATCTACAACTTTCATGTTTTGACTTTTTGCTAATTTAACCTCCTTTTATTTCTTTTGTATTTTCCTTTTATTTTCCAATTTCTGAATAATCCCATTGGGACATGTGGCATTCTCTAGATCCACCCTGCAGACAACCTCATCTTGTGCCATCCGACCATCTCCACAACCCTTGGATCCCCCTCAAGTGCCTCCATCTCAGTTGTCTTTCTCTGCTCTTTTATGCACCCTTGGATCTCATCCTAGATGTGATCTGCATCGCTCATGACCACCTCCACCTCAGCCACTGGATTACACCGCATCCAATGGCTATGACTCCTCCACATAACTGCTCACCCCTTGACCGTATGACTCATATCCTTTTTCTAGCAAATGATCTACACCACATATCTCCTACCTATAGCCTCACCTTCGTAGCCCTAGCTATCCTGTCCTTCGCATAACCATCAAAATTGTAAGACACACCTTAGTCCCCTCCACCCGGTCATTATGAAGTTACCCCCACTACTATAACGATCGAAACTTCCCCCATTTAAATCCCTCTTCTCAGCCCACCTACAACTCCGTCCACCAATTCAAGGGCAAAGGTGTAGCCACCCTTCGCCTCCCTATGACAGACAGATTCAGACGGAGGATCCACGTTGATCGTTCCATACCCAGATGTTGACCCTTGGCTTCCATATCCAAGTCACAGTGGATTCACTACAGTTGAGCCCCCTGATCTAGCCATGTAGGTAGAGCGAAAACCGCATGCTCATCCCAAATTAGCAGGCAGGTGATGAATCTGTGATTCGTCCCTCTAAAAGAGGATAATTAAGCTCGATTACCCAGAATTCATCGGCATTTAATCATCTAATTGCATAATTACCATTCATACATGTGTTAATAATATTCGCATTTTATCATTCATCATTACATAAAATGAGGAGCCACGAATCCAATGTATAATTGACCCGTAAAACAACCAACTTCTCTGTTTTTTAATGATTTTATTCTAAATCAAAATCACATGAAACAAACTCCATTGTGTACATATTACTAACCTTAATCTATTAAAAATCATAAAACCATACTAACTTGTAAAATTGACCAATAAAACCCAAACCCTAGTTTGAGACTAAAACCCATTAAACGAAAATATCTCTCTCGTATAGTCTCCTAAGGACCCTACTCACTTTTGTATTAATGTACGTTTAATTACCTTCGAAACAAGAACAAATTCAAAAGAATCAGAGTTCATTATGAAGCTTGGGTCTTGGTCTCCTTATTGTATACTGTACAATTGTCCCATTTAATTTAATTTATTAATTTATTTTAATTAATATTAAGAATCCAAAAAATAGATAAAGTTGTAAATATTTTCTTCTCTGATTTTATTAAGATTTTTATCTTATTTTAAAAAATGCCCAAAAAATCGTAAATGACAAAAATTCGGTATTTTATATCTATAGGATACCCCCAAAAGTACTTTTATGCGCATGGTTTCTTTTGGTTTTCGATCCTTCACAAAAGTTGTAGATCTTATTGAGATGAGCAACGTTAATGTTGATCGCTTTTTGATTTGATCCCTTTTGTTATATCTTTTTTGTTTTTTTCCTTTAATTTAATTTTTGAATTTTCTTAGAGCGACAAATGACATCTCTTGAAGCCGCCACATGTCACTCCTTTTTTATTTATTTTATTGATTTAATTTATTTATTATAGTTATTTAATTATTTATTATATTTTTATTATCTAATTTTATATTTAAAATTTTATTTATCTCTTCATGTTTTTACTATATTTATCTATTTATTACTTTAATTATTATTAATTATTATTTATTTTTATTATAATTATTATATTTTATTTTTTTTCTAATTTCATTTTTTACATATGGCAACCCTAGGACTAGCCACGTGGCCCCCTACCCTTCCATCCGTCGCCTACGCCCCCTTGAGTCGTCCCGTGCCTGCTTCTTACGGTGGCGCGCAACCGCCGCCCCACGCCATCTCTTCACTCTCTCTCTCTCTCTTTGTAACAACCCAACAATTCTCTCTCTCTCTCTTCCCTCTCTCCCCTTAATCTGTCGTCAATACAACTGTCGCCCGCCTCGCGTAGTTGTGCATCCGAGTCCCTCTAACCTAGCCGCCCATGCGGTTGTCATTTCTCTATCTCTCTCTCCTTACAACTTCTCTCTCTTCCCCACAGGACCTACAAACCTTCCTTCTTCCTCCACCTTCCCTGTCCATCTAGGCAATCACCTATGCCTTGTCTAGTGCCCCCAACTGCCCTATTACCCATCTTCTTCGCACGACCTGACACCTTATACACACAATTGCCAATAAAATCCCCAGTACCATCATCGTCTACCCGGATCCACCATACGTGGATAGTGAGAACCCAGGCATCGCCATCCTTGACAGTGATTACTTTGGAGGATGGTTAGAAGGCGACGATGAGCTGTTCTTATCTACTAAGCGACATCTAGTGAGGTCCATCCTTGTTGCAACAACTACGACCGTGGTCGCCGAGCTTCGTAGCTTTAAGCCAAATCTCCTTGAGGTGACAATCGGGGAGCAAACAACAACTCCCCCCTTCCGTCTAAAATCGAGGTACATCCCTTTCCTTCTCCTTCCTCTGTTTCTTCTTCTTCTCACTTCCTTCTTTTTCTTTGTGCCTTCTTCCCCATTTGACTTTCATGCTTCACAACTCCGCACTCCACTGCCCTCTCCCATGCTCATCGCACCTTTGAGACTTCAATTGAACCACATCAAGGTCCGCTTTTGCACCCGCTCAGTCATCACTTCAGATCGACCTTCATAGTAACCATAACCATTTTTGCTCGCATCGTTTCATGATGCACAACTTGGAGGATCATAACTTGGGCGATGCACCACCTTCGCCATCCTTCTTCCAGCCACCTTAACCAGTCATGCCTTCGTCATTGGCCTTCATCTCTGCCCGCTGATGGTAAAGCTCAGTCCGCCTACGCTCTTCGCCATCACTCGCCATTATGCGACCCTCCATCCGCCAATGACTCTAGACTGTCACCTCTTTTCCCTGCCACGACGTGCCTCCATCCACCATCACCACCTCGACTGTGTGTCAGCCGAGGCTTCCTGTGACCACCACATCGGCAACATCAGTGCCTCTACCCTTCATGGTTAGAGTCTTAATCTCTTGGCTTTGATCACCACAGCAAACATGCCCCTTCGGCCTACGAGCCACTTCTTCAGCATTCTTCATCCTCACCTTGCATGCAAGTCATGTGAGGCTGGGCAATTTGCAAGACTGGCCCCTCCATTTTCATTGTTTTCCACCAAGGTCCCCCTCTTCCGAGGCATGTGAGGCACAGGTGGCTCTCTAAAACAATTACATTATCCCTCCTACACGTCTTGGTAACCACATTTGAGTCCCTGCATTTACATTTATTTCGGTTTCTTTATTTATAAAATTACTATTAGAACTCTTTGTTTGTGTCACATTTTGTGAGTTATTTTGTCATCATTTTATGACTCCAAAAATTGCATTTTATATCTCAACTAATTCTGTATCTCATGGGTATTTATTCTTATTTTTGTGTGACATGGTTAATTAATTATAATTTATTTTGTGATTTTTTGCATATTTTACCCATTTTATGTTTTGAAATTCATATTAAATTAACCATTGCTCTTAAACTTACGAAAGAAATCACATTTGGTAGATTTAGTTGTGTCTATGTCATGCCCAAAAATAACATCATTTTCATGCATAATTTCTTTTGAATAATTCATTTTGTTATTTCAGTAGTTATTTTTTTATAGACTGAAATCTCAACATTTTTAGGGTTTATATTTATTTCTGGATATCTCTTAATTAGACGCATCTAGGATAATTTTATTTCCTGAAAATAATTAAGTTTGATATTTAATAACATTAGTTTATTGATAATCACATTGTCTACATTGTTTTATTATTAAAAATTCATGTTACATAAAAAAATACAAAAAATGTTTTGCTTTGAGAACCATTCGCTAAGTTTGATAGACTTAACCAAGTTGTTCCTTTGCCTCCTTGAGTCGACCCTGGAACTTGCCTTGTCTAAATAAGCATAGGATCATGTTTCATAATTTATTCATTAATGTGTGTTTTTTAATTTCTTGATTGATCCCTATTTCCCGACTACAACACATATACAACATTTCGACGTAATTAACATAGGGTGATTTCGAGCTCATTTAGATGGCGTTGTTACTGGGGAGGCAAACGACTTAGGTTTTTGTATAGAATATTTAATGTTAGGTTTTCCATACATTTGGGTAGTGTGACCCTCGAACCTAGCCACTATCTATTTTCCATTTTTCTATAATATTTATTTCCTTCTCAACATTTATTTTCTGTTCTTTATTTTTTATTATTTTTTATGTCAACTCTCTTACATTTTCTCTCTTATTTTTATGCATGGTACCCTACGAACATGGAGTGATTTTTCTCTAAACTAATGCATCTCAACAACCCACTGAAAAGCTGCATAAAAATTAACCGAGTCGAGTCGTGAGAAAGTGTAGAGTCTAGGATTTATTTTCAACATCTTTCATTTTTTTTATTTGTAATTAATTTCCTATTTATAGTGGTTTTCATTTGAAATCTCGCATGTATAAACAAGACTTGTACTTTTTCTGTGGCGTGCCGGACATGTTTTACTCTCCGCTGAGGGTGTGGCCCAACTTGAATGGTACGTAGGTTAGACCTTCTCTACAACTATTAGAGCTATTAAGTTTGTTTTGCTTGTGCTCGTATAAGTTAGGACCGCACTACACTTCATGAGACACACCTTGGATCATTCAACTTAGTAACAATTCAAATCCATTTCTCCCTGGCTAATAGAACATTTTGCTAGGAGCGGTTTTGTCGGCTTACACTTCATATATACTAAATTTCAATTCTTGTATTGCATCCCACATGGAGATTGCGAAATCACTATTTTTTGTGTGCATCGGCTTTTCTCGAATTCTCCCTCTTGTTTTGTCACTTAAGATTTAAAGGAAATTGGGATTGGACAGTCGACATGTATTTTTTGCTCACCTAAAACTTCAGTGAACACCAATTAAAATCGAGACTGCTAACCAAGGCTGACTTAATTAAACCCATAGAATCAATAATTTTTGCGCGAGAGCAACCCTATCATTAGATTCAAGTACATTTCAGGGTGTCGTCACCACCCCAGATAGAGCGAGGCACGACCCATAAGGATTAGATTCCAAAATCCAGCATGAATACTGCCTGGTTTATCACCTAGATTCATGAATTGTCGGTGCTTTTAACATACGTGGATGAGTAGGTCAATGTCAACGACGATGTTCTCACCTTGTATAGAAAGTTGACCCATTCTGAAGTACTGAGCTTAGGGCATGCCCTCATGGGGGTGTCTATCTCATCGTCTCACATCCGAGTAATGACTAGCACGATCATTGGTGATTTCATCTCGAGCTTGGTCCGAAGTACCGGATTTGCCACTATCATCTTCCTCTCTAATTCTTTGATAGAGTAGTGGATCTAGATTTGATAACAAGGACCTCAAAAAGTGCAAGCTACAAGTTACAAAAAAGGTGGACATGTATGGGATACTTTTCCGGCAGTACTCACAGTCCTATAGGTCTAACCTCTAAGGACTTGTTACAAGATTGGATTATCACCAATTTAAAATTGAAAAGATAAATTGGCCTGACTCTTGCGGCCTTCACTGTGTGAGTTGGTGAAATTGGGGTTTATATTGTGTTTGTATTATGTGCCTAGATTAAGAAACATCAAATACCACACATATGTACAACTCACTCTCCCTTGCTGATTCATGAACCGTGATCGTTCTCCAAATTTTGATATGGAGAATGGAGGGTAGTGATGATATTTGCTCAGACTTAGCAAGCCTTCTACTAAACACCACAAACCTACCATCCTCACCTACTCAGGGTCACTCTTTCCCTAAGCCTCCTTGGATTCATGAACACTCTCCTCATTAGACCCATGTCCAAGATTTTCTCTTCTTCCTTGAGAGTGGTCAGTCCCAAACCAACCCTTTTTGTCTCACCACATAGAGGAAAACTCTTATCTCAATTCTTCTCATTCTTATTCTTCCAACTCTATTAATAGCAATCTGTTTGATTCGGAAGGTGAAGAAGAAGAGTTAAAGAAGATGCCTACAAAGAAAATAGACAATGAAGAAGAATAGAACGAAGACTCGATGTAGATGATATTAGCAAGAATAGTTACATCTGAGCAGCAACATCTTTTACTAAGAGCACAAATTGTCCAGCTAAATGTCGTGGAAGAACCACCAATGTATGCGACATACAACCCGTGATAGTATAGAGTGAGAAATTTTATGAATCCTTCCAACCTAGAAGTTGATTTTAGACTAAAGTTGCCTCTCCAACCAGCTGCCACAATTCCATGGAAATGCTACTGAGGAACCCTACGTGTTCCTAATGGAGTAGGAGATATATGCTCTAATTTCAGATACCCAAAGGTCAGCCAAGACTATATTCATCTCACTACACTCCCATTTGCCTTGAAAGGTAAACTTGACTACTAGGTGAAGAATCTAGGAGTGAAGGTTACCACACATAATCATTTCAAGGACCTCTTCTTAAAGAAGTTATAACCTTTGAGTAGAACTAATAAGATGAGGACATGTGTCACCAGTTTTTCTCAGATGCCAAATGAACCATTTTGTGATGCATGGGTTAGATTCAAAGATCTATTACAAAAGTTCTCGTGTCTTGCTTTGGATGACAATATCTTGGTCTAGTCACTCTATTCTGATCTCAACTATGAGACACAAGGTTTAGTGAGCACTGCTTGTGGAGGAAACTACACATCACAAGGTACAGATACCATTTGGAAGGTATTCGAGTAGATGGCTGAGACAAGCCTCTCACAGATTGCCAGCAAGGCATACATTGATTCCCTCAACACACTCCAACTAAAGGAGGGAAGCATGATGTTGTTGAGATAGCCGAGGATCTAAGTCTGAAAATGAGCATCAATGAAGAACAACTAGTAGTTGTAGAACAAATCAACAAATTGGTAAATGACATTGATAGTAGGATTTCTCAAATACCAAAGAAAATGGAGGAGCTAACTGAGAAGGTGTCCAAGATCAAGATACCTGTCACGATTACATCCACTACTCTTGTTTTCTGAGTTCATCATGTATAGGAGCAATCGATGTCAAGGCCACCTCAGCCTTGGGTTCAATACCACTCCTATGCCCAACTTTTCCACCAGCCACCACCACTAGCAAAGATTATCGAGGAAGAGCCCTTGTATATATTGGAAGTGAACGATATTTGGTAACATAAGACCCTTCTAGACAAGGAAACATAGGGGATCGACAATCATACTAGAATCCCCTGACCTTTTACAATACCACATTCACTCTCGCACCACAACACGGTCAGAGCACAACCCAACCCGAGCAGCAGAGACAACAATAGTAATACAGGAGTCAGGACCAATATCAGGCGGTCCAGCTGGGCCCAATATCAGCAAGCACTCTAGCAACAAAGACATGTGCAATACCATGCCCCTCATGGTCAATCTTCACGACAGTCTTCCAAGCAATATCCCTCTCCGACAGGACCTGTAGACATTCAGCAGCAGATTCTCGAGGAGATCCGATCTTAATGTATAGAAATTCATGATCTAAGGGTGGACGTCGATTTCCTATCTCATTGGAGAGATGAATAGATTGCACCTACTACAACCATTCATGTCCATGTTCAAGCTAATCCCAATAGCTTGAACAAATCTCAATTTCAGCAACATGGTGGTCAGGTATATTATTCAGACTCATCTAAATCTGAACATAAGATCCTTTCATTTGACAATATAAATACTATGTCACTCAAGAGCAGAAGGACCGTGATCGTGCCTGACCAGGCAAGGGAAATGGAGAGAGGCATCTCTGGAGCTCAACCCGATGACTCATCAGATGAAGAAGAAGACAGACATCAGGATTCACCACCATATCTGAAGAAACCAAGAATCCCCCCTCAAAAGAAGGGGAAAGCTCCAACGGAGTCTACAAAGGACCTTGCACCTCCGGTTGTGGAAGATTTACCTTCATCATCAATTCCACAACCTATTGTAGGTAATCTAGATTTTAACCTTCAGTTGAATAATAAAGATTTATGTAATAAGATATCTGTTTCAATTAAATCTAAGCATGATGTTTCCGATTATGATTCAGATTCTTCGTCCTCTGTCTCGATTGTTTCTATTCCTTTCCCCATGCTCTAACAGGATTAAAGAGCAAATCTAAGAAAACTCATCAAGATGACCCAGAAATGGACGACTTTGTCTTGAGAACATCACAGTTAAGGTGCCATTTGAATAGTATGTGTCTGACAATCCCACATTTCAAAAGTACTTAAAAATTAGATGCACACCTACAACGACTTGCAGAAGAAACCAGACCAGTTTGTGAAGACTCATATCATATCAGTAGCCACTACTCACTATATTATGAATCTACAACTACTAAGGAAAAACAGACTTGGTTGCCCACTATGCGGAGAGCCATATCTATGACATTGCGTTTGCACACACTTTTCTAGATATCAGTTCTTAAATCAACCTTCTCCCCATCGTATTACAGTTGGAATTAGGTCTACTCAGAAAATCACCAGCTCTACTCCAATTTGTAGACCAGTGAATGAAGAGACCTAAGGGAGAAGTGAAGAATGTCGTTATCTCGATTGAGGGGTAAGAGTACAAAGTGGACTTCGCCGTCCTTGAAATGGAGAGCCACAATCACTGGAAAAAATCTTAGATCATTCTTAGGTGCCCATTCTTGAGGACCAACGAGGCAGCATTCTACTACAACACAGGAATGATGAAGTTCAAATTTCTGATCGAAGAAGGGAACTTAGAGATGAAGCAGACAAAATGGAAAAGACCCGACTCAGAATCTAGCACCGATACTCAAAATCTTCAGAGGTAGATTGCAAGATGATCAATACAGTTGGGATGTGGAGACAGACTCCAACAGGACAGAGCAAGACCCTCTCATCTGGAGAGAAATTAGTGCACAATGTTGTTTGCGAGGTGTTGCATGATCTCATGATAAATACATATACCTATGTCCTTGATGACTCAGAGATCCCTTTAGATCTGTCAGTTCACCCTCTTTCATAATAATCAAGGGATATTGATGACGAGTCGGACACAGCTTTATCCGAATTACCACATTTCTTTAATTATCTAACTCACCATTCAACAGAATTGGTGTCCATAACATCACAGTTTGATCTATCCTCCTCCAACACAGGGCTGAACTTAGATGGTACTCAACCGGACTGAATCAATGATAAAGATTTGCCACAGCTGAAACCACTTCCTCCTACACTCAAGTACACATTTCTTGTAGGACACAAAGAGAGATTCCCTGTGATCATTAGCTCGAAATTAATTATAGAACAAGAGTCCATGTTGCTAGAAGTTCTTGAGAGGAACCACAAAGCCATTGGTTTGACTGTGTCAGATCTCGTGGGAATCAACCCCGCTCTCTACTCGCACAAAATATATGTTGCGGATAATGTGGGTCCTACTTGTGAGTTCCAAAGGAGACTGAACCCTAATATATGGGAAGTAATTAAGAAAGAAATTGATAAATGGTGCAAAGTAGGGTTTATATACCCTATTTTTGACTCCAAGTGGGTGGCCTCGCTTCATGTTGTCCTAAAGAAGTCGAGAATTCATATGGTCACCAAGGAGGGGATAGAGATTGCAACATGAGTACCCACGTCATGACACGTCTATGATGATTACAGATTTCTGAATTCCACAGCTAAGAAAGATTACTTTCCTTTGCCATTAATTGACCAGGTTTTGGAGGGACTCATAAATAAGCTTTCTATTTTATTGATGGGTACTCTGGCTAGAATTTGGCAGCCATAGCTGCTGAGGACTTGCAAAAGACCACATTGACATTTCCATTCAATACCTATGCATTCAGGCACATGCCCTTCGGGCTTTGCAATTCCCCGAGCACATATTAACAGTGCATGATCACCGTATTTGCTGAGAGAAGTATTCATTGATGACTTCTCAATCCATGGTGATTCATTTGATACATGTTTAGCGCACTTGGACCAAGTTCTCAAGAAGTGTAGGGAGGTTAGTATGGTACTCTCACGGAAGAAAAGATATTTTATGGTCATGGAGAGTATCGTGTTGGGGCATGTCATCTCCAAAAACGGCCCTGCCAAGGTAGACGTGATCAAGAAACTTGAGACACCAACCACCATTAGTAACTAAGATATTTCTTTGGGCATGCTGGATTTTATCGAAGATTTATTCATGATTTTTTAGAGATCGCCCACCCACTGACTGCGCTCTTAGGAAAAGACACAGAGTTCATTGTCGATCACAAGTGTCTATAGCCCTTTGAGCTCCAGAAAAGAAAGATTTGTGAATCCTCTATTTTATAGGCTCTCGATTGGTCTCTTCCCTTTGAGATCATGATTGATGCATCAGATTTTACTATCATAGCTAAGTTAGTACAACGAAGAGATGGGATTCCATATGCAATTCACTATGTGAGCAAAGTTTTTGATCTTGCACATTGACATTACATAATGACTGAAGAGGAAATGCTCAATGTAGTTTGGGCCCTATAGAAGTTCGGATCATATATTTTGGGTTCCAAGGTGACGATTTTTACTGATCACACAACAATCAAGTGCTTAATGGAAAAGAAGGACACAATAAAATGTCTTCTTAGGTGGATCTCGTTAATCCATGAATTTTATTTGGAAATTAAGGATAAACCAGGAGTGAAGAATGATGTGGTTGATCACCTTTCCTGAATCAAGTAGAAAGATAAAAATGGTAGTGAACGGATTCGAGAAACTTTCCCAAACGAGTTAGTTTGTGCTATCAACTCACTCATGTGGTATGCCAACATGGTCAACTACCTTGTCTCCAAGTAAGTTCCCTAAGGTTGGACTAGGAACATTATTGACCGACTGAAGTCAGATAAGAGGAGATACCACTAGGACGATCTGTTCCTTTTTTTTAAGGGTCGGATTGCGTTTGGTGAAGGTGTATTCATCAGGATGAATACCATAGTATCCTCATACATTGTCATACACTTGAGGTTGGTGGACACAATTCATGAAAAAGAGCCACACACAAGGTACTCCAATGTGGATTTTACTGGCCGACCTTGTTTAAAGACGCATTGGTTTGTATAGTCGTACTCGATTTGTCAGAGAATTGGAGGGACTGTTGGATATAGTGTTGAGATGCCCATGCAACTGAGAAATTTCTGTGATGTTTTTTATGCATAAGGAATTGATTTTATGGGTCCCTTTCCAAATAGTAATGGACATGAGTACATTGTATTGGCGGTTGATTGCTTGTCAAGGTGGGTGGAGACTATTCCGACCCGAACCATAGACAACAAGACTGTCTGTAAGTTTATCACGGATCATATCCATTGTGAGGTTTGAGGTTCCAAAGGTTTTGATTTTTGATGGGGGTAGCCACTTTGTGAATAGAAAAATGAGATCATTGGCTAAGAACTATAAATTCGAGTATAGAGTAGCTAATCCCTACCACCCATAGTCTAATGGCATGGAATTGGTTTCTAATATAGAGGTGAAAAGTATTCTTCAGAAGTTGGTTCGTCCCGATAGTAAGAACTTGCCTCAGCATGTTCTGTGATATTCTAGGACAACATACAAGGCTCCAATCAATACTTCACCTTTTAAGATGATCAATGGCAAGCCATGCCATTTGCCCGCATAGTTAATTCACAAATTAAAATGGGCAATCAAGAAAATTTATTGGACTTGTCACCTGGGGACGCTTTGTCGTGACTTGAATCTGAATGAGCTAGTGGAAATTCGAAATCGAGCATATGACAACTGTGTGATCTATAAGGACAAGGTCAAGAGATGGCATGATCGACACATAAGGCATAAGACCTTTGTCCCTTGGCAGAAGGCTTGGTTGTTTAACGCCATCTTGAAGATGTCTCACGGAAACTTATGTTCAAATGGACGGGTTCCTACATTATCACAGATGTGCACAACAACGGTAGTGTTAATGTTGCTGATCTAAGAGAAAATACACTGACATTTTTCAGTTAGTGGCTATCTTTTGAAGCAGTATGTCGGTTCTAAAGAGCAGTTAATCCAAGTTGAAGTCATAAACTTCGTGCATAACGAGACATTGGAGGCACATTGGTTGATCGCTAAACACCCTTTGTTAATTTTTCATTTTTATGTAGTAGTCGGGAACTTAGGAATCCATCAAGAAATAACCACTAAATAATTTAAACCAATTAATTTTGAGTGGTTTTATGTCCATTTATCCTAGGCAAGCCCTAGGGTCGAACTCAAGGAGGCAAAGGAAATCCTAAGTTTAAGTCTATCAGATTAGATGTGCGGTTTTCGAGGCCGATTTTTTGGTATTTTTAATGAAATTTTTGTATGAAAAAGCAAATGTCGCCAATTTTAATGACTAAAATGTGATTTTCAATTAAACAGAGTCTAAAAATTATGAAATTTAGCCAGAATGTAAAATGATAAAATGAATACACTGTATAGTTTTTGGAATTTTGTGATGCAATATGAATATTTAATGATTAAATGAGTACAAGCAATGTGAATCATAATGACAAATTCTAATAAATATAAACCTGCATATTTTTTAGGAATAAAAATTATTTAAAATATATCACTATGTGTTCTATCTCAAAAAATCCGAAACCCTAAAAATGTAAAGTTTTGTACCTATTAAAAATGAATTACTCAAAGTCACAAATAACTTATACAGAAGAAAATATTCATGCAAATGGAACGATTTCGGGCACAAACTAGCATATGTGAATTTTTTATTTTTTTGAGCAGTGGTTAGTTATCTATGAATTTCAAATCAATATATAGGGAAATATGCAAGATTAAACAAGAATAAATATTGGAAATAAACCACGAAGCATAAAATTATAAATCAAATGCAACAATATAGAGATATAGTTGTTCCACAATATGCAAATTTGTTATGTATAAGTGAAGTAAAATGGAGGACCAAACAGGGGACTAAAGACGTGGGTTTATTTGCAACTTAAAATATGAAATACAATAGAAAATTTCTATGCATGTGTATGGATGTGATTACCTAGACCAAAGAGGGTCTTTATGCAATATTCCCAGCAGGTCACGTGTTCCTCACGTGACGCCTGGGTAGCTGGGCTTGGATGTCAACTGGAGAATCTCTGAGCGATTTTGTGCAATATTACTCGCTTGATACGTGTGAGTCACGTATTTCATCCCCCGCACTTACACCTCACGTTGGGAGGGTCTCGGGCCTCACGCCAAACATAGGAGAGGGTGTTGCTGGATTCCACCTAGAGAGAAGCCCTTGGAGGAGGAATGGCTCTAGTCGATCAGCAAAGCGTGGTGGACGATGCTTGGCGGAGATGACGGGGCAGCCCTTGCTCGATGAAGATGTTTGCTTGGAGAAGGAATAAGCTGGCAACGGTCATCGAAGCAGGTGGAGGGGACCTAAACGAGGGCTCCGGTGGTCAAGGAAGCCTAAAATTATTGAAGTAGGTGCAGAGAACACTCTTAGAGCCTAGATGTTGAAGGAATCTTACTAGAGTTGCATATTGCTCCTCGGTTGCCAGCCCTTGGTACAGAGATGTCGGTGGAGGGCAGTGTGAGTAGGGTGATGAGGGAGGAATACAGAGGTGTTCGTGATGGAATTGAAGGAGGCGAAGCGAGTAAGGAAGAGGTGGTGCTGGTAGAGGGAGTACCTGGATGTACGGCTCAAAAGTGAGATTCCAGAGCAAAGCAGGCACGTGGAGGAGGCATGCTGCATCAAGGCCTAGTGGTTTTTTATCACGCTAAGGAGGAGGGGCTGATGTCGGGATGTCACCCCGGAGGCAGGCCTTCTCTGCTGTGTAATCGGCTAATTATTCGAAGAGGGGAGGCGGTGGTGATTTTATATAGTTAGAAGGCATCAGTGCATTGGGGAAGATCGGGAAAGGGATTGATGATGGGATTTGATTAGAGATGGAGATTGAGATCGAGGGATTGGTGACCGGAATAGGAAGTTGGTGTCAAGTGAGATTTGGAGAGGTAATGATAGATTTGGCAAAGGCGACGACTTGAATAAGGAAAGGGGGAGGCTACACAGTGGTTTGATTTTGAAGGGGATCGGGGACGGGCGGTGAAATCATGGAAGGAGAAGGTAGAGGGTCATCCGATCGACCGCGATTAGGCGGCCCGGATTGAGCCATGTGGTGCCTTATTTTTATTTTAATATTTATTTTTTTATTATTATAAATGAGATATTAATAAGCTAAAAATGGATAATACATGGCGGCCCCAGGAGCTGCCATGTGACACTCCAAGAAAAAGTCAAAAAAGAAAATGAAAGGAAAAATAAAAAAGAAGTAGCAAAAAACCTCAGATCGAAAAATTTTCTTCACAAAAGTTGCTTGTCTCGATGAGATCTATAAATTCATGAAGATAACAAAACCAAAACAGGTCACTTGCATAAAGTGATTTTTTGGCGGCACTCTATTTACATAAAATACCTTGATTTTTGGGTTTTGCAATTTTTTGTCATTTTTAAATAAGATAAAAATTGAAATAAATAAGATAAAATAAATAAAGATTATTTACACATTACTTTAATTTTTTTGGATTTTCTAATAATTAAGAAAATAGGAAAATAATATAATGTGGACTTTGTATGCATTCTCTTAATGAAGACTTAGACTCAATTAGTTTCTTTGACTTCAAGCTTAATTTAGGTTTGGATTTTTTTTCGCATTTTAATAAAACTTTTATTGCATAAAATAAATAAAAATAAAAGAAAAAAAGAATCAAATATGTACATAAATAATAGATCAAAACTGGATAAAATACAAAATGTACAAAAGAGACCCAAAACCAATTTTTCACACATGCTCTGATTCACTTGAACTTGTTCTTATTTTGAAGGTAATTGAATGTACACTATTTCAAAAGTGAGTAGGTTCGAATCGAACACTCTATGAGGAAGATATCCGTGTTTTAGGCTGATAAGTTTGAAATTAGGGTTTGGATTTATTTGCCAATTATTTATGTTAGTGAATTTTTCTGTATTTTTCTTTATTCTTATTAGTAATATCTGCACAATGTAGTGGCATGAAGTGATTTAGAATTAGTTAAAAATTGTGGAAGTTAGTTTATTTTACATGTCAATTGGGAGGGGATTTGTTGCTTCTTATTTTATGCAATTATGCATGATAAAATGCAATTTTTATTTATACATTCATGAATGTTAATAATGCAATTTAAATGATGAAATGCAAATGAATTTTTTGAGAATCGAGATTTATTGAATTATTTTAGAGTGATGAATCACATATTCATCAATCCCCTATACCTAAACCATGCTCACCACCAAGCAACTTGAGAATGAATGATTTGGTTGGATGAACCTCTGATTGTGCATGTGAAATACAAGACTCGATCCATTGAAGAAATCTATATTTTAGTATTCCCAGCATTCTGAGCCGAACCAAGCTTTAGTCAAAAGGTATCCAACTTCTCTAGCTCTGAGACTCTCTTTGTTTACATATATAGTAGAGGTATGACATTTAGTGTGGATTATAGATAAAAGAATATAATCAAAACGTCACCCAAGGTTCCAGTCCAAGAGACTCTCCTAAGGACACAATCCTAAACACATAGGGGATAAATCAGTTATTACAAACATTCTATCGTCTCTTTAGTTGTCAGTTTTACAAGTATGGGTGGAAGACCAGTTGATGGAGGGCATAGTATTGTGTAATTTCTTCTCTTCCTCTCAATGAATTAAGGATCCACTCGAGTACCTCTAAGTCATTTGCACTTGTTTTCTTGGGAATACACCACGGTGTGTCTCTTTTGAGTATATATCATACCTTCGACACTCAGACTTGTATCACTATACAATGCAAGGCCCTTTTCAGGTATTAGCCCGATTCCTGGTCCTAATAGCTTTGGTCCAAATGGAGACATTGAAATGGTTGGGAGCGCTTGCCTTTGGTGGAAGCTCTTTGAGTTTGTATTTATAATGAGAGAGATTTTCCATGTATTTGAATGAGAGAAATTCTCTCGAAATTTATTTCATTTATGGTTGGCTAGCTCCACTACTTTTACCAAGTTGGCACACGCTGATCAACAATTAATTAAGTTTCATCACACCTTGGCACATAGGTTTTATATCACGATATTAGTACAAGAACCTTGTTCTTATACTGTCTTAATTTGTTTACACTCAAGTTTAATGAAGTCATCATCCCATCCTTGAGCATCATAAAATCGGGTCCAAATTCAAATCCATCATCCAAGTTCCTCAAGTGAAATCCCAACTCATCTCATAATAACTATAGTCATGCGAATGAGGTGTTGATCATATTCTTTAATATATAGACTAAGTATACAATGTTGCATACACATCTTTTGAACTAGGGAAGTGTGAGTAATTAAATCATAGACCCAAATGACTAAGGCTGATTAACTTTGAATCTTAAAACATCATAAAAACCAAGTGTCCTTGAACTTCACAAGTCTTGTGTGAGAATGTGAGTGCCAGGTATACATCCAACTAAAGAATGAATGGATGAATGAAGTGCTGAATGAAATGCAAGTGTGAAAAATGTTGTTCTTTTAAATGCAAAAAATGAATAAGAAGCCAACTTTTAAAACTTTCGTTGCACACAATTGGACACAAATAATGTTAGTTGTAACACTTTTTTTGTTTTTCTTTTGTTTTTTAGAAGTATGTTACCCACCCCATAAAAAATATATATTTATGCGAAAGTACGAGCTATGGGTAAAATTTATACAGAGTATACACCCCCATACTTAGTGAGTGCAATGTACTCAGATCACAAGAAGCACATGGAAGACATATCTCAGACTAAGCGTAAGAGAGTGAAAAAGAAAAAGAAAAATTTAAAATCAGCTCGCCCCCCTATACTTAGGCTATGGACAGTCTAAGTATAGACGAATTGAGAAAATGAGTTAGACAAGGGCATGAGAAGTGTGTATATACAACGCGCATCGTGTCCCCTTGTACGTAGGCTCTGGTCAACCAAGGCATTGGAGAAGGGGCGAGGGTCCGATGAGATATGGAGAATAAACAAGGAGAGTGCACATTTAAAATGTGTGAAGAATAAAGATGATATGTACAACTTGTGTCGGACTGCTTCTCTTCATGAAGGGTGGTTCGATGAGTCTTCAATATGCTCGCTCTACAAGAAGTTGATGACCTCGACTTGGGATAACCATTCCTTGGAATCTACATACGGCTTCAATAATTTCCCACTTACTTAAAAATGATGTGCACCATCTTTGATCTTGGCAATCTCAACACTTCCATTATTGTGTACATCTATGACAATGTAGGGATCCATCCATTTTGATTTGAGTTTCCCGTGAAAAATATTTAATCAGGCATTGAACGACCATACATTCTGCCTAGAGACAAAGTTCTTATGCCTAATATGTTATCATGCCATCTCTTAACCTTGTTCTTATAGATCACACTGTTGTCATATGCTTGGTTTCATATTTCTATTAGGTCGTTCATATTCAGGTCATGGCATAGATTCCCAAGACGACAAATCCAATTAATCTTCTTGATGACCCATTCTGATTTGCGAATTAGCTCTGTGGGCAAATGGCATGGCTTGCCATAGATCGTCCTAATAGGCGAAGTACTGAGTGGAGTCTTGTAGATTGTTCTATAGGCCTACAGAACCTGGTCCAAAGCTGAGACCAGTTCTTCCTATTAGGACAAACCAACTTCTAAAGAATACTCTTTACCTCTCTATTAGAAACCTCTACCATACCATTAAACTGTGGGTTGTAAGGATTGGCTACTCTGTGCTCGAATTTATAGTCCTTATATAATGATCTCTTTTCTCTATTCATAAAATGGCTACCCCCATCAGAAATCAAAACCTTTGGGACCCCAAATCTCACAATAATATTATCCTTGATAAACTTACAGATAGTCTTGCTATCGGCAGTTCCGGTCAGGATAGCCTCCACCCACCTTGACAAATAATCAACAGCTAAGGAGATGTACTCATGTCCATTGTTGTTGGGAAAGGGGCCAATAAAATCAATTCCCCATGCATGAAAAACATATCATAAATTCATCGGTTGGATGGGCATTACATCTCTGTATCCATCAATCCCTCCCATTCTCCAACAAATCAGGCATAGAGCCTTTTTCCCGAGTAATTAGATACATATTTCCACTTATATTGCATAATTAGCATTCATGCATACATAAATAATATCTGCATTTTAGCATTAATATTTGCATTAGATAAGAAGCCAATTTCACTTGTAAATATTCACCTGTATATTCACCATATTTCACCTATTTGTATATTTTTTATATTAACTCCAAATGCAATAAAATCAATTCATAGTGTATATATTACTAACACCAATAAAGGAAAAATATCAAAAAAATATTAACTAGTAAAATTGACCAATAAAACCCCAATCCAAGTTTGAAACTAGGAGTTTTAAAATGCAGATATCTCTCTCATAGTGTGTTCAATTTAGGTCTACTCACTTTTAAAGTAATATACATTCAAAGACCTTCAAAACAAGACCTATTTCATTAAAATCGGAGCTTGTATGCAAACCTTGGGTTTTGGGCCCCTATTTTATATTATATATATTGACCTTTTTGCCCTTTATTTTATCCTTTTATTTTCTTAATTATTAAAAATAAAAAAAATAGATTAAGTTGTAAATATTCCTTTCGGATTTTTTCTAACTTTATTTTGATTTTTCTTTTATTAAAAATGACAAAAATAATTACAAAAGATAAAATGTGGTATTATATATCTATAAGGTACCACCCAAAAATGCACTTTGTACATATGACTTCTTTTGATTTCAGTCCTTCACAAAAGTTATAGATATCGATGAGACAAGCAACTTTCATGTTGATCACTTTTTGATTTAATCTCTTTTGTTATTTCTTTTTTATTTTTCTTTACATTTAATTTTTGAATTTTCTAGGAGCGACAAGTGGCAGCTCCTGGAGCTGCCACATGTAACCACATTTTTTCATTATTTTCGAATTTATTTTTATTATTTTCAGATTTATTATTATTATTTTATTATTAATATTTTAAAATTTTTTAGTAGCCTACTTTTATTATTATTTTATCTATTTTATTTTTTCCTTTTATCTCTTCTCCTCTACTTGCCTTCTACTCCAAGCCACATCTTCTCCACTTCCTCAACTATTTTCTCCACTTTCTCCATCTCTTTTCTAACTTCTTCCTCCTCTTTATATTCACATCTCCTCCATCATTTTTCATCATCCACCAATTCGAGCGAAGAGAAGTCGAGCACCTTTAACCTACAGGTGACAGTTGGAGGAGACAAGTTGAGTGACGACAACCTTTTAGGCGAGATCCGCGGCATCACCATTGCTGCGTCGGGAGATCCAATTAGACTTGCTCAGCTTCGAAGAACTCTGCCATCCTTCTCGAGGCCATAACGGAAGCCACACACTGCGCCTCCACTTTCGACGAATCACGGGTATGTAATCCCTCTCTTTTTCCTTTTTCATTTCATTTTTTTATCTAACAATTTTCTTCCTTGTTATTTTATTATCATCACATAAAAATTACACCACCACCATCACAATCACCATCACTACCATTTTTATTCATTCACAATTTCATATCTTATTTACAAAAAAAAATAATAATCAGGGAAGAAGTAGCAGTAGTCGCCCCCTCCTTGGCTACTCCCCCGGCACCGCCCTCCGTCTAGCCACCACCCTAGCCGCAGGCCGTCTTCCAGCCAACGTCGCACCGCCAGGCGTGCCACCAGGCCACCGCCCTAGATTCCAGCGGCCCACCTCTACCCGCGCATGCCCACCGACGCCCCTCGCGACCGTCGCACACTCCAGCCCGGTGCTGCCCCACCGTAAAGTGGGCACTGCACCCTTGGGCGTGGCCTCCGCGTGCAGCGTTCACCGCCCAGCTTCGTCCCTCCACACGCAGCGCGTGCTGCCTCTGCCCCGCCTGCGGTCTAGTACTGCACCGCCCTCCGCGTGTCGCTCGCGCGGTTGTGGCGACGTCGTACTGCACCTCCCTCCACGCGTCGCTCGCGCGGTTGTGGCGACGCCGTCCGCTCCCCTCCATGCAAGCGACGCCACCGCCGCTCCTGCCCGTGTCTTCGCCAGCCACGCGTCTGCCCCTCGCTAATGTCGAGCGTGCCACCGCCGCCCGCCGACCCAGCCCCCCTGCACGCATCTTTTACCCTAGCATTAGGGTGGAGGTCATTTTTTTTATATCTTGTGAAAATTCCATTTGCTTCTTTTTAAGTTTTTAAAACTATAAAAGTGCCCTTGTGCACATTTTTAGTTAGTTATTCTTTATTTCTTAATTACGAAGACACCCCTTCATTTGAGTATTAATTTGGACAATATTTTTGCATCATTTATTTTAATGAAAAATAGCATTTTGATGAGAAACTAATTTTTTATCGTTTTGCTATTTATTTGCATTTTTGTGAGCATCAAATTATTCATTAAAAATCAGAGATTGAAAATCAATGATATTTAGTCCATCTAAGCTCTGAAATTTGCACAGCCATATTTCTTGCTCTAAAAATTGTGAAAAAATTGTAGATGATGCCTTTAATTGCTCTTTAAGTACTGTACAAGTTCCATCGAAATTAGAGTTGTCTAGTGGATGAAATAAATCCAAGGGCAATTTCTGTAATTGATTTTTAACTAAATCCACGAATAAGATTTTTTAGAAATTTTAATTCTCCTGGATTTTTAATTAAAATATCTATTTGAGATAAATAGCTCTCTGGATAATTTGATTTTGTGGATTAATTAGGAATTAAAGACTCACAATCGCTCTATTTTCAGTAAAAAATTCACTAAAAAATCTTAAAGTGTTAGAAAATTATTAAAAAAATTAGTGTAGCTTAACTTCATCATATTTATATTCCAGTAATTTTTTCATAATTTTCTCATATCATTTGCATGAAAAATTACATAAAACCCCTAAAAAAGTTTGCATTTTCCATCATTGCATTTTAATCCAAAAATTACAAAAAAATCCATTTTGCATTAATCATTGAACTAGGTTTACAGAAAAATACAATTTGGTCAATTTTATCTAATTTCACATTAAAATTAATTTTCGCTAAGTTGTTGATTTTCCTAATAACCTAGTTCATCCGCATCAGTGCATATGCATTTTTATTGCATAAAAATAAAAAAAATTCATTTGGAGAACCACGATCTAATTCATCTAATCTGATCCCGAGGTGTTCCTTTGTCTCCTTGAATTGACCCTGGGGCTTGCCCAGGTTAAACAAACATAAAACCACGCGTTAATTCATTCGATGATTCATCTATTTGTGCGGTTATTTTTGTTCGATCCAGATTTATCTGACTGCAACGAAATTGTAATTCGATACCATTAAAAGGGTAGATCTAGTGTCAATCGAAAATCGTCGTTGCCGGGGAGGCACGACTTAGGTTAATTTCTAGAAATATTTTGAGTGTTTTGATTTTCCATCCCCAGGTAGTCTGATTCCCGATTTTCTTTGTAATATTTTTCCCTCATTTAATTTTGAGCACTTTTGTGTCATCTTTTATCTGACCTCAATTTATTTTTGTGCGAGGAACACGAGGAGTCGAAGTTGCTTCGAGGAGCTTGCATTTTTGAACTTTTTGAGTAATTGTGAGGACTTGTAAATTTTTGTTTTTCATTATTTTTGCATTCTCTCCAGTGGTTCCCATTTGGGCTCTCGCATTTGTAAAAATAGTGGAAATGTGTCCCCGTGTGCTATGTGGACTGAATTTTAGATTAGGCTTGCACTAGCAGCTCCTCGAGCCACTCTAAGATTTGCTTGTGCTCGTAGGTCTTTAGGACCACACATCACACATAAAAGATGCACTTAGGCCGCAGATCTAGTCAAATCAAATCATTGCTTCACTCCATAATAGAACTGCATGTCTAGGAGCGGATTTTGTCGTCGACATTTGCATATAGTATAAAAGATTTCAATTCTGTTCTACATCCTGCATAAAAGCGAAGGAATCACTATAAGTACTCTAAACTCAGCATAGCATCATTGATTTATCATGCATCGGCTTTTCTCGACTCCTTTCTCTTGGATTTTCAAAACTTAGGTAAAAAGGAAATTCGGACAGAACGATAGGCGTGCTGTGTGGTTGGACTTAATCAGTGATAACTTAACTTAAAATCGGGAATGTTAAACATTACTGACCAAAAAAATCAATAAAATCGGAAATTCTTCTTACGAGAGATTAACCCCCGACCTTGTTTTCAGGTTGAGTGAGGGTACTCGAGTGTGTATGAACACCTTAAGGCAGAGCCCAATCCCCGCCTTCCATATCACGTATCAACTGATCCTAGCAAATATCATGAGTTGAATTATTCAGGTTCACCTACAAGTACCAAGTAGCCTCCGCTTGTTCACAGGTAGATAGAGGTGAACCAGTGGTACTTCGCGACAAGTTGCTAGTAACCCCCCCCCCCCCCCCGGGGTAAAGCTCCAAGCTTTGTCAGCCTCCGGCAGATAGGGGCAGGTCTTTGAATCCATCAACTTGGGATAGGAGCGAAGAAAGGAAGGATCCAGATATCTTAGGTGACAGGTTAAACAGGGAAGACGCATCCGGCTTTGAGCCAACTTCCCTATAGGTCATGTAACCTTTGCTATTTGCTTGAAAATCACACTTAAAAGCAACCAGACTAATCGGACTTGGCTTTGGGTCCTTACCGTGTTGAGTGTGAAAATACAGGGTTTGGATTTAATTGCTTGCTTCTAGGAGGAGTAAAATCCTATCTTCACTTAGAACTCCCGATTCTTCTTCTTGCCAATCCAAGATGACTGACTGGGGTGATATCGACTCCCGATTTGCCAATCTTTTTCTAAGCCCCCCACGAAGCTCATCTTCACCGGCCCAAGCACAACTTGGGCCAACCAGAGCTCATGACGCTCTTGAGTTCAGGATTCCTCAAACCCAGGGTGGTTACCCTAAAACCAACCCTTTTCTCTCCTCTGATCTTACCAAGGAAGACCATCGCCTCGATAATAATTCCTTCCTTGATTTGTCCTCTAACCAAGTCCATTTTCCATTCCTAGGGATAGAGGGCAAGATGCCACCTAAGCGACCCCCAGATGATGAGGAACACAGAGATGACCCAATACAGCAAATCCTTGCTCGCTCACCACAACCTAACAACAGAATGCAGATCTTACGATAAGGATGGGACCGATCATTACGGCAGGAGGAATCGACCGACCCAAGGTTGATGCTTATAACCCACCAGAAAATGAGATGCACAGTTGGTTGGCACCCATGATTCCCCCTGAAGCGTTCGAGCTTAAGCCCCACTTTCTGAGCCTGCTACCGAAGTTTAATGGAAATGCAAATGAAGAACCATATGCCTTACTCAGAGACTTCGAGCTAGTTTGCAACAACCGTAGTCATCCTAGGGTTGGGCATGATTATATCAGCCTCAAAGCCACCGCGTTTGCCATAGGAGATGAGGCAGCTTATTGGTTGAAAATTCTCAGGGTGATATGGACAACCTAGATGCAGTTCAAGGACATTTTTCTGAAGAAGTTCTAACCACTCAGTAGGACCAATCAAATGAGAACAAAGATCACGAGTTTCTCCTAGGGACCCAGTGAACCATTCCATGAAGCTTGGAATAGGTGTATTGACCTAATTCAGAAATGCCCTTGCCATGACATTTAAAAAGCGATCTTAGTCCAGACCTTGTTCTGTGGCATGACCCCAGAGATGCAGGGGTTAGTAAGTATAGCCTGTGGAGGAAGTTATCTGAATAAGAACGAAAATTTTGTATGTAAAATCTTGGAGCAAATGGAAGAAATAGGCAGGCCACGGGCCACCAGGGCCTATCAGTTGTCTCCCCCGATCCTATCCAATGAGACAACTAGGAGGACTGTAGCGGATCTGACAGAGGACCTCCTTCCCAGAATGGGGATGATAGCTGAAAAGTTAACCATGGTCGAGCAGATTCAAAAGAGGGTCACTGACCTTGAGTCACTCTCGCGATTGCCGAAACAAGTGGAGGAACGTACTGAGAGTGTAGCCAAGATAAAGCTACATGCCCCTTCTGCACCACCTATACCTGTACACCTAGTTCTTCTCGTACAGGAACAGGCACCGGTGCCTCAAGGTAGCTGGGTAGAGGAGCAGACTTACACTCAGTAGGATCAACACGCACCCCCACAAGTAGAGATAGGATACGAGAAGCCTCCGCATGTGTTTGAGATCAACGGGCTGTGGTACAGCCATGACCCCGTCGGCAGACAGTCGCGGATAGGGAACGGTCAGCCTCACTGACCTTCCCTAGCTTACCAAGAAACCAGCTCCGTCCCCGCACCGCGCTTCGTACAGTCCCGGCCCGGACAAGGGTACCAGCCTCAATAGCACCAGCAGCAACGCACTTTCCACTCGGGCCAGTAGGGCCCTCCACCACCGTCCCATCACCAGCCGTATCGGAGTGGCCAACCGGGCCAATACAAGAAGTCATCCGCTAGTCAACATCAGCAGAATCAGCCCACTAGTGTATTGGAGTCCCTCACCATGGCGATCCAGACCCTGACTGATAGGGTCCAACAAATCCAGAATGACTATCTGGATATGTGAACCGATCTGAATCGTGTTTCTCGTAACCAGGACCAGCAGATGCCGCCAAAGACCCCAATTCCCGTCCAAGTTCAGGCCAACCCGAATAGCTTGAATCAAGCCAGAACTAACCACGATGTCAGGTATACTATTCAGATAACTCTTTATCTGAACATGAGATCCTTTCGTATGATAATGAAAACCATATGTCCCTCAGGAGTGGAAGGACCGTGATCGGAACAGGCACCAGAGAAAGAAGCTGCCAAGTCTCTGCCTTAGGAGAACTTGGAGGCAGAGGAGCACCACCACCACCACCAACACCATCGGCAGAAGAAGAGGACTTCTGAGTCCTCAAAGATGCAAGGGAACCGCACCCGTAGGGAGTCTAGAGAAACCGATGAAGAGCCTGCACCTCCATCTGAGGAGGATGTTCAAGTAGTCGTGGAAAATGAATCACCGGTTTCACAGCAGAAATTTTGTTTTTGTCTGAGTCAGAGTCAGAGTCAGTCTCAGTGTCCGAGTGATGTACAGAACTCAATTCTAGTTTTGAATGAAAATCTTTCAGTTTCAGAATCTTAGTTTGAGTCAATAATCCCTTTCCCCCAAGCTCTTAGGGGATGAAAGAAGAAATCTAAAAAAATTCAAAAAGATGACACTGAGATGGCAGAGTTTTACAATAAACACATCAAGGTCACGATCCCCTTTGATAAGTATGTGGAGATGACACTAGCATTTCAAAAATACTTTAAGGTGAGATGCATACCTACTAGGGTTAGTAGGAAGACCAAAAGCCGTGTTGAGAAACACGTCCTGTCAGTAGCCATGACTTGCGCAATAAAGAATTTGTTTCCAAGGAAACGAAGAGACATGGTTGCACATTATGTGGTGAGTCATGTCAATGACACTGCGTTTGCACGCACTCTCCTGGACAACGGATCCTCCATCAACCTAATGCCTATAGTCGTCTATAAGAGGCTTAATCTCGAACCTCTTAGGAAATCCAAAGCCCTCCTTCAGTTTGCAGATAAATCAACCCAGAGGTCCCAAGGAGAATTGAGGAACGTTGTCATCAAAGTCGAGGGTCAGGTATACATGGTGGACTTTACCATCCTTGATATGGAGACCCCTCGTAATTTGAGAGATTCCCAGATCATATTAGGAGGACCCTTCCTCAGAACAGCAGGAGCCTTATTTGATTATAAGATTGGAAAAATCCAGTTCCAAACTCCAGGCGGAGATGAGGAACTTGAGATGATGCAGACTAGATGGCAGAGACCGGATTTAGAATCCAGCACCAAGTACTCTTCATCCGAAGCAGATTGCATTCATGTAGACACTATTGGGCCACGGAGACAGAACCCAGCTAGCACCGATGAGTCCCTCCCCTCTGGAGATGATCTTGTGCATGAGTCAGTCTGTGAGGTCCTTAGAAACGAACACAGCTCAGAACTTGCATCCCCCTACATCTTCGATGACTTAGAGGCCTAGCTAGGCCTGTCAGTCCTTCCCTCTTTAGGACAATCAGAAGATGAGGATGACGAGTCGGACGTAGTTTTTGCCGATTGCATGGAGACCTTTGACGATCCGACTCCAGAGCCGAATGAATTAGTGGCAGCTATTTCAAGGACAGATCCAACCACTACCAGCACTGAACCAGATTCGATTGAGCCAGACTTCCTCGATGATCACACATTACTTGAGCTCAAACCTTTACCCACAACACTCAAGTATGCCTTCCTTGCAGGACAAGAGAAGAATTATTCCGTCATCGTCAGCTCGAGATTGACCGAGGAGCAGGATTCTTGCTTGCTAGAGATCCTAGAGAAAAACCACAAGGCGATTGGATGGAGGATCTCCGATCTCCACGTGATAAATCCTGCTCTGTGTTCACACTATATCTACTTGGAGAATGAGGCTAAACCCTCTCGTGAATTCCAACAAGGAAGAAAAATTTATATTACAATTATATTACCCGTGTATATATTACATATATACTTTACCCATAGCTTGTACTTTCACGTATTTTTGTATATATTACACAATAATTATGGGATGGGTAAAAATGGAGATTTTTTTTGTAAAATGCATGTATAACACTTGTATAATTTGTGTAATACTCATAAAACACTTGTACCATAGGAGGTATACCAGAGGTTAAAAAAATGGAAAAATCAAAATCAAAGGCTTCTTATTTACTCTTGCACATCATCTCTGCATCTGAAAAGAAAAGAAAGAAAAAGAGTCTTGCATTTCATTTTTCTACATAGAATGTCATATGCATATCTTGCATATGCAAGGTGAATAACTAGTGGGTTCTGAAGCAAGTTATGGTAGATATTGAGGAAGGACTTGATTTGACCTTAATCCACCTAATCTCAGAGGAACCTTATAGGAACTGGAATTAAGATTTCTCAGGTCAAGTGACTTAATTCTTTGAGTCCGCAAGTCTATATTCACATGTCATCTTAATCAGTATAAGTAGAATATCTCGTGCACACACATGATTCTTTTAGATAATGAGCTAATTTGGACAAGCACAATGCACGTAGATCTTCATTGATGAGGTGGTGAGGAGGTAGAATCCTTTAGCTTGGAGTAGCACATAGGTGGAAACATCCGTCCTCCTCTAGGGGAGCAGTGCATCTCAACCTAGTCTGGTGGTGTTCACATCTAAGGACAGGACGTTGTGGGTTGCAATAATGCTTCAAAAGAGGGATAGTCTACTGGCTCAAGAGGAAAAACTCCTGATGTACATGCTGCACCTTGTATATAGTTCGAAAACAAATATTGCAAAAACTCCAAAAAAATCAGACAGGTCCAAGTGAAAATAAAATACATGCCGGAGTATGTATATTAGCAAAGAAAATGCAGCTGGATGACTTGGATACACTGGTCAGGCATCCCGACATAGGTAACTACACTAGCTACCGTCCATTTTTTTCTCTAATCCCTCCTCTTGAGCTGGTCGCACTTGAACTTAGAAGGGAATACCCCGCTCTTCTAGGAAAGAGTTACTAGACCGGGTACTTAGAGTGACCTTGTTAGAGGAGGATGGTTCTGAGCCCTTTCTGATGTGGACAGCTATTTTACACTTACACAATACAAGTAAGAATCATAGTCATAAGAAATTTGTGTTTGAGGATTTGTTCTAACCTAGCTATTGAGGAGTCTTGAATAGAAGACTTGTGGAACTTGAAGTGTGTTAGGTCTTAAGTTCAGGACCTAATGAGGTTCCGCCACACAATTAATTCAAAGGTTGAGTCAAGCTCCATTTTCAACTTTTGTTCATGACCTTGGTATGGAACCCAAATCATTTCACTCTTGCATTTCATTTAGTTGCTCGGGGACGAGCAAGGTTTAAGCATAGGGGGTTGATGAATCTTTAATTCATCACTCTTAAAGTTGAAAATAGAGTTTTGTTCCCGACAAATAAGCATCATATTTCCCTTTATCTTGCATAATTAGCATACATACATGCATACATAATACATGCATTTTATCATCCATATTTGCATTAAATAAGAAGCCTAATTCACTTGTAAATATTCACCATTAGTCACATAATTATCTGTAATTTATACCCTCTCCAAAGTCAAAGTGACCCTTCGATCGAAGCCCAGACCTCATCACAGCCCTCCACATGGCGTCATAGTGACCCTTCGATCAAAACCTCAAGACCTCATCACAATCGCACGCCAGCGCAACACCCCCCGCCCGCCACGTGGTTCGCCCTGCACCCTTGATCTCATCACTTCAGATCTAATCCTAACCTCTCATTAGCGCCTAAGTCTCTGCCGTTGGATCGCGAGATCTAACGGTAGAGACATCGTCTTCTACCTCCTGCAAGGCCCGCACCCACATCATCCACCATGCGCGTGAGCTGTCCCCTTTCTATTTTTCAGCACCACTCCGGCCATCCTCTCCGCCCTCTACCACCTCCTCCTCATATCCAACTCTACCCTCATCCTCACCGACCTCCACAAACTCCATGAATTGCGCCCCCATCGCTCCACGACCTACTCCAACTCCGTCATTTCATCACCAACGCCATCACCTTTGATCTATAAATACTCCGCCACCGGCGACCGTCGACCCCATCCGCCCTTGCAGAGAGATACCCCGAGCTACCCTCTACCTATCAGTGATAGTGATTTTATCCTAGAAGCAAGCGATGACGGGTTTCTTCTACAACGAGATCCACAGCCAACGCCGTTGTGCCTCAGCCCCTCTCGTGAGCTGCACGAGCTCAGGAACCCTACCGGCCTTCGAGCGACGATAGGAGACTCCACCTCGAGCCTCCATTCCTAGGTAGCACTTTCCATCCCATCCTACGATATCCTTCTTTATTTTCTTTGTTTTCTCGAAATTTATTCACCCTCTCCGCCCATTTTCACGATCACCTGATCATCTTCCGAGCTCTGCCATGGAGCTCTGATCTTCGCGACCTATTCCATTTCATCCTCTGCTTCTCATCGAGCACCGCTGACCAAAGCTCCGCCACCTTGGCGGAGCAGCACCACCAGACCACCTTCAATCCACTCCAGGTCTCCCTTTGCACTCACCTTCACCCCACGACCCCTGCAGGTACACTCCCGTTGATTGGCCGGAAGCTTCGACGGCACATCCACGAGCTTCATCGCCATTGGCTTCCAGGCCGCCCCAACCTCAAACTAAGACCACCGGATGCTTCGCCACACCTCCACGACCATTCTGAGCTGTACAAGAGCCTCCAGCACCCTTCACCGACGACAGGAGGAAGAGGCAGAGCCAGGAGGGCTTCGTCAGAGCCCGGCCACATCCGCCGTAGGAGGCGGCGGACCGGAGGAGCATGAAGAACAGTAGCCGTCCGATCCCATGATCGGACGGTTCTGAGCAAGCCACGTCGCCATCAATCTGCCGCCGTCGGATTAGGAGGATCCTATGCTCACGATCACGCCACGTCGCCGCTTCTCTGAGCTCCATATGTCGTTGGATTCATTGTAATCTAACAGCCCTCCTTCGTCCACGTCGCTTCATCTCAAGAGCCCTCATCCTCCGTTGGATCTTCACTCGATCTAATGGTCACATGCGTTCCACGTACCAGCCATCAGCAACCGTTAGATCTCATCCATCTAGCGGTCCAGCGAGCGCCACGTCGCCTCCTTTGAGCCTCCTCCTCGACCCTTAGGCTCGAAGCCCCAAAGCTATCTCGAGCCACGTCCGAGCCTGCTGCGCCCTCGAGCTGACTTCCGAGCCTCTGACGCCTTCCGAGCCTGGGACCTCACGTGTTTCTCATGTGCGGCCTGGGCATTTTATATAGAGGCCCTGGAAGTTTTATAAATTACAAATCAGTCTCTGTTAGGAGCATCACGTGGCACACATATTTCGTGGGCATTTTGCACACATACTCCCCTAATTATAGGTAATTGCATTTATGTCCCTGTCAGCATGTTTAAATTTTAGTAATTTGATTTTCTGTGATTGCAAATTGGTCTCTGTCTTTGCACGCATTTTTAGGTATCCATTTGGCATCATTTTTAAGTTCTAAAAATTGCATTGTGTATCTTAACTTGTCCTCTTTAATATGTGACACTTGTCTAATTTTTGTGACATCAGTGGATTTTATTATAATCAAATTGGTGAAATTTTCCATATTTTGCCCAATCGATGCCTTTTAATTTGTATTAAATTCTCCGTTGTTCTAAAAATTACCAAAATTTCACATTAGACTTAGGATAATTTAGCTTACATTGTGCCCAAAAATCTTTTCATTTGCACGCATCCCAAGGACTGAATAAATTAATTGGTGATTTCCTAAATTGATTTTTAATAGGTCCAATTCACATAGAATTTAGGTCTATCAATTTTCCTGGATTTATCATACTTAGATCTATCGAGGATAATTTTTATATCTAGAAATAAGCGTTTCGGTTTTTTTTAAATTAATTTTGTAAAAATCACCTTGCTATTTAATTCACATTAAATTCATAAAGTGTCAGGAAAATCCAAAAAAAATAGAATACCTTAATTTCATTGCATTTCACCTTCTGGCCTAGTTTCATAATTTTTGGACTTAATTTGACTACATTTCTGAATTAACTTGTAAATTGGCCTGATATTGCATTGTCTTTCTTTCAATTGCATAAAAATTGTTGAAAAATACCAAAAGGAATCTTTTGAAAATCCGAACTCTGAAATTCGCTTAAAATTTACCTAAGGAGATAGCTGCCTCCCTGAGTTCGACATTGGGCTTGCCCAAGTAAAATAAATTTTCCGCTCGTAATTAACTCGACTTTAATTAAAAGTAGTTTTTTATTAGTCCGTATTTATCTGACTACAACGAACGACAAGATATTAATTTGATTGAATTAATAAGGGTAGGAACGCGGCTCTTCAAGATGGCACCATTGCCGGGGAGGCACAACTTAGGTTAATTTCTAGTTAATTTTTGAGTGTTTGATTTTCCATCCTCGGGTAGTCTGATTCTCGGTTTTGTTATTAATATTTTTCTGTCATCTAATTTTGAGTATTTTTGTGTCGTCCTTTATCTGAACTCACCTTGTTTTTGTGCGAGGAATACGAGGAGTCGAAGACGCTTCGAGGAGCCGGCATTTTGATCTTTTTGAGTGATAGTGAGGACTTGTAAATTTTTTTTTTTAATTATTTTTGCAGTATTTCCAGCAGTTCCCGTTTGGGTTCTCGTGTGTGTACAAATAGTGGAAACGTGTCCCTGTGTGCTGTGTGGATTTTCTAGTATTCCTCCTGAGGAATACACCTTCGCCAAATGCAATCTGATCGGTCGAAGAAAAGGAACAGATCATTCAATGGTATCTCCTCGAATTCGACTTCAGTCGGTCAATACCGCTCTAAGGCAAACCTTGGGGAACTTGCATGGTGATAAGATATTTCACCATGTTTGCGTACCAAGACAGTGAGTCAGTAGCACAAACTGACTCGTCTGGGATGGTCTCTCAAATTAGTTCAATATCAGGATTATGATTTTGCTCAATTCGGGAAAGGTGATCACCCACAACATTCTTTATTCTAGGTTTATCCTTAATTTCCAAATCAAATTCCTGGATTAATAAAATCCATCGTAGAAGATGCGCCTTCATGTCCTTCTTTTCTGTTAGATACCGGATTGTTGTGTAATCAGTAAAAACCATCACCTTGGAGCCCAATATATATGATATGAATTTTTCTCGGCCCCAAACCACTGCGAGCATTTCCTTTTTAGACACTATATAATTTTTTTGTGCATGATACAAAACATTGCTCACATATTGAATCGCATACAGAATCCCATCCCTTATTTGTCCTAACACAGCTCCGACAGTAAAATCTGATGCATCAGTCATGATCTCAAAGGGAAGAGACCAGTCAGTAGCTTGTAAAATTGGTGATTCACAAATTTTACTTTTCAAGAGCTCAAAGGCCTCTAGACAGTTGTGATCGACAATGAGCTTGGTGTCTTTTCCTAAAAGCTCAGTTAGTGGGCATGTGGTCTTCGAATAATAATGAATAAATCTACGATAAAATCCGACATGCCCTAAGAATGATCGCACTAACTTAACGTTGATTGGTGGTTCAAGTTTCTTAATCACATCTACCTTGGAAGGGTCAACCTGCATTCCCTTTTTGGAGATGATGTGCCCCAACACGATATCCGTCGTCACCATGAAATTACTTTTTTTCTAGGAGAGTACCAAATTGACCTTCCTACACATCTTGAGGACCCCGTCCAAGTGCACTAAGCATGTATCAAAAGAATCACCATGGACCAAGAAGTCATCCATGAAGACTTCTAGAAAGTCGCTCACCATATCGGTAAATACGATGATCATGCACCGCAAAAATGTGCTGGGGCATTGAAGAGCGCAAATGGCATGCGCCTGAACATGTAAGTGTTGAAAGGACATGCAAATGTGGTCTTTTCCTGATCCTCGGGAGCTATGGCTACCAAATTGTAACCAGTGTACCCATCAAGTAAACAGAAGAATGCTTTCCCTTATATTATCTCTAAGATTTGATCAGTGAATGGAGGAGGAAAGAGATCTTTCTTGGTTGCAACATTCAAGCACCTGTATTCGACACTGACACGCCACGACGTGGGTACTCATGTCGTGATTTCTTCCCCATCCTCGTTTGTGACCATCTGGATTTCCGACTACTTCAGAACAACATGAAGCAGGGCCACCCACTTGGAGTTAGAAATAGGGTATATAAACCCTGATTTACACCATTTATTAATCTCTTTCTTAACTACTTCATGGAGATTAGGGTTTAGTCTTCTCTGAGGCTCACGGAATGTCTTACTTTATCCTTGACATATATTTGGTGTGAGCAGAGAGGGGTTGATCCCCATAAGATCCGACACTATCCAACCAATTGCTCTGCGATTCTGCTCTAGAACTTTATGTAACCTGGACTCTTGTTCTGTAGGTAATGTCGACTTAATGAAAATAGGAAATCACTCTTTGGGTCTTGCAAGAAACACATACTTGAGTGTAGGAGGAAGTGGTTTCAGCTCAAGCAAATCTAAATCATCAATTAGGTCCGGCTGAATGGCATCTGAGTTTTGCACTGTATTGGATGATTGTGGATCAATCTATGATGTGTTGCTACAAACTCAGATGAAAGGTGAGCCAGATCAAAAAAGTAATGCGATAATTCGGCCAAAACCATGTCCAACTTGTCATTTCTGTCCCTTGATTTTCTCGAAGAAGATGGCAGTGACATATCTAAAGGGATCACTATGTCATAAAGGGTATAGTCACATGTGTCTCTAAGTAAATCAAGCAACACCTGGAAAAATGCATTGTGCACTACATTCTCTCCAAATGAGAGGGTATTACTCTGTCCTACTGGAGTTTATTGCCAAAGTCTAGTTTTGCTAATCAACTTGCACTCTGCCTCTGAAAATTTTGCTTATGTGGTACTTTATTTGGAGTCGGGTCTTTGCCATTTTGTCCGCTTCATCTCTAAGTCTACTTCTCCACCTGTAGAATGGAACTTCATCATTCCTGTGTTGTAATTGAATAATGGCCCTGGATACTCAAGAATTGTCGTCCAATAATAATATGAGATTCTCACCAATGAGTGGCTTTTCCATATAAAGGAAAATGAAATCCACTTTGTACTCGTGCCCCTCAACTAAGATAACAACATTCTTCACTTCTCCCTTAGATATCTTCATTAATCGATCAACAAATTAGAGTAGAGCTTATGATTTTATGAGAGGTCCAAACTCCAATTTGTAATATAATGCTAAGGGTAGAAGATTGATTGAAGAACTGTTATCTAGGAGAGTGCGTGCAAAAACAATGCCTCTAACGCAACTCTATGCATAGTAGACACCCAAGTCTCTCTTTTTCCATAGTAGATGTTGATTTTTGACACAATAGGTACTGGCAACTGTTAGGACATGAGTCTCCACAAATTGATTCGGTTTCTTTATGTTAGTTCTTGTAGGAGTGCATGTCATTTTCAAGTACTTCTGAAATGTAGGATTGTAGGCCCCATACTAGTCAAATGGCACCTTAACTGTGATGTTTTCTTGACAAAACTGTGCTATTGTCGGGCCATCTTAAATAGTCCTTTTCGATTTGCTCTTTCCTCTTGTAAGAGCAAGGGGGAAAGGAATGGAAGCAGTCGAGACAAGGGATAAAAAACAAGAATCATAAACATGAACATCATGCTTTAATTTATTAGAAATAAAGTTCTTATTACAATGATCTTTATTCTTCAACAAATCATAAAAATAGAAACTATCTACATCATGTTGCGGAAAAGATGACAAAGGTGAATTAGCCATGACTGGAGGTGCATGGTCCTATGTAGACTCCATTTGTGCTTTTACCTTCTCCAGAGCAGGAATCCTCGATCTCCTTGGATATGGTAGTGAATCCAGATTTCTTTCTTCTTCATCTTCCAAAGTATCATCCGATGGAATCCCGAGTCATTTCGCTCCATTTCCCTTGCCCCGTCAGGCACATCCATTGTCCTTCTGCTCCTAAGTTACATAGCATTGATATTGTCAAATGAAAGGGTCGCATGTTCATATCCAGATGAGTCTGAATATTATGCCTAACCACCATATTAATGATATTGAGATTGGTTCAAGCTATAAGGGTTATCTTGAACTTGGGCAAAATGGTTATAGCAGGAGCAGTATGTTTATCTCTCCAATGGGATAAGAAATTCACGTCAACCCGTAGATCATGAAGTTCATTCAGAAAAGAGTGGACCTCCTCGAGCATCTGTTGTTGGATATCAACGGGTTTAGTCTGAGAGCTAGACAACTGTGAGGGTTGCTTCGAAGATTAGTTCGATGGGGCCTCGTACTATTGTTGATACTACTGGGGTGCATGCTGCTATTGCGAACCTTATTGGTTTGCTAGGTATGGGCCCTATCGATCGTATGACTACTGCAGTATCTGATGTAGGGATGGGGCGGGTGGGAATGTAGCATTATAGAAGGTAGGGGGAAGTTGGTAGGATAGACAGTCCCCTCTACTACCCTGTTGGTTAGGGTCTTAAGTATACCAAATGTCGTTCACTTCAAACATCGGAGGTAGTACTTCATCGACGATCTTAGCTGGTGATGGTGTATGTTGGAAAGATTGGGCATAGGATTGGTCATGAACCCAAGGCTAAGGTGGCCCTGACATATACTACTTCTAGACATGATGTACTTGGTAAATATGACCAGTAGATGCAGTCGTGGCAGGTATCCCGATCTTGTACACCTTCTCAATCAACTCCTCCATCTGCTTCGAAAATTAGGTGATCTTGTTGTTGATGTCGTTCATTCTCTTGTTAATCTAATCCACAACGACTGAATTGTACCCGATGATGCCCATGTAAGGAATCAAATCCTCGATTATTTCAACAACAATCTGCTTCCTTTCGTTAGATTGGAGTGCATTAAGGGAGTTAGTATGCGTTCTGCTGGCGATTTTTAAGAAGCTTGTCTCAGCCTTCTGCTCGAATACCTTCCAGACGACATCCACACCTTGTGATGTATAGTTTCCTCTAAATTCAGTGCTCACTAAACATTGTGTCTCGTAGCTGAGACTAGAATAGAGTGAGTGGACAAAGATATTGGCATCCAAAGCATGACACAAACACTTTTGTAACAGATCTTTGAATCTATGACATGCATCACAAAATGGTTCATGATGCATCTTAGAGAAGTCGGTGTGCATGTCCCCCATCTGATTAGTCCTACTCAAAGGGTATAACTTCTTTAAGAACATGTCCTTGAATTGATTATATATGGTAACCATCACTCCTATATTCTTCACCCAATAGTCAGCTTTGCCTTTCAAGGTGAATGGAAGTGCAGTGAGAGGAATATAGTCTTGGTTGACCTTAGGATGTCTCAGATTTGAACATACTAGCTCTGAGTCCTGTAAGAATGGATATGGTTCTTCAATAGTATTTCCATGCAATTGAGGCAACTGGTTTAAGAAGGGTGGCTTTAGTTCATAGTCTACTTCTGGCTCGGGTGGCTTCAAGAAATTCCTTACTCTATATTGGGCAGGGTTATAGGCTGCTTCCATTGGTGGTTCACCTCACCAATATTTAGCTACTTAATTTGTTCCCTCAATAAAAGTTGTTGCTGCTCAAATACACCCAATCTTGCTAATATCATTCACATCAGGTCTTTACTATGTTTTTCTTCATGATCTCTTTTCTTTGGAGGCATCTTATTTAGTTTCTATTCTACTTCTTCAGCTTCAAAATATAAAGGATTGGAATTAATAGAGTGGAAATAATTAGAACGAGACTCATCAAGGTGAGATTCTCCCTCGATGTGGTGAGAGAAGAGAGATAAGGTATGGATCTGTCCTCCTTCAAGGAAGAAGAAATAATTATAGGACAAGGATTCATGGGAATTGTGTCCATGAACCCAAGGTGGTCCGGAGTAAGAGTGTCTCAAAGCTCTTGAGGACGACATGTTTGTGGTGGTCAGTGGAAGGTTCGCAGAGTACGAACAAAATTCACCACAATCCTCCATTCTTGATTTCAAGCGGTTTGGAAGAGAATTATGATTCATAAATCAAATCAGGAGCGTGAAGGCACAAGTGTGGGGTATTTGATTATTGATCTTGATCTACATACAATATAAACACAATACAAACCCCAGGTTCACCGAATAACACAATAAAGCCCGTAAGAGTCTAACCAATTATCTTGGCAATTTTAGTTGGTCAGAAAATCAATCATGAATCCTTTGAGCGAGCTGTTAAGTGCAGGAAATTTTCTTAAAGATTGTCCGAAATCCCTACAACTAGTTGCATCCACTTTCAACCAGTATGTGTGTAAGTACGGTCCATAAAATAACTGCCTATGTTACTTAAGGATAGTGCTAATCGCATTGTCCTTTAACCACCTACTCTACTAAGGGCGACCATAGTCCCCTCACTGAGAAATAGCTAGCCGTTTTTAGAACCAGTAGTTTGAATGAAGATTCCGGAGCTTGGCTCTATCCTAAGGCTGCGTCCCTCGCTCTCTCCGAAAAATATATGAATCCAAGTATGCGGTTATTCTCTTGAAATAACTCTTGATTTTATGGTTTAATTAAAGTCAGCCTTGTTTAGCAATCCCAATTTTAATTTAGGCAATCACTGAAGAATTAAGTGAGCAGAAATACATGTCTACTGTCTAGTCCCAATTTCGTTAGATCTTAAGTGACAAAACAAGAGGGAGAAATCGTGAAAAGCCAATGCACGCGGGAAACAATGATGTATGCTTAGTTAGAAGACTAACATTGATTCCCCGCAATCTCCATGTGGGATGCAATATAAGAATTGAAAATTATTCTGTATGAGATGCAAGCCGACAAAACCACACATAGCAGAAAGTTCTATTAGCCGAAAGAAATTGAGTTAAGTCTTGACTAGGTTAAATGATCTTCAAGTGCATCTCAAATAAGGGCAGTGTGATCCTATATTCTCGAGCACAAGAAATATAATCCTAGTAGCTCTAATAGCCGCATTGCATGTCTAACTTACAAGCCACTCAAGTCGGGCCCCACCCTCGCTGCAGAGTGAAACATGTCCGACACACCTCAGAGAAAGAGTTCAAGTCTTGGTTACATACATAAGATTACAAATGGAAATCATTGTAAATGATAAATTATTACAAATAATTAGATAATGTTGAAAATAAATCTTAGACTCTACGCTCTCTCACGACTTGAATTGGTCTTAGTTTTATGCGGTTTTTTACGAGCTATAAAGATGTATCGATTTCTGAAAAATCGCTCCAAGTAAGCCGGGTACCTCGCATAAAAATAAGAGAGAAAATGTAAGAGAGTTGACATAAAAATAAATAAAAAATAAAAGGCAGAAAATAAATGCTGAAAAGAAATAAATGCTAGAAAATAAAAGTTGAAAAATTACAGTGAAGGCTTGGGGATCAGACTTCCCAAGTGTACGGAAAACCTAAAACTAAATTTTCTAGACAAAAAACCTAGGTCATTTGCCTCCCTAGTAGTGGCACCATCTGATTGATCGCTAGATATCCTTTGTTAATCTGTCGTTTTATATTGTAGTCAGGTAATTAGAGATCAATAAAAAATAACCACAAATTATTTTTTTCAATTAATGTGAGGTGATTTCTATGTTTTTTTAGGTTGGGCAAGCCCAGGGTCGAACTCAAGGAGGTAAAGGAACAACTTATTTTAATTTATATCAGATTTAATGTGCGATTTTCAAGGCAATTTTTTTGGTATTTTTGGTATTTTTCAACTTTTTATGAATTTTATTTAAAGATGTAATTAATTCAAAGAGGAAACGTGATGCATGAGTTTTGCAAAATAATTTTTAATCCAAGAAAATATTTCTATGTTATGTGGTAAGAGAAATAAACAATTGTAAATTTTTATTGATTTTTGAATGATGCAACATGTAAATGCAGTTAATGGTGGGTATGAAGCAAAATGAACCAAGGAGCAACCAATCAAATTATCACTCCCTCTAATTATTACCAAAGTTATTTACTCAATTAATCTATAATTAATTTTCCAAAAAAAATCCCCATAAATCAAGGCATAATTTGTTGAGCTAGAGAATCAATGAACAAAAAGACAAGTGCTCAAAATTGAACCAAGTAGAACATCAATTAATTACTATGAAATAATGGCTTAGAAATCAAATCTTTGTGCTTATATAATGGATGATCGGACAAGCTTTAAGGTGATACCAATAACGTCAAATATTATTCAAGATGTGAATAGCTGTTCAAGGACTAAATTGTAAATAAATTAAATATATAGTCGCAGATATACCCTTGAAGAGGGACCCATTTGTAATTTTCAAAATCCATTGGTCTTCCTCGCAATTTACCAGCAAGGATATATGTGTGATTCCTTTGGAGTTGGAGGGAAGCTTTGCAATTTGTCCCATAGTCACGGGCTACGCGTGTGACCAGGACCTGCTTGGAGTTCTGGAGCATGGTGGGGGCATCACTGTAATTTACCCTTCCATGCACATAAGGGGTGTGTGCGGGTTAGGTTCGGTGCATGCCTCCACATGGATGTATATCCTTGCTCAGGGTTGATCCAAGGTGCGGGTCTCAGAGATAGGCTTGGACTTGATCTGGTTCGTCGATGAAGATCGATCAACGTCTTTGAATTGGGTCGGTTTGGATGGCTTGGATCTTCTGCTTTCTTTATATGATGGTATTTGCAATCTGGTTTTGGAGCGTGGTTGCATGCCTGAAGGTGAGTGATGGCTGCGAAGGAGAGCTCGGTGCTCCAATGGCCGACACACCACCATAGGTCATCGATGAAGGCGGAGTCAGTCGCACGAGAGGGCTCCAATGGGCGCCAATCCTTGGTGCGGGTTGATTCTGCTCTGATGCTTAGAGGATGGTAGGCAAAGATTTAGTGGTTGATAGAGGAGAGGAGATGCAGGCAGTGTGCAAGGTGGAGAGAGGATGACAATGGAGTATCTGGAGGTGTTAGGCGTTATCGACTCGAGGAGGATGGGCAGAGAAGTGATGATCGGAGAGAGAGCAAAGAAGATGAGAGGGGTGGAGGAGGAGAAGGTGAACGGGGAAGGGGGTACCTAGAGGAGTAAGCTCGAGGGAATAGCCGGAGCTAGGCAGTCGTGAAGGGCCACAGTGCAATAAGGATCTGCTACCTCGAATCTCGTTGGGCCCATTGGGGGAGGGGTCGCAGGAGAAGCTGCTATCACCACCGGACTCCTAGAATCCTCCTTAGTTGTTGTGTAATCGGCAGATGATTCGAAGAGGGGTGGCAGTGGTGATTTTATAGGGCGAGAAGTTGGCGGTGCATGGGGGAAGATCGAGAAAGGGATCACTGATGGGGCTTTGATTGGAGATGGAGATCGAGACTGGGGCATTGGCGACCAGAATAGGAAGGTGGTGGTCGAGCGGGATCTAGAGGGATGATGACAGATTTTGGAAAAGCAACGATCAGAATATGGAGGGGGGGAGTGGTTCGATTTGGAAGGGGATCGGGGACCGGTGGCGAAATGACGGGAGGAATGAGAATGTGGAGGGCCATCTGATCAACCGAGATCAGGCATCTTAAATCGATCCACGTGGTGCCTTATTTATTTATTTATTATAAATGAAATATAAATATGCCAAAAATGGGTGACACGTTGCAACTACAGGAGTGGCCACATGTCACTCCCAAAAAAATCAAAAAATAAAATGAAAAGAAAAATAAAAAATAAAAAGCAGAAAAGATCGGAACAAAAAATTTTCTTCACAAAAGTTGCTCATCTCGATGAAATCTAACACTTTCATGAACAACAAAACAAAATAGGTCATTTGCATAAAGTGAATTTTTTGGTGGCACTCTGTGTACATATAATACCTTGATTTTTGGGTTTAGCATTTTTTGTCATTTTTAAATAAGATAAAAATTGAAATAAAATCATATAAAATAAATAAATAATATTTACATATTACTCTATTTTTTGGTTTTTCTAATAATTTTGAAAATAAGAAAATAAAATAAAGGGGACTTTTTGTACAGTCTCTTAATGAAGACTCAGACTCAGTTAGTTTCTTTGACTTCAACCTTATTTTTGGTCTGGATTTTTACGCATTTTAATAAAACTTTTGTCTAAGAAAACAAATGAAAAGAAATAAATATAAAAAGAGTCAAATATGTACATAAAATAATAGGTCAAGATGGGATAAAATACGTAATGTACAAAAGAGGCCTAAAACCCAACTTTCACATACGAGCTCTGATTCACGTGAACTTGGTCTTGTTTGAAGGTAATTAAATGTACATTAGTTAAAAAGTGAATAGGACCAGATCAAAAACTATGTGAGGAAGATATCCGCATACAATTATTTCTGTTAGTGATATTTTTTGTAATTTTCCTTTATTCTTGTAAGTAATATGTACACAGTGGAGGTGGTTTCAGGTGATCTGGAGTTAGCATGTAATTAATTAAGAACCGAGGAAGTTATCTTATTTTACAGGTCAATTGGGCTGAGATTTTTGGCTTCTTATTTTATGTAATTATGCATAATAAAATGCAATTATTATTTATACATGCATGAATGTTAATAGGGATTTTTACCCGGCAGACTCTAAAATCTTTCAAAATTACCTCTACGACCTTTGAAACATCCTAATTCCTCCCTCGACCCCGTAAACTTGCTAACCCTTACCCTACAAACCCAGCTGTTAAGCCCCGTTAATTGACCCATTAAAATTAACCAGATTCTGTTATATTCATTTATATTATACCCAATTTACTTATTAAATTTATAAGGAGTGCCACTATCTGAGATCCCCCCCCCGGCCGACGATGGAGGCCCCTCCTCTGTCGCTTGCTGCCCTGGCCGATGGTGGAGCCCCTGCTTCGCCCACCCACCCGGCCGACGATGGAGCCCCTGCCTCGCCCAACCCCCTCCCCGCGACCTCCCCTGCTCCCTCGCCTTCCACCTGCGCCCCCTCCCCTGCGCCCCCGCCTCCACCTGCGAACCACCCCCCGACCTCCCCTGCGCCCCCGCCTCCACCTTGCGAACCACCCCCCAACCTCCCCTGCGCCCCCGCCTCCACCTTGCGAACTACCCCCCACGACCTCCCCTGCGCCCCCGCCTCCACCATGCGAACCACGCCCCGACCTACCCTGTGCCCTCGCCTTCACCTGCGAACCACCTCCTGACCTCCCCTGCGCCCCCTCCACCTTGCGAACCACCCCCCACCTCCCCTGCACCCCCGCCTCCACCTTGCAAACCCCCCCCCCCACCTCCCCTGCGCCCCTGCCTCCACCTTGCGAACCCCCCCCCCCCCCCGACCTCCCCTGCGTCCCCGCCTCCACCTTGCGAATCACCCCCCCCCCCCCCCCGACCTCCCCTGACACCCTGCCTCTACCTTGCGAACCACCCCCCCAACCTCCCCTGCGGCCCCGCCTCCACCTTGCGACCCACCCCCCGACCTCACCTGCGCCCCCGCCTCCACCTTGCGAACCACCTCCCCACCTCCCCTGCTCCCCCGCCTCCACCGGCGGACCTCCCCTCTTGAAGCCCTCCGTGTCTCCACCTGCGAAGCCTCCCCCCAACCAACACGCACGCACACCCCACTTTTTGCCTCCCCCTGTTCGAGTTGTTCTCTAGCCTAGGCTGCCTCTCTCCTCCGCCAACCTCCTCCAGTCGAGCCTCCCATCGATGCTATAGTGGAAGAGGAAGATTATAGAGGAGGAAGAATTATTTTTTCTTTCATTGGTTAATTCTAGCCGTCCGATGATGGATTGGTTAGATTAACTCATTTTAACTCAAGAAAGTTAACTCTATATGTGTCAATTTAACAGTAGGGTTCGTGGGGTAAGACGGAGCAATTTTACGAGGTTGGGGGAGGAATTACGATGTTTCAAAGTCGTAGAGGTAATTGACAAAGATTATAGGCTCTGCCGGTAAAAATCCTATGTTAATAATACAATTAAATGATGACATTCTAATGAATTTTTGGGGAACTGGGCTTAATTAAAATCTTTTGGAGTGATGAATCATATATTAATCACACATCAGAACACTCTTCGTGAAGAGAAGCAGTGGGATCCAAGATATACAGATTCATCGTAATTCTTCACACATTCATTTGTACATTTTTCTCAAACTTGGGGGACCCAATGCTCGATGTATATACCCTTCTCATCCACTTCGTCTCTTGTCTGCCCATTCTCGCTCCTCTTTTATACTTAGATTGTCCACAACCTAAGTATGGGGGGTGAGCCGACTTCTATTTTATTTTGTTTTTCACTCAATTACGCTTAGCCTGAGCTACGACTTCTCTGCACTTTTTGTGCTCTGAGGACATAGCATTTGCTAAGTATAGGGGGTGTATATACTTCATACATATTTTACCCATAGCTTGTACTTTCACGTAAGTCTATATTTTATTTATGTGGTGGGTAACAATCGATTGAAAAAAAAACAAAAACAAACAAACAAATAATTGCAACTAACACTATTGTTTAAAAGCATGTGTGCAGTAATTTTTTTTGAAAATTAGCTTGTTATTTGTTTTGCATAAAATTCTTGCATTTAAAATCTCTAAAAAACATTTTACACTCCTACACTTTAATCAGCATCTCATTTACCTGTGCATTCTTTAGTTGGATGTATTCCTGACAATTACACACTCACACAAAACTTGAGAAGTTCAAGGACACATGGTTTATGAGGTTCTAAGACATAGAGTTAACCTTCCTTAGTCACTAGGGTCTATGACTTACTTATTCACACTTCCCTAGTTTGAAAGATGTGTGTGCTACATTGCATACTTAGTCTCTTAATCAAAGAATATGATCAGCACCTCACATACATGACTGTAGTTATGATGATATATTTTGGGATTTCACTTGAGGAACTGGGATGATGGATTTGAGTTTGGACATGATTTTATGATGCTCGAGGATGGGATAAAATCGATGAAGGCTTCATGAAATCTAAGTGTCGGCACTTTCAACCAGTATGAGAACATGGTTCTTATACTATTCTCTTGATATTAAGCTATGTGCCAGGGTGTTATGACACTAAATAATTGTTGTTGATTAGTGTGCGCCAACTTGGTAAAATCAGTGGAGCTAGCCATCCATCAAATAAATTCGAGAGAAGTTCTCTCATAAAATCTCTCTATCATTGCAATTACATATAGAAAGAGCTTCCACCAAAGGAGAGCGCTTCCAACCTTTTCAAAGTGTGCACTTGGGCCGAAGCTATTAGGACCAAAAGTGGGCTAGCATCCAAAAAGGGCTCTACATCGTATAGTGATAGACATCCGGGTGTCGAAGGTACGATAGGTACTTTAAAAAGACAATCACTGGTGTGCTCCCGGGAAAACAAGTGCAGACGACTTCGAACTCTCTTAACGGACGCACTGGTCGACAACGTAAAATACATGCATTGCGTTAATAAGGCACTCGAGATGATCCTTGTTCCAATGAGAGGGAGAGAAGAAAATTACACAAACCTATGGCTTTCATCAACTGACCTTCCATCTACACTTTTATGTCTGACAACTAAAGAGATGGTGGATTGTACGCAAGAACTGATTTATTCCCTATGTGTTGAGGATTTGGTTCTTAGGAGACTATGTTGGATTGGAACCTTGAGTGACGTTTTGACTCTACTCTAGTGACTACAGTCCACACATAAATGTCATATCCTTACTATATGTAACCAAAGCGAGTCTCAGAACTAGAGAAGTTTGATACCTTTCGATTAAAGCTTGGTTCAGCTTAGAATTTTGGGATCACTAAAATCGATAGTTCTTCAATAGATCTAGTCTTGTATTCTACATGCATAGTTAGGGGTTGATCCAAATAAATCATTCATTCTCTTGTTACTTGGGGATGAGCATGGTTTAAGTATAGAGGGTTGATGAAAATCTGATTTATCACTCAAAAAGAGGATAATTTAGCCCAATTACCCAAAATTCATTGGTATTTAATCATCTAAATTGCATAATTATCATTCATGCATGTGTACGTAATATTCACATTTTATCATTCATCATTACATCAAATGTGGAGCCAAGAATCTAGTGTACAATTGACCTGTAAAACAACTTACTTCTCTTATTTGTAATGATTTTATTCTATCTATGAATTACATGAAACCAAGTCCATTTTACTTACCTTATTCCATGAAAAATATAAAAAAATACTAACTTGTCAAATTGACCGATAAAACCCAACACTATTTTGAGACTAAAAGTGTTTAAACGTAAATGTCTCTCTCATACAGTCTCCTGTGGACCCCTACAAACTTTTGAATTAATATACGCACAATTACCTTCAAAAGAAGACCAAATCCAAAAGAATCGATTCATGTGTGAAACTTGAATTTTGGACCCCTCATTGTAAATTTTCATATGTCACCTTTATTTTATTTATTATATCTTTTTATTTTATTAATTTTTAAAAATAAAAAATAGATTAAGTTGTAAATATTTATTTTTTATTTTCTCGGATTTTGTTTAGATTTTTACTTATTATAGAAAATGGCAAAAACAATCGTAAAAGACAAAATTCAGTATTTTATATCTATAGGATATCCCCAAAAATACTTTTTGTACAGATTATTTCTTTTGGTTTTTGATCCTTCACGAAAGTTGTACATCTCGTCGAGTCGAGCAACTTTCATGTTAACCAATTTTTGATTTGACCCTTTTGTTATTTCTTTTTTTTCCGTTAATTTAACTTTTGAATTTTCTAGGAGCGATACGTGGCGGCTCTTGAAAGCCACCACCTGTAGCTCCTTTTTTGATTTCTTTTATTTCCTTTAATTTATTTATATTTACTTAATTATTTAATTATTTAACTATTTTAAATTTTTTATATTATATATTTTTTATTATTTATTATTTATTTATACCTAGTTTTACTTTATTTATATATTTATTATTTTGACTATTATTTATTTTATTATAACTATTATAATTTTATTTTAATTTCATTTTTTACACGTGGAAGGCTTAGGGCTTGCCACGTTGCCCCCTCCCCATCCACCCTCTCACTCGCAACCCCCTGAGTCAGCCCGCGCTCGCTTCCTACGATAGCACGTAACCGCTGCCCCATGCCATCTCCTCCCTCCCTCTCTCTCTGTAACCACCTAATGATTCTCTCTCTATTCCCTCTTGCCTCTCGATCTCCTGTCAATGCAACTGTCGCCTGCCTTGCACGATGGTGCGATCGATCCCCTCCGACCTAGCCGCCCTCGTGGATGTCATTTCTCTCTCTTTCTCTTTCCCTCCTAACCCTTTGTCTCTCTTCCCCGTAGGACCCGCAACCCTCTCTTCTTCCTCTACCTTCCTCGTCCATCTAGGAAACCACCTTTGCCTTTGTCGGTGCCACCAACTGCCTTGTTACCCATCTTCTCCGCATGCCCCGGTGCCTCATCCACGCAATCGCCAATAAAATCCCATGTACCGACGTCTACCCAGATACACCATACGTGGAGAGTGAGAACACCAGCCTCATCGTCCTCTAGGGTGACAGCTTCCGAGGATGGTTAGAAGGTGACAAGAAGTTGTTCCTCTCTTCCAGGATAGATCCAGTGAGGTCCATCCTCGTTGCAGCAAGTGTGACTGTGGTTTTCGATCTTCGGTGCTCAGAGCCAAAGCTCCTTGAGATGATAATCAAGGAGCAAATAACAACTCCCCCCTTCCTGCTAAAATTTTCTTCTCCTTTATATGTTTCTTCTCTTTCTTGCTTGCTTCTTTTTCTCCGTGCCTTCTTCCCCGATCAACTTACATTTTTCGCAACTCTGCACTCCACCACCCTCTCCCACACTTATTGCATCTCTGAGCCTTCCACTAAATTAGCCCTAGGTTCATCCTTCAACCCGCTTATCATCACTTCAGATCGACATAAGCCGTATCCATCACCGCTCCCGCTCGTATCGACTCTAAACAACACAATCTGGAGCATCATCACATTGTTGGACATGCGAGCCCATGACGAGACATTATGCAATAAATGTTGTTGCAAATATCAGTCTCAGATCTGAAATGAAGAATAACTAATTTGTATAATAGGTCCCTTAGTACAATTAGGGTTATGTACCATGACCATCTTAATGATCATAAAGTTGTTGATTCAATTATTGAATTATAGAGGCTGCTGCTTGGATGGATGTCTAAAGAGTTACATAGAGGACTCATCAAGTACTGTCAAATGCTTATTAAGAGAGGATATACAGCCTGAGAAGGAGAAGGCAATCATTTCTCTAAAGGTTGATATCTGACTGACCTCTTGATGCAGGTCATCAGTATAGGAATAGAGATTCAGAGGTGTCGGATTAGTAAGGTCAAAGAGTTGAGTTAACGAGATCAAGATAACCAAAGTCCTATGTCGTATGCTGTCATGATGTAGGCATGCATCCTCTGACCGGAGATAGATGTGTTACTATATGTCTAAGTGTGTACATTTGTCAGACCAATAGGTTGATGACCTATCCAAGGTATATACACCAGCATGCTGGTGTGCATGCAAGGGCATATGAGTAATACGATCTCTCAAAGGGATCATACAGGTTTTGTTCTGAACCGGAAGACATGAGCTCAATCATGTAATATTTGGAAGAATCAAATTCCATGCATGATTGTCTCGCTTTGGAAGCTTGACTGAATTTGTAAGGTATGATATATGCTTTTGGAAAGAATATGATCAATACCTAGGTATGATTGCTTTTGGAAAGTATATAATTGATATTGACTCACAATGATCGAATGAGAACCTTGATGATAAAACCCTGAAGGAGACAGCCTAAAAGAGATCTAAAACTTCGGGTTTATAGTGGGTTTTCCAGTATGCAGGATGTACAGGTATTAGGAATACCTGAGGGTGATGTGATCATAAATGATTGTATAACCATGACACTTCCATTCCGAGGGAGCAATGAAGCATGTCTGGATTTTAGTGACTCCTCTCATAGAGAAGTAATCTGATCTTAGTCCAAACGTAGGACATTGATCTGATTGTGATTCAGATGAGATGAGAAGATTAGATTTACGGCCTTGATTTAATCAAGCATCTTTGGGAGGTCCACAAGATCTGGATTTGAGATTTGATCTCAATATCCATGTCACTATATGTGGAATAATACAATCGCCATGTCCTTGTCTCCAAGTATCCGCGGAGAAAGTGCATTATCATTGAAAGAGTTCAGGATAAATTCATTGTTGATATGTATCCGAGCTTTGAGAAATGGATAATTAAATGTGATTTGATTATCATGAATAATATCAATTTGATTCATATTATAAGGAGAGCTATCTGAGATAATTAAATGTGATTTAATTATAAAATATGTTAATATTGTGAATGTCATTCATAAATTTCATATTATTTGGGAACATGAGAAAAGAGTTCCAAGATGCTTAAATGTGATTTAATTATCATGGATATTAAAAATGTGGATTGCACTATCCATATTAATCAGATATATATTATAAATGTGATTTATAATATATTAGAGAGAGCCTATTGTTATTTATATTTGTTGACTAATTATTGATATGAATTGGATTCACATTAAATGATTAATTGAAAATATAATTTACATTTTGTTTTGGGATGTGAATGTGATTCACATTTTTCCAATGACATGATTGCAATATTCACAAGATAATTAGGAAATATTTTTGTGAAATGATTTACAACAATTGTTGTTGTAAATCTTGGAGATATCATGAGAGAAATCAAATGAGATAATGACATTCTTGAGATATTGAAGAGATAGACCAAGTCCATATCAAGGGAGTGGATGGCAACCAATCTCCAAAGGAGAAGAGTGGTCGTCCCCCTTTTTAGGGGATGAGGTCTATCTCCTCATTATGTCCATGGTTAATTAGCTGATTTCATTTGAAATTAATTATAATAATTGATCAATATATATTAATTTAAAACTAAATTAATTGTTGTGGTTCTTTTACAACAACATTATGGCCATTGAAAGAAACACAAATCAATCTCATCCATTAACTTTGTGTTGTCCATGGATCGAGATCCATGGACTCCCAAAACCCTATATAAGAAGAGGCACCCCTTTCTCTTCGAGTTACATCATCAACTAATGCTTTCTCCCTCTCTCTCTACACGTCATGTCTCTCTCTCTCTCTCATTGTGGTCGTCTACCATGGAGCCATTGAGAGAGTCACCTTCATTGCAGCATAGTCGTTATGCTGCTAGAGTATTAGCTCGTGGATCTCTGTCTCCTTAGGTGTGCCTCGCTCGTGAAGAAGATGTCGGATCTCGCTTAATGAGATTAGGAGATTCGCCTCTTGGATCATCAACGTGGATTGTGATGAGCATGCATCTCATCAACGCGCTCGCAAACGTCTCCTCCGTCAAATCGGACTTAAGACAAGAGGTCTCTCCATTTAGAGACACGATCACAACCACGCTTCAAGAGGTAACCTTAATACCTAATTGTGTTTTAGATGAAATGATCTGAGAAGTGTTCCTGGATCATGTGGTTTCATCACATTAAATTTTTTTAAATTCCGCTACCCCGAGCAACTGGTATCACTAGTCATTCTAGATCGCATATGATGTGATCCTCACGCTTCCGTGATGCACTTAAGGATCTTCCCATATCCTTCAAGTGGTATCAGAGCCAGGTTAAAGTTTTTGGATACGATCCATAAACTCAGGAATACTTGGGCTCATATGGGATTGTGAAAATTTTATCCCATTTCATTTTCGCAGACCTGTTTTGTGAATATGTTAGGCACTATTTGAAGTGTTAAACACGAAACTATCACTTCGATAATGTTCCCTATTAATTAAGGAAACTGTGAGATTTGGGTTTGCGTGATTTGGAGTCCTATAACTCAAGATATGTCATTTTAATGAACATATATCCATTGTTTCGGTGATGGCGAATCATGACGTAATTAAAGAGTTAGTTACTATTTTGAAACACCCAGAAAATGCGTGCTAATCTTCGGTTCTTTTGTTAATCAAATTAGCAATCTTTGGTTTCTTGATTTGAAAATAAATTGATTGAGATATGCTAATTTAGTAAGTAGGGGTCACTCATGGAAACTACATACTTTATCATGAACCTTGTGATTGTTATTCAATAAACTTAATGGAAATTAATGGTTAATTTCCTGAGATAATTATTGATAAATATTTTTGAAAATTTTTAAAGATGATAATTATTTCTTTGAATGACATTGACCATAACCAACTTGATTAGATATGATCTAGAACACAAATTGGTTACATTATACACTTTCCAACAAACACGTTGCTTGAATTGGTTTGGGAATTTGTTTAGCAAATTAACTTATAATCAAAAAGTTTTTTATTATTACTATATGGTATAACTTCAGTTGAAAAATCTATTACCATCTCAAGTACAAAGTGATCGATGCATCATCCTTACCCGAGGTGGATATGGTGTCTAGTCGGGGAGCGTTGGGGTAGCATGTAATATCATGTGCGATCTGTCCCACTCCCATCAATACTGGACATGACAACGGGTTGGGAAGGGATAATGCTTGAGAAGTCATGATGCATTTTTCTAATTATTAAAATTCGAAATAATACGTATTTGAGATAATACCATATTTAAGTAAAATTAAGAATGTTTGTTGGATACTAATTGGATCATTGATTTATTGTGACTAGATTCATTGGAATCTAATTAAAACACTCTATTATGAAAAGAGTTGTTATTTCCATTGGAAGAATTATTATGTGAATATGATTCATAATAATTAATTAAAATTTGATCATGATATGGAGGATCACATAAGTGACATCCATGGTCTCCCATCAAGGCAAAGGGTTATGTCGCCAAAGATTGTATGTCACAGATGCTTGTCCGAAGTGACAGCTCCTACATACAAGCCATTTGGATCACGCTCTTTGCTTCTCGAAAGAGTAAGGACATATGCGTAGTGACCCCAATATGGAGTTCTCATATTATTGGGGCCATATTGGATTCTGCATAGTGAGTTGTATTCCTGTTGACAGTTGGTTCAATTATTGACGGGTCAACATCACCTTAAGGGTGGTGGGCCCGGGTGTTAAAGACCGAATTCAGAATGCAAGCTGGACTTGCAAAGAGGAATGAGTTCCCGCTTCCTTTTATCCGAGTCGCAAGTTATCATATTATTTGTATGTGACAAACATAAGAAAGGAGATCCCGGATCTTGCTTGAGATATAATGGTAAGTATAATTGTTATTGAAAGTGATTAAGGGAATGAACTTTCAGTGTTGACAAGGCAAGATAACTTTGATATAGAAACTTCCTAAATCAAAGTAAAATATGTATATATATTTATATAAATTTATGCGAATTTCTTATTTCAGATAATCCTTCATTAAACCCACTCAATATTATACTCAATAATAACCAGTAAAATGTCATGGATTGGATCCATGATCAAGATATTGTACTTGCAGTTGGACACATAATGTATGTGGTTCCAATGTGCAAGTTTCCTCATAATAACGAGGAATGACAAAAAATAGACAATAGGTCTTGAACCCTAGGGTTTGTATGTCTCTGTACTCTTGATGTCTCATCGAATGTACTTTGGAAATGACATGTCGATGATGATCGTAATTGTCAAACAATCCTTATAAAATCTAAGAAGATGTTTCAGCATACATATGTGCTCTCGACATTTAATCATGAATGACATGGTTCACTGCATCATGCAGAATGATGGCTCTATAAGAGATGATGTATTCAAAATGCTTGAGTACCTACCTGAACTTAAGTCTTTAAGAGTTATGATGTATGTAGATATGATGAGTGTCATCATTCTACTATATATACTCTAATCATCATGAAGCTTCATAATATTCATATTGTATGAATTAATTGAAGCATGTATAAATGTTGAAATACTCTTATATTGAAATCTTTTGAATTCAACATAAGAAATCCTTTCTCTTAAGCAATGGTTGTTTATAAATGAAGAGAGCACAGTGGAATAATGGGTCGGACCCAAGTTAGAAGGAAGTTCAAAAAGTTGGTTGTACTTCTATGGTTTCCACACATATGACATCCAAAGAGTCAGATAAATGCTAATACTGCAACAAGCCAATGTGTTGATACTATGACTATCAAGTCTATCTAGGATCCTTAGAGAAGGACTCGGATAGCGCATCGGAATAATCTACATTTAATAATTAAAATTGACTTTCTTATTTGATAAGATCAAAGTCTTATAATTGTATCTCATTATTCTAATAACACTTGCAATTGGTTGCATATGTTTTAGAAGACTAGAAATTTGATCTTATGGTTTAATAATCATCCATAGATATTGATGCAATGGTTGCAACAATCTCTATTGGATAGATAGACTTTATATTTTCAGTGGGAGAGCCCATAGTCTTAGAGAATGTCTCTATGACCTAGATATTAGAATGCACTCATTGTTTATTTCTAAATGTTGGAAATAAACATGAATTCTGGATAGACCTATCATAAAGAGTTATGATGGATATATTTCAGATAGTAATCTGACATCCGGAGGACTCTACTAAATTAGAAAACTAATGAATGGTTCATTAACATTCCTAATACGAATTTTAAACCTTTAAAAGATCTATAAGAGGATGAAGATCATTTGACAATGATCTAACATCAAGCCTTGGACATATATCTATTGATGAGATCAATATACAAGTAAGAGATGAAGCTTTAGAATGTCTGAAAATTAAAATCTTATATACTTGTGAATATTGTATTCAAAAGTATAAAATGTCCAATGCAACCTTCTCTGGGAATGGTGTTAGATGCCAAGGTATTCAAGATATCATACATATTTATTTATGTGGATCATCAATATAAAAGTAAACATTAATGATATGTGATATCCATTGATGATTATTTGTGATATGAATTTTCTTCCCTTTACCTTAGAAACCTTTAATGTGTTCAAAGATTTCATAATTTAGTTTTACAAACAAAGTTTGAAGGAAGATGAAATGAATTTGATCTAATCAAGGTAGCTTGTACCTATCAGATGAATTCAAGGAATACCTTATGGAGATAGGAATATCATTCCTATCTCACTCCTCCTGATACACCTAAACTCAATAGAGTTGTAGGGAGATACAATTGAATTATGTGTGACATGATTTGATCAATGATGAATATTAGCATAATTACCTCTTAGTTTCCTAGAATATATGTAGTAGAGACTACAATATATATCCTTAATAAGAATTCATGCAAGTCTAAACTCTAACATCCATATTAGCTAAGGTTTGGAACCTCGCCTAGTATTTGACACTTGAGAATTTAGGGTTTCTTGGTCCATAACTTTGTCATGGATGCATGTAGCTGGAATCTAATACAAGAGAGTGCTACTTCATTAGGAAAATAAAGGATGGTATTGGATACCTACTTTATGACCTTGAGATTCTTAAAAGATCTCATCTCTAAGGATGTGATTCTTAGAGGATGGCTCTCTTAAGAGTCAATATGAAAATGAAGTGAATGAACTCATTTAATCTTGAGAAGATAATAGGGCTCCTGAAATCAAAAACTAAAAGTACAAATAAACATGAAACACTAATACCTCTTCAAATGAGTTTGAGGATGGATTCCATGTGTTAGTTAAGTCTGACAATGATCTAACTTCATGTGATGAAGCATCTAAAGATCATGACATGGAAAGTTGGATGTTAGCAATGAAGTCTAAAATATACTTAATATACAAGTGTTGTATATGGACCCTCGAGGATCCACCTATAAGGGCATGACCCATTAGGTGTAAATGGATCTTTAAGAGAAAGAGGGAAGCCGGTGAGAAGATAGAGACCTTCAAAGCATGGCTCAGAGCCATGAGGTACACACTGAAGAGAAGACATCGCTTGTGATGAGACTTGCTCTTCAGTGACCATGCTTAAACCCATCAGAATATTGCTAACTATAGCTACACAACTTGACTTTGACATCTTCAAGATGTGAGTCAAGATTGCATTCCTCTATGAATACCTCTCCGAGATTATTCATATGAAGTATCCCCATGGCTTCATGGATGAGGAATACAAGGTGTGCAAGATAAGGAATTCCATCTATGGACTCAAATAAGCTTCTTGTAATTGGAACATTAGATTTGATGAAATCATAAATGTTGTGATTTCAGATAGAATCTTGATGAACCATGTGAAGCTTAGTGGGAGTGTCATTGTGTTCATTGTGCTAAATGTGAATGATATCCTAATAATTTGGAATGATATAAGGATGATGATAAGTGTTTTATAGTCTGGTTATTCCATACCTTGAGATATGATCTCAAGAATACCTCTTAGATCTTAGTTATGAAGTTGTTCAAAAGCAAAGAGAAGAGCGTATTGGGACCATCATATTAGTGGTACACCTTGGACATGTTGCATTTTCTAGAAAATTCTAAGAAAGGCTTCTTTTCCTTAAGATATGGTACTAACATATCTAAAGGGATAACACCTCAAAGAGTTGAGGAATTGAATGCTAGAACTGCTTGCCCTTGTGCATCAGTTATGAGAAGCCGAGTGTATGCTAAATATGTACGAAATCCATATGTCTGCCATGCAGTGGGAGTAGTAAAATGTTACTAATCCTACTATGGAGATAAAACACTTGATAGCAGTAATAACAATATCATCAAAGATGACAAGACTTCGAAATAGTGATTTCATATTATCTTCAAAAACTTAAGACTTTATAGATAATGTTCTAAGAGGTCTTAACTGCATATACTTAGGAGATAGAGATCTCCAAGAATAAGGGTATTCTGATAAGGATAGTGGAAATACTGGTTATGATATTTTTTGAGTTGTAGTGTCAAGGACATTATCACTGACAATATTGAATATTGGTTGCATAAGATGCAACATTTGCATTGGATGCGAGCACTGTTACTAGGAGATATTCAAGTGTCGTAAAAAGACTTAGCATAGTCTCTCGGGAACACAGTGATTGATCAGCTTACCTAGCTATTTTTCTAAATAGCCTATAATTGTCACATGAGTGTGGGTTTAACGATTACCCCATTAATGGCTCTTGGGGATAGTAGGAAATTGTTGGATATGCGAGCCCACGATGAGCCATGATGCAATAAATGTTATTGCAAATATCATTCCCTGATCTGAAATGAAGAATAACTAATTTGCATAATAGGTCCCTTAGTACAATTAGGGTTATGTACCATGGCCATCTTAATGATCATACAGCTGTTGATTCAATTATTGAATCATAGAGGCTAGTGCTTGGATGAATATCTAAAGAGTTAGATTGTGGACTCATCAAGTACAGTTAAATGATTATTAAGAGAGCATCTCCATCTTGAGAAGGAGATGTCAATCCTTTCTCTAGAGGCTAATATCTGACCGACCTCTTGATGCAGGTCCTCTGCATAGGAATAGAGATTCGGAGGTGTTAGATTAGTTAGGTCAAAGAGTTGACATAACGAGATCTAGATAACCAAGGTCCTATGTCATATGCTAGCACGATATAGGCACACATCCTTTGACCGGAGACAGATGTGTTACTATATGTCTGAGTGTGTACATTTGGCAGGCCAATAGGTTGATAACCTAACCAAGGTCTATAAACCGGTGTGCTGGTGTGCATGCAAGGGCATATGAGTAATACAATCTCTCAAAGGGATCATACAGGTTCTGTTAATGAATCGGAAGACATGAGTTCACTCATGAGATATTGGGAAGAATCAAATTCAGTGCATGTCGTCTCGCTTTGAAGCTTGACTGAATTTTAAGGTTCGATATATGCTTTTGGAATGTATATGATCAACACCTAGGTATGATATATGCTTCTGGAAAGTATATGATCGATACCAACTCCCAATGATCGAATGAGAACCTTAATGATAAAACCCTGAAGGCGACAGTCTAAAAGAGATTCAAAACTTTGGGTTTATTCTTGGTATTCTAGTATGCAGGATGTAAATATATTACGTATACCTGAGGGTGATGTGATCATAAATGATTGTATAAAAATGACGCTTCCATTCCGAGGGAGTGATGAAACAGGTCTGAATTTTAGTGACTCCTCTCATAGAGAATTAATCTGATCTTAGTCCAAATGTTGGACATTGATCAGAATTCAGATGCAATGAGAAGATTAGATTTACAGCCTTGATTTAATCAAGCATAATTGGGAGTTCCACAATATCTGGTTTTAAGATTTGATCTCAATATCCAAGAAACTATACGTGGAACAATAGAATCACCAAGTCCTTATCTTCAAGTATCAGCGAAGAAAGCGCATTATCCTTGAAAGAGTTCAGGATAATTTCATTGTTGATATATGTATCCGAGCTTTGAGAAATGGTTAATTAAATATGATTTGATTATCATGAATAATATGAATTTTATTCATATTATAAGGAGAGTTAACTGAGATAATTAAATGTGATTTAATTATCAAAGATGTAAATAATATGAATGTGATTCATATTATTTAGGCATATGAGAAAAGAGATCCAAGATGATTAAATGTGATTTAATTATCATGGATATGAATAATGTGGATAACACTATCCATATTAATCAGATATAGTATAAATGTGATTTATAATATATTAGAGAGATCCTATTGTGATTAATATTTGTTGATTCATTATTGATGTGAATTGGATTCACATTGAATGATAAATTGAAAATATAATTTACATTTTGTTTCGGGATGTGAATGTGATTCACATTTTTCCAATAGCATGATTTTAATATTCACAAGATAATTATGAATTATTTTTGTGAAATGATTTACGAAAATTGTTGTTGTAAATCTTGGAGATGTCATGAGAAAATGAGATCTCATGAGATAGTGAGATCTCATTAGATATTGAAGTGATAGACCAAGTCAACCTCAATAGAGTGGACATCCACAAATCTCCAAAGGAGAAGAGTGGTTGTCCCCCATTTTTAGGAGATGAGGTCTATCTCCTCATTATCTCCAAAGTTACTTAATTAATTTGATTTGAAATTAATTATATTGATTTATCAATATATATTAAATTAAATGAAATTAATGTTGTATTTTTACAACAACATCATGGCCATTTAAAGAAACACAAATCAATTTCATCCATTGACTTTGTGTTGTCCATGGATTGAGATCCCTGGACTCCCAAAACCTATATAAGAAGAGGCACCACATGCTCTTCGAGTTACAACATCAACTATTGCTCTCTCTCCCTCTTTCTCCCTTTCTCTCCATCTCTCCCTCTCTATACGTCATCTCTCTCTCCCATTGTGGTCATCCACCATGGAGCCTTTGAGAGAGTCGCCTTCGCCGCAACATAGTCGTTATGCTGTCGGAGTATTTGCTCGTGGATCTCCATTTCCTCCGGTGCCCCTCACTCGTGAAGAAGACATCGGATCTCACTTAACGAGATTAAGAGAATCGTCGCTTGGATCACCAACGTGGATTGTGAGGAGCACGTGTCTAATCAACGCGCTCGCAAGCATCTCCTCTGTCAGATTGGACTTCAGACAGGAGGTCTCTCCATTTAGAGACTCGATCACAACCACGCTTCAAGATGTAACCTTAATAACTAATTGTGTTTTAGATGAAACGATCTGAGAAGTGTTCTTGGATCATGTAGTTCCATCACATTAAAAAAATTTTGAATTCCGTTGCCTCGAGTAACTAGTATGACTAGTCTCTCTCGAATGCATATGATGTGATCCTCACGCTTCCGTGATGCGCTTAAGGATGTTCCTATATCCTTCACACTTTGGCAACAAACCGCATTCGTCAGCCGCCATTGATCCACCTTGACTTGACACACCTTCGTCATTGACCTTCATATCCACCCTGCCGGCAGCCGAGCTCAGCCCACCTACGCTCTTCGCCACTACTCGCCATTAAGAGAACCTCCAGCCACCAACGACTCCAGACTGTCGCCTCCTCTCCCCAACATGATGCATCTCTGCCCACCATTGCCACCTCGGTTGTGTGTCAGCCGAGGCCTCCAACGACCTCTGCATTGGCAACACCAGTACCTCCGCCCTCCGTAACCGCAGTCTTAAGCCTTCAGCTTCGATCAACGCAGGAAACACACCCCTTTGGTCTGCGACTTGCCGCTTTAGCATTCTTCATCGCCACCTCAAGTGCACCTCATGTGAGGGCTCGGTCAATTGCAAGACTGGCCCCTCCATTTCCATTGTTTTCCACCAAGGTCCATATCTTCCAAGAGGCACATGAGGCACATGTGTCTCCCTGGAATAATTGATTTGTTTAAATTTTGCATATTTTACCCACTCCATGGTCTAAAATTCGTATTAAATTAATCATTGCTCCAAAATTACAAAAAAAATCACATTTGGTAGATTTAGTTGTGTTCTATATCATGGCCAAAAATCACAACATTTGAATGCATAATTTTTTCTGTATAATTCATTTTGTGATTTCAGTAGTTAATATTTAATTGATTGAAAACTCAACATTTTTAGGGTTTAGAATTTTTCCTAGATATATCTTCATTAGACACATCTAGGATAATTTTATTTCATGGAAATAATTAGGTTTTATATTTATTAAAATTAATTTATTGAATGTTACAATGTTTGAATTGTTTTATTTATTAAAAAAACATGTTGAATCAAAAAATACCAAAAAAATACTTTGAAAACTGTTCGGTAAATTTGATAAATAACATAGGTTGTTCCTTTGGCTCCTTGAGTCAATCTTGGAACTTGCCCATGTTAAACAAACATAGGACTACATCACTTAATTGATTCATTAATTTGTGTTGTCTAATTTCTTGATTGATACCTATTTCCCAACTACAACACATAAACAACATTTCGACACAATTAACATAGGGTAATTTCGGGCTCATCAACGGGGCTCCATCAGTTGGCTCCGGGTTGGCTGCGAGTGTTGTCCTCTCCATCACTAGTTGGTTCGCGCTCCAGCTGTTGTTATCCCCTTTTTGTTTTTTTGAATTTTTTTCAATTTTTGGTTTTCCACTGATGCTTCTCCTTCTTCTTCTTCCCCACCTAGTCCTGCTGTTGGTTTGGTTGATGTAGAAGAAGATGACGACTTGCCCGTGGAAGCTTTATTCTTCTCCATGTTTGTTGCAGACAGCTGAAGAGACCTATTGCTCTTGAGAGTAATAACATTAAATAAAAATATATCATGTACCTCTGACTCTATAAGGTTGGACTGCAGCTCTTAGACTACCTGCTCTTTCTTGCAGAACTTAGTGGAGTTTGCCTCTACTTATGCTGGAATTGGGGTCTTGGCAGTGGTGAGGTCATCAGTCTTCTAACTCATTTCTGTGAGGCTCTTGATAGGCTGAGCTAAGCAGTCTCGGGCAAGGTTCTCAACAGGGGCCTTCGATGGTTCAACGTTTTGGCCACACTAAGACTGCGAGTGGTGTTGAGGCTGCTGGTAGGAATTCTATGATGGATACTGAGAAGAAAAATATTATTGCTGGTGATGAGGAGGAGTGTGCTGATATGGCCCAACCGCATATTGTTGATTCTGCTGGTATTACAGGTACTGTGGTTGTTGGAACTGATTTTGTCTCCAACCCTTCTAATATGGTTGTGACTGTTGCTGGTGACGTTGATTATTTCCTTGGATAAACATCCATCCTTGTTGCTGAGGGAATGGATGAGAATTTGTAGGCTGGCCCAGCTGAGGTCTGCCTATACGGGCCAGCTGCGAATCATTGGACCAAACTCCATTCACCTCTTGCATAAGTGGTGGTGGAGGAGAGCATGGATCTGAAAGGATCTGGAGTTCTTGCTGGTATACAACTGACTGATGTTGTGATTGCTATGGCGATGATAGTTCTAGGGCTTGCACATAATAAATGTGTTGAACCGCTGGTTGTGACTCACTCTGCTGAGGAGGTTGTGGCTATGCTAGCTCCTTCATCTCAGATAGAGTTGCGACCAATGCATACACAGAATTGCAGGCTTTGATGTTGCGTACCTGCAGCTCCAACTGCTTGGTAATCAGATCCAATTTATCCAAGTATCGCGTCCTCTATTCGATCATAGTGAGCATCTTAAGACCATGCGATATGTTTTTAATGATATCCACCTTGGATAGGTAACTCCCAATAATGTTAAAATTTGATCTCTTCATTTTCTAGCTCGTGCGAGTTTGCCTTGTGAACTTCTTAATGAACTTGTGGTTGTCTCTGATATACACAGGATGATGATAGGGTAGCTTCTCCTTCATCCATTTCTTCAAAATTTGTCATACCACATCCTCGTCCTTGTTGAAATGTTAGTCGCCACAAGCGATATCAATGAGATTCTGACTCCCAATAATCAGTCCACCAAAGAAATGTTGGACCAAGCTAGTCCGTGAGATGTCATAGTCTGGATACTTCTCATGCAGATCTGTAAACTTCTCCCATGCCTTATGAATGGACTCATGGCTGGCTTGGGTGAAGTTGGCAATATGGGCATGAACCTGGTTCAACTGTCTGAGAGGGTAGAATTTGTGTATAAAGGCAGACTTTAGTTCCTTCTAGGTGGTGACGACCTTCCCCATATGATTAATCTAATAAAGAGCCATGCCCTGAAGGCTAAACGAGAATGTGATCATTTTAACTAGACCTAACGGGATGTTAGGTAGTGCATGGTTCCACAGATGCATTCAAACTGTTGGAGATTGATGTAGGGCTCTTCATTTGCATTCTCGTTGAAGGTGGGAAGCAATGATAAGAGTTGAGACTTCGATTCAAAATGGGCATGGACGGTAGGAATCTGGATCCATTCAGTCATTTGTCCAATACCGGGGTTGTATGTCTCTTTGAGGGCCAGCTCAGGGTCCATCATGTCTCTCTTCATATTCTACTCCTTCTGGATGGTCTCTTCTTCTCTGTAAATCATTCAGCAGGTCCCGAAAGGCGCCAATACCTAGTTGGTGAGCTGCTCCTAAATCTCCTGTATAGAGGTAAGGAGCTATGCATTCACCGTGTTCAGATCTGGATGCTGACCTAACTACGGCTGTGTTTGGTGCTGAGGTCCATTTCCCTTTCCATTTGGAGCCATTTCTTTCTATGAATCTGATTATGAATCTGATACAAACTATGGCTCCAGATTGGTCTTGTGATTTGCACAAGGAATTATGCCTCAATCATTCTGAATTGAAGCCCGTGATGTAACAAACCGTTCTGTCTTAAGGTCAACACAAAGTTTTATTAAGGATGGAGAAGATTATTGAGTGAAATCAATTTCCATCCCAAATGGGCATAATTTGGGACAGGAATGGTCCGATTTATTGAAGAAGGTAGGGAGTCTGGAGAGCGGTTCGTGAAGTCAGAACTGGGATCTCAAGAATTAGCCCGAATTATTAGTGTTGTCGATCACATGGAATCGATGTGGGTGTCGGCAGAGTTCTGTCTAATCTATCTAAGGTTCTCCATCTCCCGGGTCAAAGAGGAAATAGATAATGGAGGAATGATACGGAGGTCAATGAGAAACAAAAGTAGTGTGAAACAGAAGAGTGGCTCAAAAGCGAGTGGGAGTCAAATGAGAATAAAAGAAGGGAAAATTGAAAGTCAAAATTTAGCACATGTGTGTGGGACATGATCTTGGACCTTAATCTAAATCAAACAAACACCAGACAAGTTTATAATCCACCAACACAACCCAAGTGAAGCCATGAGAGTTTGGTTATTTTTTATATATTCAAATTTATGGTTGTGTTTCATGAAACTTTTTTAATAATCCCATAAGAATGCTAACCTTATAGGAGTGTGTGTACTACCAAGAAAGTACCCTTACTTCTTCCACCTCCTTTTTAACATGTGATCTGTGCACTTTGAGATCCTTGATCTCGTGCATGAGAGGCTACTCAACCAATGAAATAGAGAAAGGAAGCCAATAGTCGAAACTAATACTTCCCTCACAAGTGAGGTACTTGGTCATAGAACAGTGAGTCAGACACCGCCGTGAAGGCGTAGCCTATGCTCAATACTTCAGATCAAGTAGGATTCTCTACAGAAGATGGGACACTGTTCTCTACGAGGCCCTACTCACTGACGTCTGATAAAATCGCCAATAATTCACCAACCTTGGTGATAATCAAGGTTGCCATAAATAAGGTTTTTGGCTTTAATCCTTAGGAGGTCATGCCTCACTCAATTTGGACTGTACCAAAAAGCAATAAGGGCTTTATGAACCCAAAACAAGGATGTTTGGTATGCTTTTTATTAAGGTTAATGTTTTATTAGCATTCCCATGTTTTAATTTTTGAATTTTCACCTTTTTGTGTATTTTTCAGGGAAAGCCGCCTAACAATTTTTTTGTTTTTTCTTTGAATCAAAATATGTGCAAAAAAGAGGGAGAATGTGGAAAAGCAATGCAAGTGGACACGAGAATGGAAATCTCACTCTTGTATCAAATGATGCATGTAAAGTAAGGAGACTTATAATGATTCCCAGCTCTCTCTATGGGGGATGCAAAATAGAATATATAAACCTACAATATATTTACGTTATGCAAACGATAGAAGTTCCCTAAACAGTAATTACTATTATCAGAAAGAACCAAATGTGAATTACTCAAAAATGGATCCAAGTATCTGGTCTTGGAGACTCCTCGATGCCTGCCTCAGTAGGTCCTGTAAGTGTTGTGTGGAGTATATCACGGCTCAAGGTTCCAAAATCAAGTAATTCACAATTAATTATATGACTAAGTTCAAACAAAAGAGGTTATAGGTACGTACCTCTATTAGGGATTTGGACCTGGCTACAGAGTCAAGCAACCAAAATCTAGGGGCTTCAATCACATAAAACAAATGAAAATAAAGGTGGAATGCTCAAAACATGAGAAAAAATAAAGGCAACAATACACAAAAAACTACGACTAGCCCCCGAGGTGAACAAGCACCCAGGCAATGGTCCTCGCTAGATGTGAAGTGTCCAATTCTAAGATCGTGACAAATAATACGACAAAAATAAAAAAACACTTTCCTCACAAAAGAAAACAAAGAATGACTAAGTGTAAGCTGCTCTTCTCTTCCTTTTCTGCCTCTCTCTCCTTCTCTCTCCTGGTTGACTCACAATAAGACGAGTCAATCTCCTCTCATCTCAGGTGCGTCCACCTCCTAAAAAGCAGCCATCATCATGAGGTCCATCACAAGAAAGGCAAACATAGAAATGTGGGTCAGGACAGATCAAATAATTATAAAATATAGAGCAAAATATACAGAGAAAAATGATGTACACAAATATATACAAAAGCTACACTATTCGTTGCTCCCCGTCAATGGTGCCATTTTAAAAGAGGATAGGATACCTAGGAGAGAGACGTATGATCTCACATGGTGAGATCGAAGTCGTTGACGTGACCACTCACAAAGATCCCTAGTTGATCTCAACAATAAATCCACAATATAGAAAATCAAGCAATTAAAGCACTTGATGTGGATCAAAATTTATTATACCCTACAATTAATGTGTATAACGGACAAGCATGTAGGGGTCGAACACAGGGAGACAAGACGTAGCAGGTATTAGCTAAACAAATAAATAAGGCAAGGGTATATATAAATGTGCACAAAATCAATCAATGTGTATGTGGGTTTTTAAAGAAAATAATTCTCTCTACTAACGTATATATATTATTTTTAATTATCTGATTTTAATGTCTTTTTAAATTGTATATTAGAAATGATATATAAATAAGGATGTATATAACTATATAAGATATATATTTATATATAAGATAAGTACTACATAATACAATATATATGGATATATATACACACAAATAAGAAATAACAAAAAAGAACAGTCCTTTTTCCGAGGTTTTGAAATATATTTATAATACTTATACTAATTTGCTAATAATATAACCTAAATATAATAAGATATAGGTATATATAGGCTATATAAGGTATAATATACATTATATAGATAAAAATATACAAAAAAAACTAAATAAAATCTTTTTATATTTTCCAAATATTTCTCTATTTTTATGGATTTTTGGGGGATTTTTGCAATTTTTGTAATTATAAAATCATAAAAATACAAGGACTGTTTAAATGATCATAATTGATTTGAGACTTAAAAATTGGAAATTGTCTCAAACTTTCTCCAAATCAATTTTAATATGTACATGATATAGTATATAAATATATAGAATAGAAAGTAACAATCTTGGATTTTTCAAAAATATTTCACAATTTTTTTAGGGTTAGCAAGTGTTTGCTAATTTTTAGAGTTTTTTTGATTTTTTTTATTTTTTGTTTGTGGCTATAAAATTAAGTAATAAACAATAAGTTTTTTTGTATTTTTCAAAAAGGTTTGTATATTTTTATATTTTTAAGGTAAATAGGGAATGTAAATGATTATTCATAAATAATGAATGCATGGAAAATGGCAAAAAAAGATAGAGTGAACAATCAACCAATAATGCACATACACCTATTTCTTGAGAATTTTGAAGCATGGGAGCTATTTAAAAAAAGAAATGCAAAAAAACCATTTAATCAAGCTAACATGGGTATATTTGCAAATAGAATAAAAGGCAGGGCCACGTGTACAAAATAACACAAAATTTTAAATATTAACTTGATTTTTTAGGACTTATTACAACTTACAAAAAAACTAGGGGGGAGGGTATGTCTACAAAATTTCACCTCAAGTGGGGTCCAAGTGAGTTAACAAGGCACTAGACTAATATGCAATATTAAAATGCACCAAGGGCATACATGCAAAATGTCCCAAAAGTTACTCACTGAAATATTTAAAGGAATATTTATAAAATACAAAAAAATAACCACCTCTACCATCACCCAGAGTGAGTGATAAGGATGAAGCCTGGACTCATACTGCGAGTGCTTCGGGGTAAAGGAGCCGGAAAGGATTTGGTTTTAACCATGCCCCAAATATCCTTCTTTCCTTTTCAGACATCCTTCTCTTTTAAAGAGCAGAGGGGGTCTACGTAATTATACCACTTAATTCCTTAGGATCCGACCGATATCTAAATGCCACGTGGAAAATCGTATGATTGGGGATGGGTAATGCTTCGCTCGAAATGAATTCTCTAGATTAGATCTAGAGCATGGATGTGGTTGGACTGCTCGCGAGGGTGGACAAAGGAATCTAATGAACACATGACCGACGAACTTGGATATTGTGTATCTCCTCACTCCGATGGTTGATCTCTACTCTGATGGCTCAAACAGCTTGCTGGAGCTCCTCTGCGTGCGATGGGACTCTCGGAGGACGGCAGGAGAGCTCTGAGTGCTCAAACGACGTACGATCACCTGGAGTTGCTCTAGGAGTTCATTGAAGCTCCAGAAGCCTCCTGGGAGTAGCAGACATGCAACAAACAACTCATGGGCCTGAGGGCTACTTCCTTGGCCAGAGGGTTAAGCAAAAAGACGCGTAGGATGATATGTGGGTGAAGCTTCGACGAGTGGCGGTGGAGTAGAGCTCGACTCCCATATCCACGATGTGAGGTGGTAAGGAAGGGTGATAGAAAGAGAATGCAAAATAGGTTCGAATGGGGAGAATATCAGGTCGAGTCAACGATCAGATCACGATGAATTAGCCCTGGAGCTCGAGCTCTAGGGAATCAGGGGTTTTTGAAATTAAAGCTATCTGAATAATAAGGAACGCGTTTAAGGGCATGAATCGAATCTACAGCTAAGATAACCTAAGAAACGGAAGAAAATTGCCTCAAATCAATTGAAGGCTGATGAAGCTGAACCACCATTGGAGCACCTCCAGCGATCATTGGATCTCCACCTCCACCCATTCCTCCTTGTTGCAAATCTTCTCCACTGCTTTCTATCACCAAGGCGAGGATAGTGGGATAGATCTGAGGGGCTAAGAATAGACGAATAGGGATCAAACTCGGATCATAGGTAGAGGAGTTAGTTTTATAAGTCATATTGTGTGATTGATTACTCGCGAAAGGGGGTAGAAGATGGCAGGTCGCCATGGCAAATGGTGGTAGTTGGCCTGGGAGAGGAGCTAACTAGGGGTCAACCATAGGAGCCCTCTGGTTGGTCCACATGGACCAACCAGAAAAATCCATTGCTAAAAACCCTTGTAAATTCAGAAATAAAAAATAAATTAATTAACTAATTTTTTATTAAAACATGAATGATGTTTGTAATTTAATGTAGAATTTATAAATATTTTTATTTATTTTTATGAAGATTTTTTTGTAAGTTGATATTTACATGTAATATACGGGTATAAATAAATATATTTTGGTATCTTATTTTTATTTTGTAATATACAATTTATTATTTTATATAGGTATTTTACATATTTTTTTTTATTTTTACACACATTTATATGTTTTTATTGTATTTTTATGAGTTTGTATGCACACTTAATTTATTAGGTATCTATACATTATAGGTATATATAGGTATATTTTACCTATGTATTTGCATGTATTATTTATTTTGATTTTATTTTTATGGTCTTATTCTAATAAAATTATGTACATATGTTTCAAGTATTGTTTAAAATTTTGGAAAAACAAAAGAGTTTGAAAAATACAAAGAATAAATATAATGAATAAAATATACAGATATATGGCACAATAGGTGCCCAAAACCTAACTTTTGCATCTTAACTCCAAATTAGATGAAACCTCCTTCATTAAATAGCTTCTTAGAAGTTATATACAATTAAAAGTGATTTTGGTCCATTCTAATAAAGTATGGAGAAAATACTGGTCGGTGAAGTTTTTATTTTGACTTTTTATTTGGTGTGTCCCAAGCACACTATGCATTATTTTTCTGTAAACTCAACTTTGCATTTTTCCTTGTATTTTTATCTACAATATTTTTGTTCAAAGTTTTTTTATTTGATGTATAAATAATAAAGAATAAAGTAATTCCCAAAACTCAATTATTTGGCAAAATAAATTGGAGCTTTTATTGTTGTTTTTGGCACTTAACTCCCCCTACTTTACTCCTTGTCGACCAAGTAAATTCTTGACTAAGTCTCAGGGTTTAGGGTAATTCAATACCTTTTGTATATCATTTCTTTTTCTTTTCTCCCTTTATTCTTTTATTTTAGCATTGAATGCAATAAATATACAGTATTTTATACGGTATTTAGTACAAACTATTAGGTGCTTGTTTTGGAAAATTAATGATATATAGACGAATTTAACTAGGGATTTAATGCCTAGATGAAAGTATAAATGTGATGAAATGGAGATTAGTCAAGTAAACACATGAAATAGATTCTAAAATTAATAACAAAGTAAATTGAGATGGATGAAAATTCATCACTGAGTAGAACAATCCTCGAAGCTCATTAACGGTTTGAATGCTCCTAATTATGCGGTGAACAAGAAAATGATGGAATGATTCGTTGTGTTGTCACCACAATGATCGCAGGGTGTGGTTTGCGACAAGGATACCACAGTTCTGTAGAAGAAATGGAGTCCTCTGATTTGTCGCATGCGAGAGCCCCTCGTGGCTCGGTCCTCTATCAAACTATCTCGTCCTCTTCTTTGTTTTCATGTGTGCGGCTCAAACCTTCGATGCTATTGGGAGGGTGGAACAATAGGGAGTTAGGGATATGAACCCTACAATGTTTAAGAAAGAAGTATATTTATAAAATAAACTACGGAGGTTGGAAAAGAGACAACAACTTCTGGATGCACACGAGTGGGGTGAAGGGAGACGGCATCGTTGTTGGTTGCTGGAGAATGATGTTGTCAGTTAGAGAAGGGAATAGGAGGGGCCATGTGGGATGAATTATAGGATGAGGGCTTGGACTTGAAGAGTAGTCTAGTTGCACGTCAGGGTCTTATTGGCAAGCACTATCCTTTGTTCAGTGTCCTCCAAATTCTCTCTTTCTTACATATGAGAGCTGGAAAGAATCGATGATCCTAGGCTGTTGGCCTCTGGGATCATCCCTTGACCATGGGACTATTTTCAATCCTCTCAGTCCCCCCTCAGACCCCCCCACCCCCTCGTATAAAAGGTCCGACTGAAGGAGCAAAACTACTAGTCTGACCTTGATAGCTTCCCTCGGGAGAGCTTGTACGAGCAAGCCCTTAGCTAAAATCTCAAAGAAATTGTCAAGCTTGGCAAGCTTATATATAGTGGAGATCCACACGATGGAGAGATGCGAGGTGGTGTCAGTGGTGTGAATAGAAAATGGGAGGGGTGTTGCGTGCGAGTGGGGAAGAAATGGGGCGGCGGGGTGTTGGAATCGCAAGGGGTTGGTGCAAATGAAATTAAAATTAAAATAAAGATTGGCTAATAGCTCAAGCTAGGAGCAAATATTAAAAGGATCCAATGCCTTTTAGCATTAAATGTAATTGAGATTCTAATATGCCTTTAGCAAATAAGAAAACTGTTGCAAAAATAATGAGTGTATTATATATATATATCATTTTCAGTGATTTACCACATACACATGACTTACTTATTTGTGCATATACACGTGCATGTATGAAAAAGGGGTGCTATTGGATTAAATGACCTAAATGGAGGAGAAGTTTGTTGTCTTCTGAAAATGATCCTGAGCCAATTGCTTGAGACAAGCAAGATAGACCAAGTGAATAATTACTACATCCCAACATACAAACAAACGAGAGAAAAAATAGTAAAACAATTTTTAGAAATTTCTCATTTGTTGTTTTTATGCATCGAAGTGAGTACTATTAAGGTACCAATAGTGATATAATTTTACACATTATTCTACACAATAATATATTTTTAAGCAAGTAGTAGATAGATTTGTAAATACATAACATGATGAGATTGGGCCTCATCATATAACACGCGGACACCGACTGATAGGTGTTGGTGGATCAGATAGTATGACCTAGATCGCAAATAGTAAGCCTAAACAACCATAACATCACCTATCTCTTATAAGCAATCAACCACAAGTGCGTATATATTTAACATGGAAACCTTCTGTATTAAAAACCATGACCTGAGTCTCTGGAATTGGGCTTTCAACCTTACCCACATGGGTCGTCCACTAACATGAGTTTCTTATGTGTGCAAGTGCAATCCAACTGTATTCCAACAAGTTGTTCCATATAAACTTACAATCATATTATAGTTAAGTAACAAATCTAATAACCTCAATATCGAAGTAAATATGTAAAGAATAATATGATGTAAAAATAAAATGATCTAACAGAGCGAGGATCAAGATTGTAAGAAATGATCACAAGGCTTCAGAGCTAGAAACTTGATGAACGGAGCAAAAAATATCTCTTCGATCTTTCTCTTAAAGTATAGAGGGGAAAGCAAAGAGAAGGGAACTTGTTGCTCTTGTTACAGGTTGTAGAATGAGTATGGGGTCCTATTACAAGGTTAGAGTCCCCATAGTCGTTGCTTTGAAAAAGTAGCCTTTGTGAACAAATGAGGAATGAAATCGCCTTCAAAAATCTTCATAAAATGGTATATGATTAATCATGATACAAAGTGAGATTGATCAGAATCAAATGATCGATCAGGTGTATTTAGATGATTTGTTAGAATCAAAAGATGACCGACCAATGATAAAAGTTGATCCATTAGGAAACAAGGTTGCCAGATCAAGTGTAATAAATCAATGTAGAATTGTGATGCCCCCAGAACTCGGATAATCAATAATCTAGTCCATGTAATACAATCCCACAATCAAATTACCTAACTACAATAGTAACATAGCATAAAAAGATAGTAGAAAGATCAATAGATTTTTTTCCATTTACATTCAACAAGTAACCAAGTCCACAAAATTAGCATACATGTACTACTGAAATGTCCATACATACATAACATGCATCTCTCCAAAAGTTCAAATAAAGATTGTAGAAATAGACCACAAAATGTCTACATACCCAAATGTCCATTGACGATAGTAGAAGAAGAACCAACAAGCCGCTCACTGCTACGACTACTCCTAAGAACACATCAAATTTACGAAAGTACGTACGTAATGAGAAAAGTTGCTCATTATGGTGGTAAAACAACTAACCAAGAAAGAACTACTAGAGGCTAGAAAGATAACAAAAATATGAAGCCGTCTAAACCCAAACCACACTGAAACTGATAAGAAACCTAAGATCCTTGATCCTTATTGTCCTTGTGACACCAGCATCTTGGATAGTATGTGGTCTTGGTTCATGTGAAACATCAAACTATGACTCTAAAGTCCTGGATGCTGAAGTTTAGGGAAGAACCTTGAGTGTATCACGGAAGTGTGAAGATTGCATTACATGCGATCGGGACTGACTAGTCGCACTAGTTGCTCGGTGTAGAGGAATTTTTAAAAAATTAAAAATGATGCTACCACATAACCTAAGATCATTTCTATGATCGTTTCATCAACAACAAAGTAGATATCGGAATACCTCTTGAAGAGTGGTTGTGATCATGTCTCTAAAGTAAGAGACCTCCTGCATCAAGTCCGATCCAACATAGGAGACGCTCGCAAGCACGTTGATGAAATGTGTGCTCCTAGTAATCCAAGCTGATAATCAAATCGATGAATCTCCTGATCTTGCCACACGAGATCCGACATCTTCTTCACGAGTGAGGTGCACCGAAGGAGACGGAGATCCATGAGCAGTCGAAGCAGCAACATAACAGTGTGATAATGATGACGCTATTCTCTAGGGCAAGAGGTGGACGACCACTCTTGATGGAGAAAAGGGGTGTATATGAGAATATGATAAAGAGAGAGAGAGAGACTCTTCAATTTTTGTTGTAGAAAAATATATGGGGATGCCACTTCTTATATAGTATTTTGGGAGTCCATGGATCACAATCCATGTGATACACAAAATCAATAGTTGAGATTGATTTGTATTTCTATTCAATGGCCATGATTTTATTGTATAAAAATACAACAAAAATCAATTTAAATATATATTGAATTATCATCAACATAATTTATTTTAATTTAATCATTTTGGATAAAAGGATGAAGAATGAGTTCACTTACTGAATATAGGGGGACGATCACGCTTGATCAAGTCAAGGGTGACCGTCCACCCTCCATATATGGAAGGTGGCTCATTCTTTTAATTTATGTGGGACTTTATATCTCACGTAATCTTTTATATATTTGCAACTACTTTTACTGCAAATATATTTACAAAATTAATTCCAAATTATTTTGTGAATATTCCAATCATTCCATTGAAAAAATATAAATCATATGCATATACCCAAAATAACATGTAAATTATATTTTCAATTAATTATCTAATGTGAATCCAATTCACATCAACAATTAATTCTTAAATATTGTTTATAATTAGCTCTCTCTACAATATTATAAATCACATTTGTAATACATATATATATATATATATATATAATATGGATAGTATTGTCCATATTATTCATATCTTTGATAATTAAATCATATTTAATTATCTTGGATTACCATTCTCATGCATCTAAATAATAGGAATCATACCCACCTTATTCAAAATAATTAAATCACATTTAATTATCAATTTCTCAATGCACAGATACATAATTCATCAATGGAATTATTCTTAAACTCTTTCAAGAATAATGGGCTTTCTTCGTGGATACTTGGAGATAATGACATGGCTATTGTGTGTTCCATGTATAGTGCCTTAGCCATTGAGATGATATCTTAAATCCAGATCTCGGGGATCTCCCTTAGATGTTGGATTAAATCAAAACCGTAAATCTAATCTTCTCATTGCATCTGAATAACATTCAGATCAATGTCCAACATTTGAACTAAGAGTAGTTTACTTCTCTACTAAGAGGAGTCACTAAAATCTAGACCTGTTTCATCACTCCCTCGGAACGGAAGCATCATGGTTATACAATCATTTATGATCACATCATCCTCCGGTATTCCTAATTCATGTTCATCCTGCATACTGGATGACCTAGAATAAACCCAAAATTTAAGATCTCTTTTAGACTGTCTCCTTCAGGGCTTCATCATTAAGTTTCTCATTTGATTATTGGGAGTTGGTATCGGCCATATGCTTTCCAAAATCATATATCATACCTACAAATTCTTATCATGATTCCAAAGAAAGACGACCATGCATGGAATTTGATTGGGCCTAATACCTCATGAGTGATCTCATGTCTTCCGATTCACAAGTGAACCTGCATGATCCCTTTGAGATATAGTATTACTCATATGCCCTTGTATGCACACCATATCACCGGTGTATAGACCTTGATTAGGCCATCAACCTATCAGTATGCCCAATGTACATATTTAGACATATATAATACGTTTGTCTCTGGTCAGAAGATGCATGCCTATATCGTGACAACATATGACATAGTTTTGTGTTATCTCGATCTTGCTAAGTCAACTCTTTGACCTAATTTATCTGACATCTCTGAATCTCTATTTGTATGCTGAGGACCTTCATCAAATGGTCGGTTAGCTATCAACCAAAAGAGAAAGGATTTCCATCTCCTACTCAATGTTGGAGATCACTTCTTAATAATTATTTAACAGTGCTTGATGAGTCCTCAATCTAACTATTTAGATATCATCCAAGCACCAGTCTCCATGATTCAACATTGTGAATCAACAATTGTATGATTATTAAGATGGCCATGGTACATAACCCTAATTATACTAAGAGATCTATTAAGCAAATTAATATTTACTCATTTCAGATCAGGGAAAGAATTGCAATAACATTTATTGCATAATGGCTCGTCGTGTGCTCACATGTCTAACAATCTCTCATTATACCAAAGAGCCATTAACGGACTAATCTTTAAACCTACACTCATGTGATTTTAATAATCTATTTAGAATGTAGCAGTACTCGCATAACCCCTAGCAATAGTACTCGCATCCAATGCGAATGTTGCATCTTATGGAACCAATACTCAATTTTGTTAAAGTAGATATAGTTTCCTTGATGATACAACTCAATAATTATTATAACCAGTATGAAATTTCTATTATCATTAACAGAATATCCTTATTCCCAGAGATCTCTATCTCATAACACTAAGACCCAGTCTTAATGTCGGACATGTGAGCCCACGACGAGCCATTATGCAATAAATGTTGTTGCAAATATCATCCCCTGACCTGAAATAAAGAATAAATAGTTTGCATGATAGGTTCCTTATTACAATTAGGGTTACATACCATGACCTTCTTAATGATCATACAGTTGTTGATTCAATTACTGAATCATTGAGCCCGGTGCTTGGATGGATATATAAAGAGTTAGATTGAGGACTCATCAATCACCATCAAATGATTATTAAGAGATGATCTCCATTCTAAGTAGGAGATGGCAATCCTTTCTCTAATGGGTTGATATCTAACCAACCTCTAAATAACAAGTCCTCTACATAGGAATAGAGATTCAGAGGTATTAGATAAGTTTGGTTAAAGAGTTGACATAACGAGATTGAGATAACCAAAGATCTAAGTCTTATGCTATCACGATATAGGCATGCATCCTCTGACCAGAGATAGATGTGTTAGTATACGTCTGGTATGTACATTTGGCAGACCGATAGGTTAATGGCCTAATCAAGGTATATACACAAGCACGCTGGTGTGGATACAAGGGCATATGAGTCATATGATCTCTTAAAGAGATCAGACATGTTCAATTACTGAACCAGAAGAGATGAATTCACTCATGAGACATTGGAATCAAATTCTATGCTTGGTCATCTTTCTTTAGAAGCTTGACTGAATTTGTAGATTTGATATATGCTTCTAGAAAGTACCTTGGTGATGAAAGAGATCTCGCCGAAGTCGTGTCTCTCCACAAGTCGGATCGACAGTCGCTGAGGTGACCGCTCACGAAATCTCGATCAATCAACAATTAACCCACAATCAGAATAAAGCAATTAAATCTCAAAAATGTGGAGTTAAAATTTACTATAACTCTACATGTAAATGTGTATAGGTGTAAGCACAGGTAGAGGTCGAACACTGGAGGCGAATGGTTGTGTGGTGGAGTTGAATGCACAATTATTCAATTCTATGTTCATGTCCAATTCTTATTGTTTTTATGGGTTTTTGATTTTATATATTTTTTAATTTTACAGTTTTTTTAATTTTAATTTTTCTTATTTCATATTTTTAATTATATAATATATATATGTAAATGCTTATATTTATAAAGAGATATATAAGAGAAGAGAGAGGAGTAATATAAGGATATATATTTATATGAATAATATATATATTAGATATAATATTTTTTTGGATTTTATATTTTTATATTTTTTTGGTATTTTTCTAGAATTTTACTAATCTAAATATATTTTTAATTTCAAAAATGTCCCTAATATGGGACTAATTAAATAGGCTGAAAATAATTTGGGTTTCAAAAATAGCAAATAGGTCTCAAAATTACCCAAATAAATTTTAATATGTAAATAATAGTATGTAGATAATTATAAAAGAGAAAAATATATTTTTGGTATTTTTTTAGGGTTTTTATATTTTTTTGTTGGATTTTGTGGCTTTCTGATTTTTTTATTTTTGTTTTTCTTATTTTTAGGGTTTTTCATTTTCTTGACTCAATATATATATATAAATACACCATATATAATATTTTTGGAATTTTTCAAAAACATTTTATAATTTTTTGGTATTTTATAATTTAAACAGTGCAAAAATGGCTCCTTTTTCATTTTTAATAATTAGGTTAAATGCAAAAAATGCAAAATGGACATGTGGCGTGTGAGTATGAGGCATGAAAATCTAACCTATTTTTTGTGGATTTTTAGGAGCTACATAGGTATTTTTAATAAATACATGAAACACATAAAAATTAAACAGCCTAGCAGGGTATTTTGGCAAATAAAATAACATACAGTTGGCTCTGTGCAAAAATACCAAAAGAAACAAACGTTCAATTAATTTTAAAAAACTATTTTACAATTACAAAACCACCAGGGTTTAACATGCAAAATTCCCAACCTCACGTGGGACTGCACGTGAGGTTGGGGAGGACTATTTTGCAAATATAACAAACAACAGGGGCCTAATAACAAAAACCCCTTTTATTTAAAACTTAATATTTATTTTACAGAATTAAAAAATTAAATACAAAAAAGCGGGGGCTATATGTGAAAATTACCCCCTCAGGCGCGCGATCGGACGGTGCAGATTCGTTCACTTAACACGCATTGTCCTCCTGAGGCGCGATGATGGTTCGTGGATCCACAGTGGAGATTAGATCATCTGGCGTGATCGGACGGCTGAAGCACGGGCAGATCCGACGGTTGGGGCTTGACCTGGGGAGACCTTCATCATCTTACGACGGAGAGGCAAGGCGAAAGAACAGGGAAGAAGGTCGGGATGGCCGAACTTCCTCGCCTTTGATCTGGCTTCTCCGGCCTCCATCGAGGCTTCTAAGGGTCCCACGAGCTTCCTGGCAGGTGGCTGAACATGTTGGAGGTGTCGGATCGGGCGGGGGCACGCTGGAGCACCACCACAAAGTCGGAGAAGTCGAGGAGCTCCAAGTGCCTCCGATGACTTCTGAATGCATCTCCTGGAGCTTTGCTGCGCTCCTAACCTGCAAGAAAAGACTCACACGACTCGAGGGAAGGTCCCACGACCAGACTTGAAGCTGCATCAGCGAAGAAAGCGGGTGGAGATGTTCGTCAGAGCGGAGTTCCGGCGAACTACGGGTCAAGCTATTCTACCTAATTAATCAACTAAAACATGCAATAAAATGCGATAAATAAAACCTACGGCTGATTCTATGCTAAATAAACGAAAGAGCGCAGCTCATACCTGGCTTTGGGCCAAGGAGTAGAGGCCTCGCCGGAGCGGCGGCCTTGGGTGCAACCTCCGCCTACTTCAACCGATTCAAGGCGTCGGAGCCGTCCTCCTATCACGAGGAGCACCTCCAGGACCGAATACGAGGAAGAAAATGGGAGAAAGGCTGACCAGAATTGCGAAGAAGGTGGAGGTTCTTTATTTAAGAACAGGTGGCGCACCTTTATTGACCGGGCCATAGCGAATAATCGGGGCTATGTACAAAAGAACAAACGAATGGGCGTGGATGTGCATCGATCGGGGAACACTTCATCTGAAGGAGGCGATGTCAGAAGATCGTCGAATCGAGTGGGAATAAAGGGAGAAGACGGGCGGAAAAGACCGGCAACGTCTAATCAGCCGCCTGAGGGTCAAGTTGACCAGGCGGTCAACGTTCGAAAAATCCTGATTGGTCCACGTCAGCACGATATTAACCAATTATTTAAACATAATAAATGACCTTATTAGATTGTACTTATAAAATAAAAAATGTTTATGTAATAATGTAGTATTTGTTTATGATTTTTATTTATTTTTTTGATGTATTTTATTATGAATTTATTTTAATGTTGTATTTATAAGTGTATTTACATGTATTTATTTTTATTTTGTATATTTTTATTTTATTGTTTTATTTTCTTATTTTATATATTTATAAATTATATGTGTGAGTATAAGTATATTTTTATTTAATTTTTATGAGTTTATTTACATTTTTAAATAAAAAAGTATATATACTATGTAAGTATACTTATAGGTATTTTATATATTTTTTATTTATTTATTTATTGGATTTTATTGGGTTTTATTTTGGATTTACATTTTTAATATAATATTTACAATTTAATAAAAATATGAAAGAATAAAATAATAAAAGAATGTATTCCCATTTTATTTATGTCCTACGTAGAGAAGACTGTCTACAAGGGTGATACCTTTTATTTAGATAAAGAAATATGAAAAAGAAAAGAAGAAAATTTGAAAAGAAGAAAAGATAGATATATACAGATCGATGAAAAGATCGTGGAGAATATACGTATCACTCCCCCTATACTTAGGGTGAGATATCCCTACGTATAGGCAACAACAGGAGTGACGAAACTGAACGATGAAAGAACAACACGGTGTGTACCCCCCTATACTTAGGATAAGGTACGTCCTAAGTGTATACACAAAGATATGGCAACAGATCTAGGGCACACATAACATGTGGGAGAAAGAAGGAATAGACAAAACACATATATACAAGCGGAGAAGAACTGGTGAAGTACAGGACGATATCTGACAAGTGGATACCGTACTCGCGTCATTGTCTCCCTGTGAGAACAGTGACGCAATCAGATAGTGTAAGACACCTGGATATGCAGTCAGTGGGTGACGGCTACCAGGGACAAATAGATCGGATAGTAAAGTAGGGACCGGTAGCGTAAAGCTGATGATCGGCTCATAAGGAGTGCATGAGTGAGCGACGTCGATACCGTAAGACTTGGAGGACGAAAGAGCAGTACAAACTTCCTCCTATTCAATCATGAGTCTCAGATAGGTCGAAAGTAAAGCATATGAGACTGTGTTAAAGCATATGAGATGGTGTGATGTACGGTGGTGGTACAGTCTGAAAGTCACAAGAATACACCGAACAACACAATATATGGCTCGCTCCTGCGAGGGTCCTCAAGGTGAGCAGAATCAGAGAATAATCAGAAGACTCGGCTCTATGTTCCAACAGAGAGGAGACACAACCAGGGAGGAGACCGAGTACATAAGTCAGAAGACCCAGCTTCGTGCTCCACCAAATGGGAGACACCAGAAATAAAGATGAGTACCTAGAAAATGATGTACTCTCCTACAGATAACCCACGTGGAGTAGTACATGCTAGTCAATGAATAATCAGACAAAACTCAACCTTGCAAGGGTCGTCAAGGCGAGCAGATGCAAAGGCGTCAGTGATCCATCAGATGGATCATCAGGTACGGTCTCGGTAGGCGACATATCGGCTACCAGCAGAAGAGACCGAAGAATCAAGAAAATGTGGCAACGTCCCGCAGATAACCCTCGGGGAACGCGCTACCAACTAGGCATGGAAATAGCATATATCAGAAGCTCAACCTTACGAGGACCATCAAGGCGAGTAGACGCAAAGGAGTCTAATCAGATGGGTCCCATGATCCGCAGATCGGATAGGCAACTCAGGATGGGACCAAAATTATATATATATATATATCAAACGACTCGGTTCCGTGCTCCGCAGATCGGAGACACAGTCAACAGGGGGAACTGAGCGTAAAGAGAGTGTCGCATGCTCCCGCAGATAGTCCTCGGGGAGTTATGCAATCTAGGAAAGGACTAGTCAGAATGTGTCTCTACCTTGCGAGGGTCGTCAAGGCGAGCGGAAAGGCTCGAAGGAGCCGGATCCATCAGACGGACCCACATAATGGTCTCAGTAGTCGACAAGTCGGCTACCATCCAGAGGAGACCAATCAGATCGGAAATATGCCGTAGTCTCCCGCAGATAACCCTCGGGGAGCTACGAGCTAGTCAAGGAATAATCAGAAAAGATCTCATCCTTGCGAGGACCATCAAGGAGAGCGGACTCAAAGGAGCCTGGCCAAGTCAGTCATGTAACCCAATAGATCGGGCGCATAATCAAAAAGGGAGACCAACTGCCCACATCAAATGAATCGGCAACGTGCCCTAACAGACAAAGGCACCAGAAGTGAGTGAAGCTGATCGTAAAGAAAGTGTCACATCCTTCCGCAGATAGTCCTCGGGAAGTTATGTGAGCTACATAGTGAATAATCAGAGTACATCTCGTCCTTGCGAGGGTCATCAAGGAGAGAGAATGGCTCGAAGGAGCCGAATCCCTCAAACAGATCCATAGAGAATATGGTCTTCGTAGACAGCAAACAGCCTACCAGCAGAAGAGACCAAGAGATCAAAAATGTGTCATAGCATCTCGCAGATAACCCTCGGAGAGCTATGAACTAGGTGGTGAATAATTGTAATATCAAGGCTCGTCCTTGTGAGGACCGTCAAGGAGAGAAATCCGTCTATTGGCCTCGGGTACTAACAGGTCGGGCACACAATCACAGGGGGAGGCCAATCAAGCATATCATATGACTCGGTTCTGGGTCCCATCAAAATGGCGACCCAAGCAGTGGATGAAACCGTAGTCCTAGAAATTGTCATATTCTCCCGCATATAGTCCTCGGGGAGGAATGCGAGCTAGATCAATGTAGGTTGTGGGAATGCTGGCATAACATCTCAGGTCCTCAAGAGCAGTCAATCATTCAATGATCCGGAGGGCATAAGACCAAGTGGAGGGACAAAAGAACAGAATATCAGTCATAATGCAATCCCTCGAAGTCAATCCAGTCAGCATAGATGGCACAACATATCATCAGGACTCCTCTAAGTGCCGAGGTGGATCAGAGAGTCAGGGGATCAAGGATGGTTCAATCAGAAAGATGAGAGATTATGCAGGATCCACACACCTTCATCAGGGAATCCAAATCAGAATAATCAGTCAATCCTCAAAATCAAGATGGGTGGAACATCAAGGTAGATAGATCAATCAATACTCATGAAATCATCACCAAATCATCGCATCATATCACATCCTCAATTCGATGTGCGAGACCTAAATCCTCGATAAGGAATCACACCTAATAATTGTGTATCATAAAAGAAATCCTCAATAAGCTCTGAGACACAAGTCTCCATTCAGATCCACCAAAAGTGGTATAGCAATCTCAGCATCCTCAACATCATTCCCGACTTACACAAATAATCAAGGTAGTCATGAAATCCTCAATGCGGGCTATCGCTAAAAGCGCAGCATTCCCGGGTAAAGGAAGAGATGATACGGGGGACACGATGAAGGTGGATCAGAAGGGTAACACAATGAAGTGGAGAAGCTGATTGAGCTTACGTGCTAATATCACGGGTGGTAGAAGAGTGACACAGAGGGGACGAGGAGATTGGGCGAGAAGATCGGGACATAGACAAAATTGGATGTTCCACACAAGGCGGGAACACCGTCAAAATGGTGGTCCGAAGAGCATGTCTCTTCGAACGGGAGAAGATGGGGATAGAGGAGATGGTACGGTGGTTACGAGGAAGGTGGTGAAGAAGAGGGAAACAATGGACTTGGCGAAGAATGATTGAGCTCAAGCGCCAATATCACGACTCAATGCAAATGCGGAGGTATATGTATAAGAGGGTAGAGAGACTCAAATATGAAAAAATGCATGACTCACACAGATGGGACCGACTACTCAAATAATGAATGGAAACGTAATGGACCCCAAGTCACAAACAATACACAAGGCAAACCCCCAATTCACCTACTCAACACAGTGAAGACCGTCAAGTGACGGTCATTTATCTTTTCGATTTTAGAGTGAGGTGAGAATCACAAAGTTGTACAAACACTTAAGAGGCTTGATAGGATTTGGGCTCTACTCCTTAGTGTGTACATGAGCAATTAAAACGCATACAATGAGGGGGTCGCTCTCCCCAAGACAAGGAAGTCCATTATGTTTTATTTTAAGTCCAATAGCGTTAGCAATCCCGATTTTATTTAGGTTATCACTTTTTTGGGTATTTTCAATGCACGTGCCTATCGAGGTTCCAATTTCCATTAAGCATCCTAGGTTGGCAAAAATAGAGAGAGAAGGTTGGAAAAGCCATGCAAGTCAGAAATCGATGATGCATGCTAATTTTAATTTTAATTTTTTATTTTATATTTTTAATTATAATATATATAAATACCTATATATATAAAGAGATATATAAGAGAAGAGAGAGGAGTAATATAAGGATATATATTTATATGAATAATATATATATTAGATATAATTTTTTATTGCTTTTTATATTTTTATAATTTTTTGGTATTTTTCTGGAATTTTACTATTTTTTATGTATTTTTAATTCCAAAAATGTCCCTAATACGAGACTAATTAAATAGGCTGAAAATAATTTGGGTTTTAAAAATAGCAAATATGTCTCAAAATTACCCAAATAACTATTAATATGTAAATAATAGTATGTAGATAATTATAAAAGAGGAAAATATATTTTTGGTATTTTGCTAGGGTTTTTATATTTTTTTGTTGGATTTTAGGGCTTTCTGAATTTTTTATTTTTATTTTTCTTATTTTTAGGGGTTTTCATTTTTTGGACTCAATATATATATATATACATCATATATAATATTATTGGAATTTTTCAAAAACATTTTATTTTTTTAGTATTTTATAATTTAAACAGTGCAAAAATGGCTCCTTTTTCATTTTTAATAATTAGGTTAAATGCAAAAAATGCAAAATGGACATGTGGCATGTGAGTATGAGACATGAAACATCTAACCTAATTTTTGTGGATTTTTAGGAGCTACATAGGTTTTTTTAATAAATTCATGAAACACATAAAAATTAAATAGCTTAGCAGGGGTATTTTTGCAAATAAAATAACATATAAGGGGCTCTGTGCAAAAATACCAAAATAAATAAACGTTTATTTAATTTTTAAGAACTATTTTACAATTACAAAACCGTCAGGGTTTAACATGCAAAATTCTCAACCTCACATGGGACTGCACATGAGGGTAGGGAGGACTATTTTGTAAATATAACAAACAATAGGGGCCTAATAGCAAAAATCCCTTTTATTTACAACGTAATAATTATTTTACGAAATTAAAAAAAATACAAAAACGCAGGGGCTATATGTGAAAATTACCCCCTCAGGCGCACGATCGGACGGTGCAGATTCGTTCACATGACATGCGTCGTCCTCTTGAGGCACGATGATGGTTCGCGGATCCATGGTGGAGATTAGATCATCTGGCGTGATCGGACGGCTGAAGCGCGGGCAGATCTGATGGTTGGGGCTCGACCTGGGGAAACCTTCATCATCCGACGGCGGAGAGGCAAGGCGAAAGAACAGGGAAGAAGGTCGGGATGGCCGAACTTCCTCTCCTTCGATCTCGCTTCTCCGGCGTCCTTCGAGGCTTCTAAGGGTCCCACGAGCTTCCTGGCAGGTGGTTGAACATGCTGGAGGTGTCGGATCAGGCGGGGGCATGCTAGAGCACCACCACGAAGTCGGAGAAGTCGAGGAGCTCCAGGTGCCTCCGGTGACTTCTAAATGCATCTCCTGGAGCTTCGCTGCGCTCCTAACATGCAAGAAAAGACTCACACGGCTCGAGGGAAGGTCCCACGACCAGATTTGAAGCTGCATCAGTAAAGAAAGCGGGTGGAGATGTTCGCTGGAGCGGAGCTCCGGTGAACTACGGGTCAAGCTATTCTACCTAATTAATCAACTAAAACTTGCAATAAAATGTGATAAATAAAACCTACGGCTGATTCTAAGCTAAATAAACGAAAAAGCACAGCTTATACCTGGCTTTGGGCCAAGGAGCAGAGGCCTCGCCGGAGTGGCGACCTTGGGTGCAACCTCCGCCTACTTCAACCGATTCAAGGCGCCGGAGCCATCCTCCGGTCTCGAGGAGCACCTCTAGGACCGAATACAAGGAAGAAAATGGGAGAAAGGCTGACCAAAATTGCGAAGAAGGCAGAGGTTCTTTATTTAAGAACAGGTGGCGCACCGTTATTGACCGGGTCGTAGCAAAGAATCGGGGCTATGTACAAAAGAACAAACGAATGGGCATGGATGTGCATAGATAGGGGAACATTTCGTCTGAAGGCAGCGATGTCAGAAGATGATCGAGTCGAGCGAGAATAAAAGGAGAAGACAGGCAAAAAAGACCGGCCACGTCTAATCAGCCGCCTGAGGGTCAAGTTGAACAGGCGGTCAACATTCGAAAAATCCTGATTGGTCCACGTCAACACGATATTGACCAATTATTTAAACATAATAAATGACCTTATTAGATTGTACTTATAAAATAAGAAATTTTTATTAAATATTGTAGTATTTATTTATGATTTTTATTTATTTTTTTGATGTATTTTATTATGAATTTATTTTAATGATGTATTTATAAGTGTATTTACATGTATTTATTTTTATTTTGTATATTTTTTTATATTGTTTTATTTTATTATTTTATATATTTAAAAAATATTTTTGTGAGTATAAGTATATTTTTATTTAATTTTTATGATTTTTTTTACATTTTTAAATAAATAAGTATATATACTATGTAGGTATACTTATAGGTATTTTATATATATTTTATTTATTTATTTAATGGATTTTATTCGGTTTTATTTTGGATTTACATTTTTAATATAATATTTACAATTTAATAAAAAAATGAAAGAATAAAATAATAAAAGAATGTATTCCCCTTTTATTTATATACATACATAACATAGGTATTTTGCCTATGTATTTTATAGACTTATTTTATTTTACAAATTCTTTTTAGTTTTCTTTTAATTTCAATAGGTACATGTATTATATATATTATTTACAAAATTCTAAAAATATAAATTTATAGAAATAATGAATAATGAATAAATTGAATATTTTAACTGGGTTGACTGTACAATGAGGGCCAAAAACCTAACTTTCACAGATGAGCTCCAAAAATTATGAAACCAATTTTATAAAATAGTTATCGAAAAGCTATATACAATTAAAGGTTATTTTGTTGGAATTTGAGTTTTTATTTGCAAGATATGGGTCTGTGAAGTTGAGATTTTGGCTTTTTATTCTATGTATAAAATGTACACTGTGTATCATTTTTGTACAAACTCAATTTTATATTTTTAGTCACATTATTCTCTACAACTTCCATGTACAAAATTTCTTTATTTGATGAATAAATAATTAAATACAAAATAGGTGTCAAAAATGCATAAATGAATGAATAAATAAATGATGTATTTATTGTATTATTGGCCCTTATCTCCCCCTACTTTATTCCTTGTCGACCAATTCCATTTTGGACTTGGTCTCGGGGTTCGGGTCATAAAATATTTGCAATATTTTATTCCTTTTTCCTTTCTTGTCTTTATTCTTAATTTTGGCATTTAAAACCTTATTTTATATACAAGAAATACAATAAATAATGAATGCTATCATGTACAAATTGATGCTATTCACATTTATTTGTTGGGGTTTTTAAGGCCAAAATGATAGAATAAAGGTGATGAAATGGAGATTCATCACTTGGTATGATATACGATTTTGGAAAGTATATGATCGATACCAAATCCCAATGACTGAATGAGAAACTTAATGATAAAACCCTTAAGGAGACAATCTAAACTGATCTAAAACTTCAGGTTTATTCTAGGTCTTCCACTATGCAGGATGTATAGGTATTAGGAATACTTGAGGGTGATATGATCAATAAATGATTGCATAACCATGACGCTTCCATTCCGAGGGAGTGATGGAATAGGTATGGATTTTAGTGACTCCTCTCATAGAGAAGTGATATGATCTTAGTCCAAATGTTGGACAATGATCTAAATGTGATTCAGATACTATGGGAATATTAGATCTACGGTTTTGATTTAATCAAACATCTATGGGAGGTCCCCGTGATATGGATTTGAGATATGATCTCAACATCCAAGTCACTATATGTAGAACGTACAATCACCTTGTACTTATCTCCAAGTATCCACAGAGAAAATGCATTATTCTTGAAAGAGTTCAAGGATAATTTAATTATTGATAATGTGTCTAGGCATTCGTAAAATTGATAGTCAAATGTTATTTTATTATCATGAATAATTTGAATCATATTATTTGGCCATATAAGTAGAGTTATCTAAGATAATTAAATGTGATTTAATTATCAAAGATATGAATAATGTGAATGTGATTCATTTTATTTGGGCACATGATAATAAAGATATAAGATGATTAAATGTGATTTAATTATAATGGATATGAATAATGTGGATAGCACTATCCACATAATCATGTATATTATAAATGTGATTTATAATATATATATAATAGAGCTATTTGTAAATAACATTTACAATTTAAACGCTGAAGTGAATTAGATTCGCATTGGACAATTATTGAAAATGTAATTTAAATTTTATTTTGAGTTGTGAATGTGATTCACAAATTTCAATGGCATGATTTGCAATGTGCAAAAACTTGTTATGAATTATTTGTGTGAATAAATTTACAATAAATAGTGTTGCAAATTATGGAGATATTAATGGAATATAGATTCCATGAAATAGGAAAGATAGAGCCACCTTCCATGTGGAGAGGGTGGATGGCCACAACTCCTTATGGGAATTGGCGGCCATCCACTCTCTTTATGGAAGGAGGATTGCATCCTTCCTATTTCTCCAAGGTAAATTGATTTAATAAAAATGAATTTATATTGATTAATGTTCAATATAATTAATTTAATTAAATTAATTGTTTTGTATTTTTAACGGCAAAATTATGGTCATTGAAAGAAACACAAATCAATCTCAACCATTGATTTTGTGTTCTCCATGGATTGGGATCCATGGACTTCCATATTATTATACAAGAAGTTGCAACCCTAGCTCTTCAAGAAGGATACATAATATTCTCTCTCTGTCTCTCTACACACCAAGCATCTCTCTCTCTACATGCCAAGCCTCTCTCTCTCTCTTTCTCATTCTAGAGTGGTGGTCCAATCCAAACCCTAGAAATGGTCGTCATCGTCATCGCGTCGTTGTGTCGCCGCTCAGACCGCTCGTGTATCTCCATCTCCTTCGGTGCATCTCGTGAAGAAGACGTTAGATCTTGTGAGATGATATCAGGAGATTCATGGCTTGGATCATCAACATGGATTGCGAGGAGCACACATCTGATCAACGCACTCGCAAGCATCTCCTCCATTGGATCGGACTTGAGACAGGAGGTCTCTTGGTTTAGAGACTCGATCGCAACCATGCTTCAAGAGGTAACCCTAATATCTTGTTTGTGGTTTAGATGAAATGATCCAAGAAGTGTTCTCGTATCATGTAGTTTCAACAGTTTAAATTTTTTAAATTTTACTACCCCGAGCAACTAGTGCGACTAGTCGCTCTCGATTGCAGATGATGCGATCCTCATGCTTTCGTGATGCGCTTAGGGATCTTTCCACATCCTTCAATTAAGTCTTATAAGGCATCTAAAGTTAAGACCCTTTTATATCACTATCTATAAAGTCTTATGTTCATGAAGATAAGGCTTTGAGATCACTATCTCAGAAGTCTTGTCCTCTTTGATGATATTGTTATTGTTGCAATCGAGTGTGTTATCTCCGTAGTAGGAGTAGTATAACTTCCATTACATGGTAGGCATCTTACTTTTGTAGTTATCTAGCATACACAAGGCTTTTCATAATTGATGCACAATGGCAAGCAGTTTTAGTTTTTAGGTCAGTACCATATCTTAAGGAAAGGAAGCCTTCCTTGGGATTTTCCCAAAAATAGAATATGGTCAAGGTGTACCAATAATGTGATGGTTTCAATGCCCTCTTTTCTTTGTTTATGATATATTAAGAACTAAGATCTAAGAGATATCCTTATATCATATATCAAGGTATGGAGCAACTAGATTATAAAACACTTGTTTTCATCATTATATCATTCCGAATGATTAGGTTTTTATCTACATTTAGCACAATGATGGCACTCCAACTATGCTTCAAATGGTTCATCAAGATTTTTTATGAAATCATAACCTTTATAATTTAATTAAATCCGATGCTCTGACTACTAGAAGCTTATCCAAGCCCATAGATGGAGTTCTCCAACTTTCGCACATTGATTTCCTTAACTATGAAGCCTCGAGGCTACAATAAGGTATTCATAGAGGAATGCAATCAAGACTTCCATCTTGCAGATGTCAAAGTCAAGTTGTGTAGATATAGTAAGCAATTTTCTGGCAGTTTAAGTACGATCACTGAAAAGCAAGTCTCATCAAATTCGATGTACTCTCTTCATGTGTATCTTGTGGATACGATCCGTGATTTGAAGGTCTATACCTTCTCATCATGTTCCCTCTTTCTCATAAATATCCATTTACACCCAACAAGTTTTACCCTTATATGTGGATCCTCGAGGGTCCATATACAACACTTGTATATGAAGTCTACTTTACACATTATTGCTCACATCCATATCTCCATGTCATGATCCTCAGAAGCTTCATCATATGTAGTCAGATCATTGTCAGACTTATCTGACATATGGAATCCACACCCTTTATGTGGTATTGCCACCCTCAAACTAATTTGAAGAGGTATGAGTGTTTCATCTTTAATTATCCTTTTAGTTTCCGATTTCAGGAGCCTCATTATCTTCTCAAGATTCAATGAGTTCCTTTACTTCATGTCATCTTGATTTTTAAGAAAATCATCCTCTAAGAATCATATCCTTAGAGATGAAATCTAAGAATCTCAAGGTCATAAAGTAGGTATCCAATACCATCCTTTGTATTCCTAATGAAGTAGCACTCTCTGGTGCTAGATTCCATTTTACTTTCATCTATGTCAAGTTATGGACCAAGCAACCCTAAATCCTCAAGTGTCCAACCAAAGGCTAGGTTCCAAACCGTAGCTCGTTAGGGTTTTTGGGTTTAAAGTTACATGCAATATTATTAAGAATATATATTGTAGTCTCTACTTCTAATATATATTTTGAAACTAAGAGGTAATTATGCTAATATTCATCATTGATCAAATCATGTCACACATGATCCATTCACATCTCCCTTCTACTCTATTGAGTTAAGGTGTATTAGGAGGAGTGAGATAGGAATGGCAATCCTTTATCAATAAGGTATTCTATGACTTCATCTAATAGGTATTTACTATCTTGGTTAGATCAAATTCATTTTACCTTCTTTCAAACTTTGGTTCTAAACCAAAATTGTGAAATCTTTAAACATTTCAAAGGTTTATGAGGTGAAGGGAAGAAATCTCATAACACAAAAAACACCAACTAATATCACATATCATTATGTTTATTATGATATAGATGATCCACATACATCGATATGTATGATATTCTGAATACCTTGGCATCTTACACCAATGCTAGAGAATGGAGGGTGTACCGAACATTTTACTTTTTCTTAATACAATATTCACAAGTATGTAAGATTTGAAATTTCAAGCAATCTAAAATTTCATCTGTTACTAGTCTATTGATCACACAAGGAGACATATGTCAAGGCTTGATGCCAGATCATTTTCAAACGATCTTCATCCTCCTATTTATCTTTTAAGGTTTAATATTTAGTATTTCGTAATGTTAATGAACCATTTATTGAATTTCTAATTTAGTATTGTCCTCTAGATGTTAGATTACTATCTGAAATATATCCATCATAACTTTTTATGATAGGTCTATTCCAGAATGCATGTTCATTTCCAACATTTAGAAATAAATAATGAATGTATTCTAATATCCAGGTCATAAAGACATTCTCTAAGACTAAGGGCTCTCCCACTGAAAATGTGTACTCTATCTATCCAATGGAGATTGTTGAACCAATTACATCAACATCCATGTGGATGGCTATTAAAACTTAAGATCAAATTTTCTAGTCTTTTAAAACATATGCAAACAATTGCAAGTGGTATTAGAAGAATGAGACACAATTATTAGGCTTTGATCTTATATAATAAGTAAGTCAATTTCAATGATGATATATAGATATAAAATATTCTGATGTACTATTTGGAGTCCTTCTCAAACGATGTCATATAGTCAAGATAGTCATACTATCAGTACATCGGTGATGTATCACCCCGAGTGGTTATATTAAATGATACTCATTATAGCATGGCATTCAACCAATTAATCAGAATTGAGAAAAATCTCCGTGAGGAGTGTCCCGACTTAAATTTATATCTCGGACAAGTCCGAGATCGAACACAGGGAGGCAAAGGAACAACTTTGGGTCAAATCAGAACAATTAGGTCTAGGTTTCCAATGCAGACTTCTTTCTATTTTTTTATGCAAAAAAATTGTAGATGTAAATGCGGTTGAATTAAGTTAATAAGAAAATACACAACTTAGGCAATTTAATTTTATTGTGAAGTTAATCCAATTATACCAAATTATATTTTCCATAGAAACCAAATCTAGTGATGAATGTCGAACACGTTTTTTTTTGGAATTTGAAGGGTTAAAATACAACAATGAAAATGCACATTGTTATAGATTTTCACGTAATTTATCAATCAAATAGAATGGAAAAATTATAAAAAATTTACTGGAACTTAAACATAATGAAATTAGGCTACAATTATTTTTGGAAATTTTCAAGAATATATTATTTTTTATGAATTTTTTTATGAAAACAAAGTAAATGTATATATTTAATTCCTAATAAATCCACATTATCAATTCATCTAGAGAGCGAATTATCTTAAAGAGGTATATCAATATGCAATTCAAGAGAGTTGGAATTTCTCAAAAATATGTGTGTGGATTTAATTAAAAATCATTTACTAAAATCACTCTACAATTTATTTAAGGCAAGAACAACTCCAAATTATATGAAATTTGTATAGTAATTAAAGCACAATTCATTGCATCATTTTTAATTTCTGAGGAATTTTTGGAGAAACTGTGAATTAAATATGAATTTAAGACCACAATAACAATTTTAGTTAATATGTAATTTTGTACTCAAATAATTTTAGTTAATTACCCAAAACTCACAAAAATCACAATAAATAGCCAATGATAGAGAATTAGTTGTTCAACAATAAGACATTTTTCATTAAAATAAATGATGCTAAAAGGATGTTTAAATTAAATAATGAACATAGGGTTATTCATGCAAATTCAGAAAAAAAGTTTTACAAACAAAACATGCTCGTGGACTACTTTTCAAATATTAAAATATGCAGGACAAACTTTAAATTTTTACAAAAAATAAAGTAAATGAACCTTCTTCTTCTTGCAAGTATGGAACGATGAAGGGGAAGGGGAGAAGGGCAGGGTGGTTGCCTTACCTTGGGTGGAGGGAGTGGTCGTGGCTGCGTAGGAGCATCAAGCGGTGGCAGAGGTCCTGTGAAGGGTGGCGAGGCAGCTAGAGCAGGCATGCCGCAGGTGGGCTGCGGGTGGCGTACATTGGAGGGTCCTGCAGGTGGAGGAGTTGGCGCGAGGTGGCGAACATCTGAGGGGAGGCACGGGGTGTGGCAGGGGCAGCAGCGGTAGCTGCGGGTGATCGTGGCTGCTAGCGACCCGCGGCTGGGTGCGTGGGTAGTTAAGCGGCCAAGGGGGGCGTGGCTGGAGAAGAACGACTAATGACAATGGAGGGTGGCCAGGGGGAAGCGGCCGTGGCTGGGGCACCACAGATGGGAGGGTCGCGGGCGGAGGGCCTACGTGAAGAGGAGCCTAGCGCTGTGAGCGGTCGTGCGTGGGTTGGCAGCACACAATGGTAGGAAGGCGGTGGTGCCCCTGGAGGCGTGACTGGTGGCAATAAGGGATGGCCGTAGCTAGAGAAGGGGTATGGCTACAGTGGGCCACGTGAGGGAGGAGCCACTGCTGGCAGCAGTGGTTGCGCGTGGGCGGCGGTGGAGGCCGATAGTGGGTGCAGGAGGGCTGACCACCTGTTGATGCAAGTTTTTTTTCTTTTTTTTTTGAAAATTTGTTTGGTTGTTGAGATTTTTATTTTTTTTAATTTTTTAGATTTCATAAACATGGAATAAACAAAAGAAGAAAAGATGATTGTGTGGAGATGGTGATATGCTAAAAAATAAACAAATGAAGGTATGTGGCGTGATGTGATATGATTTGGATGTGGTATTAAAAAAAGAAGTGCAGATTACCAAGACAAAAAGAGTTAGATAATAAAAAATGAAAAGAAGATAGAAAACTTACCTATGATTCACCAGATTTGTGGAGCAGCTATGTTGGACTCCTGTCATGGCCTCGATCCGATTTGGAGAAAAAATTGGAGAAGCTATGCGAGCTTGATGGAAAGCTCGTGACACGACAATGATGGTCATCGCGGATCTCTCGTGAAAGGAGCTCGTCACTTCGTATCGTGGTGGAATGCTGTAACCAATCGACCTCGATGAGCTCTCTCCCTTTACTCTAAGAATGACGGATGAGGAAAAATGACGATGAAGATAAGAATAAAAAGAGTAAGGAAATGTAGGTTAAAAAATTGGTGGAAGAAATGATGTTGAATTGGAGGTTAGATGAAGAAAATGGAGTTGAATGGGAGTTGGTGGTAGAATGAAAAGCTAGACTAGACAAAGAAAAATAAAAAAATTAAAAGAAATAAAATGTTGGCTACTAAAAAAATAAAATAAAATAAGAGAAAAAAGAGAGTGGAGAGTTTAAAAAATAAAACAAACAATATGTATTTTTTTACTTTTCTGATTTTATTTTTTATATTTTAAATTAAATATATTTACAAAATAAAAAAACACTAGAAATAAATTGAAATGTAAAAAATATATTTTTGATTTTTTTGAAATTAAGAAATGTAAATAAAAAATGAGAAAAGAAAACTGTGTACATTATATAAAAAGTCACTTTACCTTTTTTCAATGACAACAATTTTTCGATATTTATTAATTATGTAATTTATTAAAATATACAATATTGAAATTAATAGAAAAAGAAATAAATCAAAAAAGGGTTAGATTTGTACAAGGAAAAAAATTTAAAGTCACATTTATTGCATTATGTACAATATACAACTATGTCCCAAATCAAATTTTGCAAACGAGCTCTGATTTTAATGAAACCACTTTATTTGGATAGATAATTTTATAACTTAAACTTTGAAAGTGAGTTTGGTGAATTTGGAGTTCATACAGAGCAGGAATTTGTCCGGGAAGTTGGATTTTACGTCTTTTTCTCTTTAGGATCTAGGAGTATTTATTTCTTTGGAACATGGATATTACTTTAAGTGTGGACCGTAGTTACAAGAGTAGAGTCGCAACTTCACCCAAGATTGCAGTCCAAGAGACTCTCCTAAGAACCTGATCCTCAACACTAGGGATTACACCATTTCTTGCATCCAATCCACCGTCTCTTTAATTGTCGTACTTAAAAGTGTAGATGGAAGGCAAGTTGATGGAGGACATATGATTGTGCCATTTCTTCTCTCCCTCTCATTAGAACAAGGATCCTCTCAAGTGCCTTACTAACTCAACACATGTATTTTCTTGGTTGTGATTAGTATGTCCGTCAAGAGAATTCGAAGTCGCCTGCACTTGTTTTCCTAGGAGTACACCAGGGTGTGTCTCATTTGAGTATGTAAGATACCTTCAACACCCAGGCTTGTATCACTATACGATGCAGATCCCATTTTCAATGCTAGCTCGACTTCTTGGTCTTAATAAAATTTGGTTCCAGTGGACACTTTAAAATGGTTGGGAGCACTCGCCTTTGGTGGAGGCTCTTTGATATTTGACTTTGTATTGTGAGAGTTTTTCTTTCAACATTTCTTTCTTTTTTTTTCTTTGCTTTTGGCTAGCTTCATTGCTTTTACCAAGAGTTGGCGCACACTGATCAACATTTTTTTATATTTCATCACACCCTGGAACATAGGTAAATGTCAAAAGATAGTACAAGAACCATTTCTCATACTGGCTAAAGGTGATGATATTCAGGTTTCATGAAGCCTTCATTTATTTTATCCCATCCTCGAGTATCATAAAATCAGGTCAAAACTCAAATCCCTCATCCCAGTTCCTCAAGTAAAATTCCAGCTCTCATCATAATTGCAGTCGTGTACACGAGGTGTTGATCATAATCTTAAGGTAGAGACTAAGCGTGAAATATAGCACACAAATCTTTCAAACTAGTGAAATGTGAATAATTAAGTCAAAGATTGTAATGGCTAAGGCTTGTTACCTAAATCTCAAGACCTCATAAACCAAGTGTTCTTGAACTTCACTAATCTTATGTGAGTGTGCAAGTGACAGGGACTAAACCAACTCATTAGTTAGGTTCTTTTACGATTTTGATTTGTGATTTTTTTTATTTTTTATTTAAAAGACAAAGGAAAAGAAGAAAGAAGATTTTTTTTCAAAAAGGTTTTTGTTGTTTTTTTCAAAACTTTTTTTAAAAAGAAAGGTAAATAAGAAAGGAAAATCAATTTTTTGAAAAAGTTTTTTTGTTTTAAAAGGAATTAGGAAGAAAAAAAGTTTTTTGAAAATTTTTTCTAAAGATATATTTTTAAATTTTTTAAAATTTTTTAAAAAATATATATTTTTTTTGAAAAATGAGAATTTTTATTTTTTTTATTTTTTCTGAAAAGTTATGTTTTATGGAAAAGTTTTTTTTATAATAACTCTTATTTACAACATTTTACATATAACCCCTTATTTCAATTACAAACAAGTCAAAGTACGAGTAGGTAAAGTATATATATAATATATACAAACCCCTCTATACTTAGCATGTGTTATGTCCTCATGACACTAGGTGACAAAAAGCCATAGCTTGTACTAAGCATAAGTGGGTGAAAAGAGTAGAAGAGAAGAAGAATATAAGAGCATTGGAGAATACACAACGGGCATCAACCCCCTATACTTAAGCTCTGGTTAGCCTAAGTATTGGAGAGAACACAATACTAGGGGGCTGATAAGAGTGGGAAGAATGTACAAAAAGAAAATAAAAAGAAGAGATGGAGCAACTCGGGTCACTCACCCCCCTATACTTAGGATATAGTCATCCTAAGTATAGCCACAAAATGAAAACGATACTGAACTAGGGAGAGTGATGCGAATCACATGGGAGGGAGGAAAAGAAAGAAAAACTATACAAGAAGGAGTGAGAATATACAAGGATCAAGAAGGTTTGTGACGGACCTTCTTGCAAGAGCGAGGGGGTGGGTATTATACATATGGGTCACTATTAGAATCGGCCTGAGAGGAATAATAGTGAGGGGTAGGAAACATCCAACGAGGGTTGACACATGGCTCCTCGCTCAAATATGGCTTAAGAACAACTGAACTGAGATCACTCATATAGATCACCTCATCTAGACCTGATGAGGACTCCTTAGAAAATTCCTTCTTTGGTATGCCGAAGGCAACTTTTGTAGCTGGTTTTCTTGAACTTGAAGCATCAAGAGGAAGAGGAGAGTGATACATCTTACGAAGTTTGGGGGAGCACCTCGAGGAATCAATACTCTTCTTCTTATTGTTACCAGATAACCGACTAGAGTATGGAGCAACTGATTTATCGAGATTGGTCAATTAGGCCCATGTTGTCTCTTTTGGTGTAGGTCTTGGATGTATTGTGTGAGAGGTGCAAACCAAAGTTCCATCATCAGATGAGTCACTATGTGCATTGTAATACTCCTGTAGGGTCAGCACACGTCTTCGGTATGGCATTGTGTTCTCAGTTGGCTTGACATTGGTCGTCTTATGTGTCGTATCATCTAAATAGTCAAGGAAATAAAAAATGATCATGTCTGACTCAGGGGCAGCTTCTGGTTGTGAGTCCTCTCTAGAAGTTGTCACGGTGGTGGTGATGCAAGAAGTGGGCGATGTATAGGTGTAGGGAGTCTCTGAACCAATGGTCGTCTGGACATTCGGTATATTTGGTGTAGTGGAGAGATGGGACTCAACTGTCTCTCAGAAGTCACGGTTGTCTGCAAATTTATGGGTTACCTTTGAATATCTTGTGTCCTCAAAGAATGGATGAGGTCAAAGTGCTCCCAATGCAGTGAAATCAATCTCCTGAGTCTCACAATCAATAGTTGCCTTAGCCATGGCTAAGAATGGCTTCCCGAGAATGATTGAAGACTTGGTGAACTCTCCTCGGTGCTCAATGTCAATGATCGTGAAGTCTACCTGGAGTAGACCACCTTGGAAAGTAATGATGACTGAAATGGTTACTCTCGACCGTTTTATAGACTGATCAGCCAGTTGAATGATCTATCTCATCTTCCTGCTTGATCCGAGTTTGCTCTTGGCAAAACACGGACATCGGGAGGATATTTATCAGTGAGTCATCATCGATTCTTGCATGGGTGAAGGTAATATCTTTGGGTCCACAGTCAAACCGCTTACCTCTGCAGCTCTTGGTCCCTATCACCAAAGAGGAGGCCATAGACACTATGTGTCTCCCAGTCTTTGTCCTCTTATTGGTCGACCTTTTAGGCATTAATTTACTTCTCACAAAACTTTCAAGATTGAGAAAGTGTTCAATGGCCATTATTAAGGGAAGCTCAAAATCAACTCTCTATCTATCAATCGCTTCCCTAACTATAGGGTCCAATTTTCTTAGGTCTTTTCCATTTTCAATTTTTATGGTGTTTTTGGAATTTTCAATTTTTTTTGTCTTTTTTATCGGTGAAGGAGGAATAGGAGAATGAACAAACTCTAGTTTGGAGGGAAAGTTGTTTGTAGAAGAGGGAGGTAGAAGGTACTCCAGTTTTACATGACATGTGGTAAATCTGGTGTCTTTTAGGTTTTCAAAATTCAATCTGCGAAATCCATGATCCACTTTCATACATAGACTATTGATTGGTCTAGAAATGTCGTCCTCTAATAAGTTCTCATGACACATCATGAGAGAAGTCTGCTCAGTTGGAGGATACTGCTGAGAACTCAGGATCTTATACTCAACACAACTTGACTGAGGTGTGTAATACTGGATTGAGTATGGCCCATCTGTATGGCAGATGTTGGTCAAGCCTCATAAAATGGAGTCAGTAGATAGGCGATCCGTAATTTGGTCACATGAATCCAATCATGTATATGTCGGCTCTCCTAATGGGTGGTATGAAGGCGGTTAATGTGGGCTTGATCGCTCAAGTCAATCAAGTCAGGAAGATCGTATGGTACAAGCCTCTCCATTCGATATGTTCATTCGACCGTGTCGTACCCTAACATCAAGTCTGGATGTGTATAGGTCAATTATTGTCCGGTCCCAACTCGAGGTGAGAATGAAGTCATGTAGGGGCAACTGATTCTGCCAATCATTCATCTCAGCAGTGGCTTGCTCTTCGATTTGTTTCTTAATTCCAACAAGCGGACGAGAATATGGTGACTCAATCCAGGGTGGATGTGGGTCAGGGGTGAAAGATTGTGGGGTAGGTGAGAAGTACGAAGAAGTGGGGAAGTAAGTCGGAACTTGGACTTCGCGGTCGGGGTATGGGTATGAGGAGAAATAAGAGGGTGGAGATAGTCGGAATATGGTCAAAGAAGAGTGACCTAGATATGATGACCAATATTCTGACATCTTCGAAGAGAAATGGGAGAATGAAGCATTTCGAGGAAGAACGCATGCAAATGCACAATAACACACAAATCAGAAAAACACAAGAAAAAACCCTGGGTTCACCAACTCAACACGGTGATGGTCACAAGAGTCCCACCTTTTATCTTTTCAATTTTAATTACGTGATAAATCAAGATATATGTCCAATTACGAAAGGCATAAAAGTAGGTTTTGGGACCTATCCTAGGGATGCGTCCCAACCTCTCAACAATCACAATAGCATATCCGTACAATGACGGTTTTGCTCTCCCGAAAACAAGTGTTAATTTAGTCAATTTTTTTCTCAACTCTGATTAGCAGTCCCGATTTTAAGTTCAGTTATCACCTGATTAATCCACCAAACATGGCACGCCTAACGATCAGTCCCGATTACCTTTTAACCTAAGTTTTAAGACCAATGGAAAGTAAGTCGAGAAAAACCGATGCAAATAGTGAAATCAATGATGCATGCCCAGTTTAGAAGACTTAGAGTGATCCTCATGCTGGATGTAATGCAGAATTAAAATTTTATACTATATGAGATGCAAACAACAAAACCGTTCCTATACATGTAATTCTATTAGCGAGTGATTAACAATTTAATTTGGACTAATAGCTCAACAGTATAAGTGCATCTCGTTTAAATGAATGTGTGATCATAAAGATTACGAGCACAAGTAATAAAAATATTCTAGTAAAAATGCTCTAAGAACCACGAGTGCAATTCCTATTCTACGTCAATCAACCACGTGACAATGAACGGGACAAATGTCCAGTCCTGAAACACGTGCGAACTCTCAAACAAGAGCCGTTGTAAAGAACGAATGACCAAAATTATTACAACAAAATAAATAAAAAAATACAAAAGTGAAAATTCTCTCAAAATAAATTAAATTTCCTTACTCTTCTGTAGTCAGCATGTGTCACGTCCGTCGACCTCTGATGCACTCCAAGTCCACTGGGCCCTCGCAAGGAAAAAGAAATTTACATTAGAGAGATATAAAACAAAATATATACCAAAATGAGAAAAAAATTAATTGAGAGAAAAAAAGAAAAAATGGATTAATTACAAGGTGGTTCGGGGGTCAGACTACTTGAGTGAGAGAAAATCTAAATCTAATTTTCTAAAGTAATCCATAAGATGTTTACCTCCCCAGCAATGGTGCCATTTGATGAATCACCCTGAGTGGTTACATTAAATAGTACTCATTGTAACACGGTACTCAGTCAATTAATCAGAACTGCAAAAAATCTCCGCAAGGAGTGTCTCTACTTAAATTTATATCCCTTGCAAGTCTGGGGTCGAAAACGAGGAGGAAAAGGAATGACTTTGCATCAAATCAGAACAATTAGGTCTAGGTTTTAAATGCGGATTTTTTTTATATTTTTAATGCAAAAATAAATGTAATTGCAAAATGCGGTTGAATTAAGTTAATAAGAAAACATAAAAACATAGCAAAATTAATTTTAATGTGAAATTAGTCCAATTTAGGAAAATTATATTTTTCCAAGAAACCTAATCAATGATGAATACAAAACACATTTTTGGAATTTTAAGGGTTAAATGCAAGAATGAAAAATGCACACTTTTTATGAATTTTCATGCACATTTTTTCACAAAAAGAATGCAAAAATTATGAAAATTTTACTAGAAGTTAAACATAATGAAATGAGTTTATGTATTTTTTTAGTTTTTTTCAAGAATATATGGGTTTTTAATGTTTTTTAATGAAAACAGAGTGACCGCAAGTATTTAATTCCTAATAAATCGACATTATCAAATCATTTAGATTGCAAATTATCTCAAAAAGGTATTTTAATATGCAATTCAGGAGAGTTAGAATTTCTCAAAAAAAATGTGCGTGGATTTAATTAAAAATCATTTACTAAAATCACTCTACAATTTATTTAAGTACTGGACAACGTCACTTTACATGAAATTTGGAAAGTAATTAAAGCACATTTTATGGCATCATTTCTGATTTTTGAGGAATTTTTGGAGCAATCGTGAATTAAATATGAATTTAAGACCACAAATTGGAAAAAATATGTAATTTTTCATTCAAATAATTTTAGTTAATTGCCCAAGGGTTACAAAAATCTAAATAAATAGCCAAATGATAGAGAATTAGTTGCTCAACAACATGGCATTTTTCATTAAAATGAATGATGCAAAAAAGATGTCTAAATTGACTTATGAACATAGGGTAATACGTGCAAATTCAGAAATTAACTTTTACAAACAAAATTGGCACATTGATTACTTTACCAATATTAAAATATGCAGCATAAATTATGCAATTTTTATAAAAATAAAGTAAAATGAACCTTCTTCTTCTTGCAGGTAAGGAACGATTAATGGGAAAGAGGAGAAGGCTGGCAGCGGTTGTCGCGCCACAGTCGGAGGGAGAGGTCGTGGCTGCATGGGAGCAATGAGCAGTGGCAAAGGGCCTGCGATGGGTGGAGAGGCGGCTGGAGCTGGCGGGTCATAGGTGGGTCGTAGGTGGCGTGCATTGTAGGATCCTGTAGGTGAAGGAGATGACACGACGTGATGAACGGCCAAGGGGAGGAGCGTGGTGTGGCAGGGGCGACAGCGGTGGCTGTGGGCAACCTTTGCTAATGGTGACCCACGGCTAGGTGCGCTGTGTAGTTGAGGGGATAGGGGAGGTGGCCGCGGCTCGAGAAGAATGGGCGATGGTGATGGAGGGTACCAGGGGGAAGCGGCCTTGGTTGGGGTGCTGCAGAAGGGAGGGTCATGGACGGAGGACCTGCACGAGGAGCTTGGCGTGGTGGGTGACCGTACGCGGCCTGGCGGTGCACAGTGGGAGGATGGCGGTGTCACCCCTGGAGGCACGGGTGGTGGCGAGGAGGGACAATCATGGCTGGAGAAGGGGCTAGGCAGCGACGGGCCACACAAGGGAGGAGCCAGAGCTAGTGGCGGTGGCTGCGCGTCAGCGGCGGTGGTCGTCGACGGTGGGTGCAAGGCGGCCGGCCTCTTGCTGCTGCAATTTTTTCCTCTTTTTTTGATTTTTATGGGATTTTTACCTAGAAGAGCCTATAAACTTTTTAAATTACCTCTACGACCTTTTGAACAACATAGTTACCGCCATCTCCCTTGTAAATTACCACAAGACCCCCCACTGGCTTCAAACAGATTACCCGGAGGGTTCATGGGGTAAGAGTTGGCAATTTTACGGGGTTGATGGGGGAATTATGTTGTTTCAAAGGTCGCGGAGGTAATTGGCAAATTTTATAGGGTCCGTAGGATAAAATTCCCTTTTTTATTGTTGCGATTTTAGTTTTTTTTGTTTTCTTAAATAGGGAGTAAACAAAAGAAGAAAAGATGGTGGTGTGGGGATGCTCATATGCTAAAAAATAAACAAATGAAGTTTTGTGACATGATGTGATATGATTTGGATGTGGTACTAAAAAAGTAATGAAGATCACCAAGATAAAAAAAGTGTTAGATAATAAAAAAATGAAAAGAAGATAGAAAACTTACTTGTGGAACACATATTTGTGGAGTAGCTCCGTTGGACTCCTGTCGTGGCCTCGATCTGATTTGGCAAAAAAATCGGAGAAGCTATGCGAGCTTGACAGAAAGCTTGTGAAACGACAATGATGGTCATCGCGGATCTCATCTCAAAGGAGGTCGTCGCTTCGTATCTTAGTGGAATATTGTCACCGATCGACCTCAAGAGCTCTCTCCTTTTTCTTTAAGAATGGCGGATGAGGAAAAATGAGGATGAAGAGAAGAATAAAAAGAGAAAGGAGATGGAGGTTAAAAGGGTAGGGGAAGAAATGGTGTTGAATGGGAGGTTAGATGAAGAAAAAGGCGCTTAATGGGAGTTGGTGGAAGAATTAGAAGTTAGAGTAGAGAAAGAAAAATTAAAAATAAAAGAAATAAAAAGTTGGCTCCAAAAAACAAAATAAATAAAGAGGAAAAAAGAGAGTGGAGATTTTACAAAATAAAACAAATAATATGTATATTTTTTTACTTTTCTGATTTTAATTTTTATTTTAAATAAAATATATTTATACAGTAAAAATAAAATAAAATACTAGAAATAAAATAAAATAAGTTTTTTTGGATTTTTTGTAATTAAGATATGTAAACTAAAAATTGAGAAAATAAAACTATGTATATTATATGCGAAGTCACTTTCCATTATTTTCAATGACAAAACATTTTTTTGAGATTTTTTAATTATGTCATTTATTAAAAATTATATAACAAATATATTAATAGAAAAATAAATAAATCAAAAAAGGGTTAGATTTGTACAAGAAAAAAATAAGGTGACATTTATTGCATTATGTACAATATACAACTAGGTCCAAAACTCAAATTTTGCGAACGAGTTCCGTTTTTAATGAAACCACTTTCATTGGCTAGTTAATTTTCCAACTTAAACTTTGAAAGTTACTTTGTGAATTTATAGTTCATACGGAGTGGGAATTTGGCCGGGAAGTGAGATTTTACGGCTTTTTCTCATTGGGATCCTGGAGTATTTATTTGCATTACAATTTATTTTGTATTTTTGTATTGTTAGATACATTTTTATAAAAACATCAGAGAAAGAATTAGCTGAAAAGGAGTTGAAATGAAATTATTAGAAGTACATGAAGTTTGGGCTATTTACAGGTGAAAAACACCTTTATTTTACGGGTTTTGTTATTAATTTATGTTGCACAATAATATCTAATATCTGATGTAGTTTATTTACAAGCACGATTTTATTAATTTATTAATTTTATGGACATTTATTTGATATTTTACTCAGGGATTTTGCTAAGACAAATATATTGAGATAATGAATCATGGATTCATCAATTAGTTTGTTGCAGTACTGACATTCATCCAACTCTTTGGATGTCATATGTATGGAAGTAATAGAAGTACATTCAACTCTTTGACTTTCTTTCTTACTTTTGTTAGACTCGCGCTTCCACTACGCTGTCTTCATTTATAAACAATCATTGCTTAAGACAAAGGATCTCTTATGTTTAACTTGAAAGATTTCAATACAAGAGTATTTCAACATTTATACATGCATAATTCAATTCATATAATATGAATATTATGAAGCTTCATTAAAGACTAGAGTTTAGATAGTAGAATGATAACACTCATAATAGCTACATCCATCTTAACTCTAAAATGATTTGGTTCAGGTTCGTACTCACACAATTTGAGTACAACATCTCTTCTCGAGCCATCATTCTACATAATGCAGTAAACCATTTCATTCATGATTAAATGTTGAGAGCACATATGCCTGCTAGAACACCCACTTAGATTTTATAAAGATTTCGATAATTATGATCATCATTGACATGATACTTCCAAAGCACATTCAATGAGTGATCAAGACTATAGAGACATACAAACCTAATGTTGTTGTCCTATTGTCTTTTTAATTGTTATTCCTCATTATTATGAGGAAACTTGTGCATTGCAACCATATACATTATGTTTCAAACTCCTATGACACTATATTGACCATGGATCTCCACGATATTTTAGTGGTTATTATTGAGTATAGTTTTGAGTGGGTTTAATGTATGTTATCTGAAATAAGAAATATTTGTATAAATACATATTTTTACGTTAATTTAGCATTTTTATATAAAATTCATCTTATCTTGTCAACTCTGAAAGTTCATTCCCTTATTCACTTTTGAAGTAAGAGATATACATACTGTTATATCTCTAGCAATATCTGGGATCTCTTTCTTTCCTTTGTTACATCCCAGTAATATTAGAAATTATAACTCGTATAGAAAGAAGCGGGAACTCATTCCACCTTACAACTCCAACTTGCATTTCCCAATTCAATCTTTAACACCTGGTCCCACCACCTCTAAGGCGATTTTGACCCACTATTAATTTAACCAACCGTCAACAAGAATTGAACTCGATATGTGCAATTCACTATCGCCTTAATAATACGAGGAACCGATATTGATATCACTACACATACACCTTACTCTTTTGAGAAGCAAAGAGACTGATCTGTGTGCACTTATATGCAGGAGCTATCACTTCAAACATACATCTCCTTCACGCAATCCATGGAGAAGGAAACCTTCGCCTTGATGGGAAACCATGGATGTCGCTTATGTGGTCCTCCATATCTTGTTCAAATTTTAATTAATTATTATGATTCATATTCATATAAATAATTCTTCAAAGGAAAATACTACTCTATTCATAACATAGTGTTTTAATTGGATATAATTTATTAATCATACTAAATCAGTCATCAATCCAATTTAATCAACCAATAAACAATCTTGATTGTTACTCTAAGGATGGTATAATCTCAAGAATACATAGTATTCATATTTAAATAATTAGAAAAATACCGAATTATAATTTCAAGCATTATCCTTTCCTTACTCATTGTCATGGCCATTATGCACAGGATGTGGGATATATCGATCACGGAGCAACATGCTACTCCAACGATCCGCGAGTAGACACCATATTTGCCTCAGTTCAGGATAATGAGATTTGATCATTTTGTATTTGATATGATATTCGATCTTTCAATCGGATTTATACCATATAATATTTATAAAAAATCATTTTGATTAATATTATAAGAAGATATGCTAAATAAATCTCCAATTCTATTCAAGTAACAATGTTTCGCATGTAGAGATTGTCTATCTAGGGCAAACAATGTCAGAATCATGCGAAATAAATTCGAGTGGTTTTATGGTTTGATTTTCTACTTAATCCAAGTGTTTATTTAATATTTCATGATGGGAAAATAGTAAGAAAAGTTAATTTTCTTACAGATCCGTGAATACATGCCAAATAACTTTTATGGTGGGAACCCTTCGAATCATTTTCACGTACTTTTTGTACCAACATTAGGTTACTATTTATGAGACATATTTAAACATTATAAATACATTTTAATAACAAAAAAATACTTCCAAATAGTACAAAAATAGTAGGTTTTTTATTAAGCAAAAAATCGATTCGAATATTGTAGCAAATGCAAAAATAATAATTCTTATGCTTTTAAAACATGAACCTCGATCTCCAAGGATTTCAGATCATATCCAAGACCTCAACCAAGGCTCTTATACCACATGAAGATTATGGGAAGAACCTTAAGCGCATTATGGAAGCGTGAAGATCACATCACATGCGATTGGGAGAGACTAGTCACACTAGTTGCTTGGTGTAGCAGAATTTAATTTTTTTTTAAAAAAGATGAACTCACATGATCCGAGATAAGTACATGTCGATTGTACATTCCATGTACAGTGACTTGGACATTGAGATCATATCTCAAATCCAAATCTCAGGGACCTCCCTTAGATGCTTGACAAAATCAAAACAATAAATCTAATCTATTCATTGCATCTGAATCACATTCAAATCAATGTCGAACATTTGGACTAAGATTAGATTACTTCTTCTGAGAGGAGTCACTAAAATCGAAACCTATATCATGACACCCTCGGAATGTAAGCGTCATGGTTATACAATTATTTGTGATTACATCATCATCAGCTATTCCAAATACATGTACTTCGTGCATAATGGAAGAACTAGAATAAATCTAATGTTTAAGATCACTTTTAAACTGTCTCCTATAGGGTTTTATCATTAAGATTCTCATTCGGTCACTGGGAGTTGGTATCGATCATATGCTTTCCAAAAGCATATATCATACCTACAAATTCTTATCATGCTTACAAAGTAAGAATACCATGCATGGAATTCGATCGGTCCCATTACCTCACAAGTGAGCTCACGTCTTTTGATTCATAAGTGAACCTATATGATCCCTTTGAGAGATCGTATTGCTCATATGCCCTTGTATGAACAACAACACACCAATATATAGACTTCGATTAGGCCATCAATCTATCGATCTACCAAATGTGCATATTTAGACAGATAGGAATACATCTTTCTCAAGTCAGAGGATGCATGCCTATATGGTGACAGCATATGACATAGGTCTTGGTTATCTCGATCTCGCTAAGTCAACTCTTTGACCTAACTTATCTGACACCTCGGAATCTCTATTCCTATGCAAAGGATATGCATCAAGATTTCGATCAGATATCAACCAAAAGATAAAGCTTCGCCATCTCCTACTTAGGCTGGAGATCACTTCTTCATAATCATTCGACGGTGCTTCACGAGTCCTCTATCTAGCGCTCAACCTCTCTGATTTAACATTTTGATTCAATAATTGTATGATTATTAAGATGGCCATGGTCATAACCCTAATTTTACTAAGGGACCTATTATGCAAATAATTATTCTTCATTTTATATTACAGAATGAATTGCAATGACATTTATTGCATAATGGCTCGTCGTGGTCTCGCATGTCCAACAGATCTTTAGGGTTGGGGCAACACTATACGCATGCAATGAAGTACAAAAACCTAACTAAGTTCCCAACACATACAATAGATGCCCTTGATTTAAATCTTATAATCCCAAAGTTTACCGTGTTCCAAAACAATACCCACATGTTACCATGTGCCATGTTAACCGCACACTTTAGCATGTGCCAACCCTCACCACTAGTCTGTAACCGACCCATGGAATGTCTAGTCTTGAAACTATCATGAACCTTCTCCTTCAGATAAACCACAACTCCCCTAATCCTAGCTTAAGACTAATACTAAGGATACTGATCAATGTGGCCAACCTATGACTCGTCTTTCAGCTATGTAAATTTTGCTTTGTTGTTATATGAGCCTAAGACAATTAGTAAGAACCTCGATAACAATATCTCTCTATATATAGATTGAAGCTAAATTAACCTGGATAAATCCAGGGTTGAACACAGGGACGCAAGCTTATTAGTTTACTTGATAAAGATCTAAAGACCTAAGTTAAGTCTAATTTAATGTTCTTTAGATCAAGAATGCAATAATATACATGCATGCATTTTTTAGAGTTTATAAATGCAAGATAGGTCATTAACGAGATGCTACGAAATGAATTACAATGTACACTCACAAAAAATGTATCATAAGAACAAGCTCTTGAATTAATGAGTAAATAAGTTATCTAATGAAACGATTAATTTGATCTAAGTTAATAAATAATTCTGAGATCCAATATTCAAAGTTCAGCTAAAGTAGGTAGTAGATCTATCTAAATTTAACTTACAGCTTAAGGATTACTTTAGATATATATACCATATTAAATAGCATGATACAAGCTTTATAACAAGACTAAATTTGCATTAATTGGATGTCAGATGTTCAAGATATTCCCTGAATAATATAGGGTAATAAATGCAAAGAAAATGTAAATAAAATAACTCAAAAATTATCGTAAAAAGGTCCAAGAGGTACTACAATGTAAATAAAATATACCGACGACCTTATCTTGTAAAACATCCCAACGGAGGGGTATAATTACAATAATTAAAAGCCAACATGGTCTATATGTAGACTCCCAAGACTATCACAAGTAGAGCACATGTGGTGTATATTCGGAACACGGTTTGGGCACGCTTTAACTTCGGGTCCACATCGATGCTTTTAACGCCTTGGGATTGGCTCGAGTTTTCCCAAGACTGAAGGTTGAAGTGGTGGCTCGACTTTGATTCTAGGTCGTAGGATCATATCGAGATTATTTGATTGAATGATGCCTTCTATATGCGGTATTCTTATCCTCCACCATCACACGACTGATAAGCTCGGGTTATGGTGAAGCCCTTGCTCTCCGTTGTAGTTCTCCACAACCGATGGTCAAAGTAGATGTCTAATTTTCTTGCAAAGATGATGGAGAGCCAAGGAAGAACTTATGATTCTTAGAAGGCCCATTAAATGTAGGCACATTGGAAGCGTACGAGGATAACAAAGTACCTTTGCAATTCTAACCAATCAACCCATTCTTCATACGTACAAGTGTTAGAGAAATACCCAAAGCATAGAAATGGGATATGGGATAAAATGGAGTTGTTGGATGGTTATCAAAGATGGTAGAATAGGGCCCTATATGGGTTACTCTTCCCTGTAGGACATAGAACGGGTCAAGGCAAAGCGTAAGATGGAACTGGTGATATGTTTGAAGATCGATGTGTAATGGTGAAGGTGGTGGAGTGCTAAGTTGATCAAAAGGATGTGTGTGCTGATGTAGATAAATATGAGAAATTGAATAGCTAGTGATACTAGGATTCACCTGAAAGGATGAAGAAGAAAGGAATGGTTAGAGGTGTCACACAGGCTTGGGGACAGATCAAGGTAGCACCTGGTCTTCGCTCAAAACCTTGGCAAGGGGTTAAGCTCAAGTAATCAACCTGAGGTGTTGCAACTAAGATGAATTCGCCAAGGATCTCGCTGGAGAGTATACTCCATCTTCTCCTCTCAACTATCTCTCTCTCTCTCCATGTCATAGGGAAGTAGGGGTGGCTCAGGTGATCTCTTGCTCAAGGGCGTATGACTAGAGAAAGGTGTTGGAGGAGGAGTTTTGTTCAAAGATGAACAGTTGCAAAGGGGTGGTTTCAACCATTTCCAGATCTCACACGTGAAGAAGAAGTTGTCAATGGAGGTTAGGGCATGAGAGAGGGGAGTTGGGGCTCTCGTTAGGAACCAAAAATAGGAGGAGAGGCCATGTCTGTTGGCGAGGATAATTGGATGAAGTTGGGTGGTTCGAAATGTCATGACACTTGAGAGGGTTTGTTGGACATCCGAGCCCATGGAAAACCATTATGCAATAAATGTTATTGCAAATATCATTCCCTGATTTGAAATGAAGAATAACTAATTTGCATAATAGGTCTCTTAGTACAATTAGGATTATGTGCGATGGTCATCTTAATGATGTAAATGTTGATTCAATTGTTGAATCAAAGAGGATGGTGTATGGATGAATATCTAAAGAGTTAGATTGAGGACTCATCAAGCATCGTCAAATGATTTCAAAGAAAGAATTACATCCTGGGAAGAAGATGGCAATCCTTTCTCTAAAGGCTAATATTTGACTGACCTCTTGATATAGGTCCTCTACTCAGGACTAGAGATTCGGTGGTATCAGATTTGTTAGGTCAAAGACTTGACCTAACGAGATCGAGATAACCAAAGACCTATGTCATATACTATCATGATATAGGCACGCATCCTATGACTGGAGACAGATGTGTTATTATATGTCTGAGTATGTACATTTGGCAGACCAATAGGTTGATGACCTAACCAAGTTCTATACACCGGCACGCTTGTGTGCATGAAAGGGCATATGAGTAATATGATCTCTCAAAGGGATCATATAGGATCATTGCTGAACCAAAAGACATGAGCTCACTAATGAGATATTATGAAGGATCAAATTTCATGTACGGTTGTCTCTCTTTGGAAGCTTGACTGAATTTGTAAGGTTTGATATAAGCTTTTGGAAAGTATATGATCAATACCTAGGTATGATATAAGCTTTTGGAAAGTATATGATCGATACCAACTCTCAATGATCAAATGAGAAACTTATTTATAAAACCCTGAAAGAGACAATCTAAATGAGATCTAAAACTTCAAGTTTATTCTTGGTCATCCAGTATCCAGGATGTACTAGTATTAGGAATACCTGAGGGTGATGTGATCATAAACAATTGTATAACCATGACGCTTCTTGTAGTGATGACACACATCAGTCTTCTTTGATGTCATCAGTGCGGAAGAAGTAGAACATGAGCCAACACCTTGACTTTTTTCTTTCTCTTCTAGGATGTCCCTTCTGAGATCCTTGCTTCTGACCGTGCTTTCCTTTGATCTGTGCATCCATTGCACTGCCAAAGGGATTCTCTTTGTTCATTATGTCTTCTGCAGACTTTAATGAATCCATGAGTTCAGCATTAATTAATTCCATTTTATTCACGTGGTATGTTACCACAAAGTTATTGAAAGACTTAGGCAGTGACAGCAGAATGGAGTTAGAATGCGTTTCTGCATCCATCTTCGCCCCGAAAGTTTCCAGCTCAGACAAGCATTTTGCGTACATTCTCACGAACCGAAGTCCTTTCCTGCATCTTGCAGTGAATATGTTCTTTCATAACATTTGCTGTGTGTGGTTGACATAACCGAACATCTCCTTGAGATTCAGCATTATATCTTGGCTGGTCTCCATCTCCACATGTTGCTTCTGAAGTACATTAGAGAGAGATCCCAAAATATAACACCAAGCCAATGTATGATCCTCATCATATTTTTCATTGAACTTTAATTCATACGGTGTCTTAGGTTTGTGTATTTGTTCTTGGATAGCACATAAGAAATGCGATTCAGAGAGCGAACAAGATCCAAAATATGGATACAATCCGAGTATTTTGGTCCGGTGAGCTGATTGACCTCCAGGAGCCAACTGAGTGGGTTCATGGACTTCATTGTCTAAAATTAAGAATGCATTATATTAGAACATATAAACAATTATGCATTCAATATAAAATTCTTTGATTAAGGAATTTTTAATGAAATTAGTCTTTCCTTTTTCAACTTTGAGCGTTCATTCCCTTAATCACTTTCAAAGCAAGAGATATAATTACTGCCATATCTCTAGAAAGAACTGGGATCTCCTTTTCTACCTTAGTCACATCCCAATAATATAGAAACTGTAACTCGGGTAAAAAGAAGCGGGAACACATTCCACCTTGCAAGTCCAACTTGCATTACCAATTCAGTCTTTAACACCCGGGCCCACCAACCCTAAGGTGATGTTGACCCGTCGTTAATTGAACAAATCGTCAATAGGAATAGAACTTGATATGGGCAATCCAATATCGCTTCAATAATATTAGGAACCGATATTAGGGTCACTACACATACGGCCTTACTCTTTTGAGAAGCAAAGAGCCCGATCCATGTGCGCTTGTATGCAGGAGTTGTCACTTCGGAAAGGCATCTCCTACATACAAAAGAATACAACAGAACCTTTCACCTTGATGGGAGACATGGATGTCACTTATGTGATCCTCCATATCATATTCAAATTTTAATTAATTATCATGAATCATATTCACATAATTTATTCCTACAAGAGAAATATTACTCTATTCATAATAGAGTGTTTTTAATTGGATATAATTAATCTAATCATATTAAATCAATTATCAATCCAATTAATTCAACCAATAAATAATTTTGATTATTACTTGAAAGGTTGGTAAAATCTCAAAACATGTATTATTCAAATTTTAATAATTAGAAAAATAAATCATGATATATTCAACCATTATCCTTTCCTTACCCGCTGTCATGGCCAGTATGCACAGAATGTGGGATAGACCGCTCACAGAGAAACCTGCTACCCCAATGATCCCCGTCTAGACACCATATCCACCTTAGGTCAGGATAATGTGATTTGATCATTTCATATTTGAGATGATAATCGATTTCAAATTATCATATAATATTTTTAGAAACCATTTTTATTAATATTATAAGGAGATTTTCTAAACAAAACCCCAATCCTATTCAAGTAACATTGTTTTGCATGTAGAGATTGCCATACAACTAATGTAGTATAAACTAGGGTTTTATAAAACATTCATTCGATGGCCTATGATGATTAATCAACTATTTTCATAATTATCAAGCAACATTATCAATCAAGGAAAATTCACAATTTCTGTGATTTTTATTTAATTATAAACACATTAAGTAAAGAGATTTGCTGATCTAATCATATTCCGACTAATCTCCACTAAATATGGAATATCTAGGACAAACAGAGTAAGAACTGCGCAAAATAAATCCGAGTAGTTTGCATATTTGATTCTCTACTTAATCCAAGTTTTTATTTAACATTTCATGAGGGAAAATGGTAACTAAAAAAATTTTCTTACTGATCCATGAATACATGTAAAACAATTTTCCATGGCAGGAACTATTCAAATCATTTTCATGCACTTTTGGTACCAATTAAAGGTTACTATTTTTGAGACATTTTTAGACATTCTAAATACATTTTATTGAAAAACATTACGTCCAAAAAGTGCACAAATAGTAGGTTTTAAATTAAGCAAAAAAATCGATTAGAATCTTGCATCCAATGCAAGAATAATGATTCTCGTGCATCCAATCACGAACCTCGATCGCCTAGGGTTTAAGATCATATCCAAGACCTCAATCTGGATCGGATACCACTTTAATGATATGTGAATATCCTTAAGTGCACTACAAAAGCGTGAAGATCGCATAATACACGATCGGAGTGATAAGTCGCACTAGTTGTTAGGGGCAGCAGACTTAAAAAAATGATGAAACCACATGATCCAAGAACACTTCTTGGATCGTTTCATAAAACCACATACAAGATTAAGAATTACCTCTTGAAGCGTGGTTGTGATCGTAGTCTCTAACATAAGAAACCTCATGTCTCAAGTCGGATCCGACTAAAGAGACGCTTGCAGGTACATGGATGAGCTACATGCTTCTCGCAATCCAAAGTGTTCATCCAAGCGATGAATCTCCTGATCTCATCTCACGAGATCCAACATATTCTTCATGAAAGAGGCATACCGAAGGAGACAAAGATGCATGAGTAGTTGAGGCGGCAACACAACAGCGTAGCCATGATGATGGTCTCTCTAGGGTTTCCAAGTGGATAAGCACTTAGAGAGAGATGGCATGTGAGATGAAAGAGAGAGAGAGAGAGAGAGAACTTGCAATTATTGTGTGTTGTGTGTAAAGAAGAGCTAGGTTTGCCTCTCATTATTTTGGGAGTCCATGGATTTCGATCCATGGACAAAACAAATCCAATGGTTCACATTGATTTGTGTTTCTTCCAAGGGCCATGATTTTATTGTAAAAACACAACAATAATTAATTAAATAAATTAAATATATTATATAATAATAAATAAAATATAATTTTCATTAAACCATTCTTCCTTGGAGAAATAGAAAGGAGGTAAGCCTCCTTCCATAAGGAGAGTGGACGGCCACCAATTCCCATTAGGAGTTGTGGTTGTCCATCCTCTCCATATGGAAGGGTGGCTCCTTCTTTCCTATTTCATGGTATTTTGAATCCCATGAATATCTCCAAAATCTACAACAACATTTATTGTAAATAGTTCCACAAAAATAATTCATAATTATTTTGTGAACATTGCAATCATGCCATGAAAAATTGTGAATCAAATTCACAACAAAAAATAAAATGTAAATTACATTCTCAAATATTTGTTCAATATGAATCCTATTCATATCAACATTTAAATTATAAATTTTATTTACAAATAGCTCCCTGTTATATATTATAAATCACATTTATAATATATATATGAATAATATAGATAATGATATCCACATTATTCTTATCCATAATAATTAAATCACATTTATTTATATTGGATCATCATTCTCATGCATCTAAATAATATGAATCAAATTCACATTATTCATGATAATATAGTCACATTTAAGTATCCATTTCTCAATTCTTGTATATAATTTAACAATGGAATTATTCTTGAACTCTTTCAAGAATAATGTGCTTTCTTTGCGGATACTTGGAGATAAGGATAGGGCAATTGTACGTTCCACGTATAGTGACTTGGATATTGAGATCACATCTCATATCCAAATCTTGGTGACCTTTTATTGATGCTTGATTAAATCAAGGTCGTAGATCTAATCTTCTCATTGCATATGAATCACATTCAGATCACTATCCAATATTTGGATCAAGATTAGATTACTTCTCTACTGAGAGGAGTCACTAAAATCCAGACATGTTTCATCACTCCCTCAGAATGGAATCGTCATGGTTATACAATCGTTTATTATCACATCACCCTCAGGTATTCCTAATACATGCACATCCTGTGTACTAGAAGACCTAGAATAAACCAGAAGATATAAATCAATCTACACTATCATCTTCAAGATTTTATCATTAAGTTTCTCATTCAGTCATTGGGAGTTATTGATAAATGTGAAATCTGCCTCTTTAATAATGTCGAATTATCATAGTACAAGAGGCAGATTTTGATCATACAAAATCCACACCTTCAAATATGTGGAAGTTATTTTACTTGGCAAGTATATCAAGGTCAAACTCAGGGACATGAGCCTCTTCATCTATTTATCAAAAATTATCGATTATTTAATGAGTGATAATTTCCAAAGACATAGGTCTTCATGTAGATGCAATATAAAATGCAGATAAAAATTATGCAAAGAATGATGCATGCAATTTTTATTTATTTTTTTAGAATGCAATTAAAAGATAATGCATGAACAATATGCACGATTAATTGCAAGGGACAAGAATGCAAAAGACTATCTACAAATATGCCCTATAGAATATCAGATCAATGAGCATAAATTATGGTCTAATTTCAAGGACAAATCAAGTGTCAAAATCAAGAACAAGTATCTATTAGTGACAATAATTTATAGAGCAAGAGACACTATATGTCATCAAAATTCAACACATATAATTTAGTGTCAAATCAGGAATTTAATAATGCCAACAGATAGAGTGTGAAACCATCATCAAAATGAAACTGAAATCATGCAATTTGGGCGTAGGATGCTCAAGATATGCTTAAAATAGTGCGATGCTTATAAATGTAAAAAAATACTAGAAAAATAAAGATAAATATTGCAAATTGGTCCCTAGAGGGACCAATTTGCAAATAAAAAAACCCATAGGGGCCCTTTTGTAAATTATCCATTATGTGTAGGAACCATTTTGTAATTTCCAAAAGCTCCAAGGGCCTCCCTGTAAAATACCTAAGGCGGATGAGCCACAAGCCTGGAGGACCAAATTGTAATATCCAAAACTTCCAGGGTCTTTGATGTAATTTGCCCAGCCCCTCACGTCAGGCCAGACTCGAGAGACATCCTAGGCTCGAGCCAGGTGGTGTAATCTGGTGCTCTGATGCTTGGTTCAGGCAGCCCGAGTCTAGAGGCTAGGCATGGAGGCTCGGGTTGACGCGTAGCTTCATTTGGCCCGACCGATCATGAGGATCAGACGACACCAGTTCTTCATGCTCCGTCGTATGTCATCGGAGACGGCTACGATCCGGCGACCTCTCCTGAGCTCCACTACGCTCCTCCCTTATGGGTAATGATATTCAGAGCTCCCTGGAAGCTCCGCGATGCAGCTCAGATGAAGGCTGAGGCGCAGAAGCTTCAGAAGCGATCTATCGATGAACAATCATCAGTGGCGAAGCCGGTGAAGTGAGATCTTCCAAATTCTGGCTATTCAACTTAGGATCCTCCAAAAGGGGTTAGTCTAGAATAGCCGAAGCGTGGTGTGTGTAATGTGAGTGAGATGATGGTCTGAGGGGCATCGGGGATGGAGGCATGATACTTCCTACGCCCGTGATGGTGGAGGAGATGAATCGAAGTGGAGAGACATTCTGGAGAAGGGATAAGGTGGCGTGAAGGTCAGTGTTTGGTGGCGAGACTTTGGAGATGGTCGAAGATCGGAGTGGATGCATGCGTGAGGGGAATTAATTCGAAGAAAAACAACGAAAAAAAGGATGAGGAAGGTAGCTGATCAGAGAGGACTATTGGGTAGAGGAGTGGCATGTGTTGAGGTTCCATTGGAACCACAAGGTCATCACACGACGAGGGCAACCATCCTCGGTGCTCGTCGGTAGTCAGGCTATCGTTACTCAACCGGTGTTGGCTGAGGGTTGACACCTGGCGCTCCGACCATTATCACCAGCCAACTCCGTCTCCTCCTACAACGAGGAGGCGAGGGATGCTAAGAGGGAACGTCATGAAGTGGTGGACATCGATGGACGGAGGCGAGGGGAGGTATTTGTAGGTGGAGGTGATGATAGTTATGGAGGTATCTTGAATGGCTAAACATATGGAATGAAGGCACGAGATGAGAGCGTTGAAGGATGCACGAAGACGGTACTAGATGGTTCTACGTAGAGGGTCATTCGGGAGTGGAGAGGGGTTTGGTGGAAGGAGCTAAAATGGAACAGGGGTAAGAGGTTTGGCGAGGTGTAATGGAGAGGGGGAGAGGCGGAGGTAGGAGATGAGGTCAGGACCATTGGATCAGGTGATCCAATGATCCGAATGAGAGTGCTGGTAAAGGGTGAGGATCATAACAAGTATATGATCCAGCGGTGTGGAACTAGGCATAGATGTGTAGTGGAGATGGATTGGGAGATTAATCAAACAAAGGGGGTGAAGCGAGTGATGTGGACAACGATCAACCATTGGATGAGGAAGCATCTGAGGGTTGAGATGCAAGTGCGAAGGAGGGATCTAGATCAGATGAGAGTAACAAATCCAAGGGTTGTGGAGTGAGCGAGAAGAGACGACAAAGATTAAGGCTGGGAATTGGATCTAAGGGCACAGGACGTGAGCGGGTGGAAGACGAAGAAGCGGTCGCATAGCAGCTCCAGAGAGCACTACGTGGCAGCTCTAGAAAGTTCAAAAATTAATAAAACAAAGAAAAATCAAAAAGAAATAAAAGGAAGCTTATTTAGGAAAAAGTAAAAAATGTTGTAGATCTCAATGTGATGTACAAGTTTCATGTCGGGCAAAAAGTCAAAAGAGGTCATTTGTACAAAAGATTATTTTCGGGAGTATTTTTAAGGGATAAAAACACTGCTTTTTGTAGTTTTGTTATTTTTGTATTTTTAATTCTTTTAAAAGCCTAAATAAATATAGACAATATATAATTTAATTTTTAGGTATTTTAATAAAATATAAAAACAAAGAAAAGGTTAGTAAAAATTAAGGTTAGAAAATAAAACAAAAACAGGTTAATTATATATTGTTTATTCACAATATAATACAAGTTAATATTAGTGTTTTATTGGTGGTTTTTATTAAGTTTTCAATCTTGGGGATTAATATAAGGATTTTAACATGATGAATCTGAGATTCACCAGTTAGCATCGATCATATGCTTTCCAAAAGAATATATAATACCTACAAACTCTTGTCATGCTTCCAAAGCAAGATGGCCATGAATGGAATTTGATCAATCCCAATACCTCTTGAGTGAGCTCATGTCTTCCGATTCGCAAGTGAACATGTATGATCCCTTTGAGAGATCGTATTACTCATATGCCCTTATAAGCACACCGGCTCGCCAATGTATTGACCTTGATCAGGCCATCAACCAGTCGGTCTACCAAATGTACATACTTAGACATATAACAGTACAACTGTCTATGGTCAGAGGATGCATGCCTATATCGTGATAGTATACGACATAGGACTTGGTTATCTCGATCTCGTTAAGTCAACTCTTTGACCTAACTAATCTGACACCTCTGAATCTCTATTCGTATGCATAGAACCTACATCAAGAGGTCGGTCAGATATCAACCAATAGATAAGGATTGCCATCTCCTTCTCATGTTGGAGATCATCTCTTAATAATCATTTGACGGTGCTCGATGAGTCCTCAATCTAACTCCTTAGATATTCATCCAAGCACCAGCCTCTATGATTCAAAAATTGAACAATGGTTGTGTGATCATCAAGATGACCATGGTACATTACTCTAATTGTACTAAGGGACCTTATAGTGCATTCATTCATTTAATCTCAGATAGGGAGTGAAATAAATCAATAAATTTTATTGATAAATCAAACCTTACATGACATTTACTGTATGAATGGTTCGCCTGGGCTCACATGGCAAACAGGGTTTGTATTGTGTTTGATTGTGGGGTGTGCGTCAACGTCTTATATGCCTTCACATTTGTGTTCTTGATTTGACCTTGAATTCTCTCCCGTATTTCTTTTGACATCGAATATGACGTCTAGATGGATTTTACACTCAGACTACGTGAGCTTTCGATCTTCCACCGTCTACTGTGCATCTTCACAGACTTGGGATGACCCTCTTCTTGAGTCGGTCCCTCTTAGTCATGAGGTGAGTCAGACCCAGACTCCGTCGCCTCCCAGCCCTTTAATCGAGGCAGACCGTCCTCTCAACTTTTTGTATACTTCTCCTACATATTTTTCCATGAGTTCTTATGAAACTTTTTCCTTCCGAGAGGATTCCATGGACATGGCTAGAGGGAAGGCAATAGTCGAGGATAGAGTTGTTGAGGACATACATGTTGTGGAGATACCGTCAAATGAGAGACTTGTTTCAGCTTCAGACATTACAGCAAGGATTCTTGACACACTCCAGTAGATGATCATACATATTAGAAATCGGTGTAGAGTCCAGGATGATCTTAGAGTTAAGATCATTGTGCTGAGAGCAGGAGCCGGGAACCCACCACCACCTGTTGTGGTTCCCATGGCTTTGAGAGACGAGTATGACCTAGGAGATAGGACACTACACCATCGGATTCAGTTAACCCCGAATCAAGGTTCATATGAGTTGAGATCGTCCTTCATTTCAGTGCTTCCCAAGTTCTATGGGAACACATCAAAGGAGTCGGTCACCTTTTTACAATAGTTTGAGATGATATGTGGAACGACGAGCTATCTAGGAATTATGCACGAGGCTATATGCCTCAAGGCCTTCTCCTTCGCCTTAACATATAAGGTACTTTATTGGTTGAATCATTTGGAAAGGGAGATTTCTACATGGAACGATCTAAAGTCCACTTTCCTACATAAATATTTTCCTCTGGGACGAACGATTATAATGAGGGGTCAAATCTCCAACTTTACACAGCTTCAACATGCGTCATTCCATGAGGCATGGGACCGATTCAAGTATTTGACTAAGAGATGCCCTCATCACGAGATACCCTATTGAAGGTGCTCGTGCAGAATTATTTTGGAGGACTCCAGCTGGATGTTCATGGCCTAGTGAGCATCGCATGTGGCGATAGAAATCTGAATAGGGATGATGAGTCATTTGGGTCCATCTTTGAGGGGTTCGCAGAGAGTTCACATGTTGTTGACTCTACTCAGGCATTCCAGAAGGTCCCATAGACACCACACCACCGAGCACATTAGAAGGTGGCACATGTTTCAGATTTTGATTCACGATCTGATATGGGATTCATTAATGAGAAGCTTACACTGGTCAACATGATTCAGAAGCATGTTCGGGTTTACAACCACCGCGAGAGTTAGAGAAAGTCTCATTACTTCCACAACAATTGAGTGATTTGATGAAGAATGTGAGCGACCTACAGCTTCAGTACCAGCAGTCGCATGCTTATTCTAATTGTCAGCATGCTCGAAGATCTTTGCCATCTCCTCCCATTCGTCAGATTCAATACATTCGGAGGTGAGCTGATACAACGTACAGAGCCTCCAATACCAACCTAAGTCAGATCACGAGCCTTGTAGATGATGATGTTGATCCTGACTCCACTCTTGAGATCAATGGAATTGGATACACTCTTATTAGTACCAATCTACACCTCAGAGCATACACTAGCAACAACAACACATACACCCACAGCATGGATGTGCATCTCCACATTTTCAGCACTGTCATCCTTTCACGTAGCAGCAGTCTCGCCAGCATGTTTATCACAGACCACATTCTTAGCAGTATCCTGCTGCACATTCACATACTTATCATCACCAACAACAGGAGTAGTCTTCTTTTATACCACAGAGATCTCTCAGCCTTGTACACCACAGCAGCAGCACAAGGCTAGGTAGGAGAGAGTAGATAGCCTGAGACAACACATTGAGTCAAAGTTATCTTCACAGTCCCTAGCACTGAACCAGATCGTGAACATGATTGGCACACTCCAGTATACGCATAAGATTGAGATGGAGTGGTTTAGCTATCAAGTGGATGAGTTAACCACACCCAAGACAACTCTCCGAGCTCAGCCTCAAATGAATCCAAATAATAGGAGGAAACACACAGATCAGATAGACTCCACCACATGTATGGATTCTTTTTCTGAGATTTTATCCAGTTTCATTCATCTCAGGTACGGTTGATATCCATGAGCATCTGATTTATAGGGGAGGGCACATGATGAGGAGCGAAAGCTGATCCATGATGATGTTGATTTACATCCTAATGTTGAGGAGGAGGACCACAACAATGAAGACCAGCATAATGTCTACGAAGGGGCTATTCAAGGGAGCAATGCAGATACAATTGATATGGACACAAGCAATTTAGATAATGATATCACACCACTCCATATAAACACTCCTGATTATATTAATTATTTCCTAGTATTCGAGAGTTTTGTACATACTTTTGAGACTCATAATGTATTTGATGATTCCACTTTTGTTGATGTGAATAAAGATTGTTCCTTTTTCCGATACTTTATATGGAAAAGGAAAAAAATTTTCCAAAAAGAATGTTGTCACTACAAAAACAAAAAGATTACTCAAAGATTACATCTTTTTGAAAATTCCATTACATGACGTCGTGGAATACTTTCCTGCACATAAGAATCAATTGAGGAACAAATATACCAGGCATAGGAAAAGGAAGTCACGAGTTGAGAAGCATGTATTGACCAAGGTGACTTCATGTGCTATTCAAACCAAGATACCCAAAAAAATGCACGAACTAACTATGTCAGATGTGAGATTTTAGATGCCACATTCGATCGTACTCTCTTAGATAGTGGTTCCTCGATTAATTTGCTTCCATATTCTTTGCTTGATAAGCTCAAGCTAGGCCCTCTTTACAAATCATGAGCGATATTTCAGTTTGCAAATTGATCTGTGAAGAGACCTAGAGGCATGTTGAAGAACATTATCATGACTGTTTAGGGCTTGTAGTTTCCAGTGTACTTTAATATCTTAGACATGATGTGCCTTATGCAGTTACACCTTGCTCCAATCATTCTCCGAAGTCCTTTCTTGCAGACCATGAAGGACATCTTTGATTATGATTCCGAGAGAGTATCATTTCACATAGACAAGGATAGGTACACATTGATATGGCAAGGGGATATAGCAGCCCCAGATCAGTATTGTCATTCACATCATAGGACATCAGCCTTGTAGATGATTGTCAGCACATAGATGAGGCACCGTCTCTTGTTCTTGAGAGCATTTATTTTGATACCCACGATATCCACACGAGGATGGGGTAGATCACATTTTACCAGTTCTTTAGGCGATTGTTCACATACAGACACAAAAATCATATCATGACCAGATGAGAAGCAAGTTACACCAGACATCTAAGTGTCGCGGATTGAGAGTACACATATTCCAGTACGAGATTCAATTGATTATATATCAGAGATTATGACATCTATTCATTGTAGAGATTTGGATGGTGTGATGGATATACATATAGACACCTTCTATAGTCTAACTCTAGAGATGTATACTACAGTAGAAACACCTTTGCCGTGTACAATGTTCACTTACAGAGGTAGCTCTACTAGACCAGCCAGGGATTGGTACACACTTGCACAACAGATGATTTCATACGACAAAGGTTAAGCTGATCTACTCTACAAGACTTATTTCTACTCTTCCACTTAATTTTGTCATGTATAGAGACTTGAGAGCCATACAGTTTTTTAGAGTACACCATCACTTGTATATTATTCTTAGATCCCAATTGTTCTCATTTTTTCTCGTCTTTATACGTAGGATACCATATCCTAAGTATAGGGAGGATCGATTGTCCGTTGATTTTCATTTTTGATTTTGTTCTTTTTCCTTTAATTTTGTTTTCCTTTCTTTTACACCAATCATTGGACCCTAATCTTTTTCCACATTCTTTTCTATACTTAGGATGCATGGTTCTAAGTATAGGGGGGACTAAGTGATTTCGATGATTTCATTTCTTCTTCTTTTTCTTTTGTTCCTTCATTTGTATATTCCTTGCACTCAGTCACCTCATTTTTATCTTCCACTATACTTACAATGACCAGATTGTAAGTAAAGGGGGTCGACTGGCTTCTACATTTTCCTTTTCATCCACTTTTACTTAGCATGAGTTATGTCTTACATTTTCTCTTTGAACGCTATGAGGACAAAGCACAAACTAAGTATAGGTGGTGTGTATATATTGTATATATACTTTCATACATAACTCATACTTTTAAGTATTTTCTATATTTATGAAATCCATAAAAGTGGGTAAGGGTTTATTTAATTTATAATCTATTTATTATTTAGGAAATCCTTGTTTAAAATTCTTAATTTAAAATTTGTATATAAAATATGTATACGTTCAATATTTATTTAAAATATTATTTATTAAAATATGTGTGAAGAACTTAATATTAAATCCTTGCATATAATATTTGTAAAATACATTAGTTATTTAATCCAATATATTATTTGTAAAAATTGAAAATCTATAAAAAATACAAATTTATAAAATTCATAAAAATCGCAAAATCTTTAAAATCAATAAAAATGAGTAAATTTCAGAAAAATATACTTCACAAAAACATGGTTGCATTTGCATTAGCATTTTTCAGAATAATTTTGATTTCTCGAACTAAAGATTGGGCATAGTCTAACGGATGGAGCTTCATTATGGCCTTTGACTGTCATTGTAAGGAGCCTAGTTCGGAACTAGAATTTAGACTCTTCATGGGTATGACTTAAATCTTTGGGTTCTATGAGACCATTTGGGAATTGAACATAAACTTGCCTAAGTGGAACACTTTGTATTATCTATTTAACTGTCCAATCGTGAACCAAATATTGACACATGTACTTTACACTTAGCTCAATTTGCATGGGGTTGTAAAAGGAAATTCTTTATAGTGGTGCATTTTCATCCTTGTTTAGTGGTGCAAACATCTAAATACAGTAGTTGTAGGGTTTAAATAAAGCCTCGGATGGGGGAAGGATCAATTGGTACAATTTTTCCAAGATCTCAAAAAATGGACGGAACGAAAAGAAGCTATATCCATTGAGGAACAAAAGATTGATGCAGTGCACGCAACATTGCAAAGCTTACCAAAAAGAATATACCAAATTGAAATATGACCACAATGGTCCAAGCTTCCAAAAAGCCAACACATCATAGTGAAGACTTAGCTACACCGGTCGGGCTTTAAAAGGTGATGTGATTACACTGGACGCATTCTAGTTCTTTTCTCATTCTTCTACATTCTCTCTCTATTCAATTGTGGACACAACATAACCTGAACTTAAAAGGAAATATCCCCCTCCTCGAGAAAAGAGCAGCTGGATAAGGAACTAATGGGAGTGTGTTAATGGGATTGGTGGTGTCTTCGCTTCTTTAAGAAGGAAGAGCTAAAACAATTCACACACCGTACACATTGAATTCAAGTTGATAGAGTTAGCGATATGGATAAGTGGATCTGAGCTAGTTGTTGAGGTTAACCTAAATAAGGATTTGTGGAACTTGAAACCTTTAGCCACTAAAACCCCAATCCTAGTTAAGGCTCCGACAAAATGCTTGTTTCAGGCCCGACCAAACTCTGTCCTTTGTCTGTTCTCATGAATTGGTTTAGGAAAATAAATCCATTCTAACTTTCTTTCTTTTTGGCTTATTTTTCAAATAAGTGTTTGCTAAGGGTCTAGCAAAGTTTAAGTATAAAGGGTTGACGAATCCATGATCCATTTACTTTTCTTTCGTATTTTGTCTTAAAATCCTTCACAAATGCATGCAGATATCCATTAATTATCATTTCTTATCAAAACATCATTCATGAATAAAAATACATTTTTATGCATTAAAAACATGTAAATAAATAAAAGAACAAGAAAGAAAGAAAATAAAAAGAGTCAAACTATAAACATGTATATATGTACAGTATGACTATGAAATATAAATATAGTTGAAGGATATATTTATATAACCTAACCCCCGAGACCAAGTCAGCATGGATTGGTCGACAAACAAATAAGTATGGGGAGATAAGGAAGAAAACAACAAAAAAATCAATTATGTACATAGAACATTATCCCTTATTCATTCATTATTTATTAAAAATTCATTGATTTTTAAATAATTCAATTATATATTTGTTCACCAAATTCTTCTCCTACGTATTTCTAAAAATGTATATAATAATATAAAAATCCTAAAAAAATCCTAACATGTATATATGCGAAGAAATACAACTTTTAAATTGTCAATTTTACAACTTCGAATATTATAACTTCTTCATACAAACTCCAATTTCACTCTACTTAATTTAAAGTTTGTCAAATAATATTATCTAATTAATGAAGATGATTTCACTAAAATCGGAGTTCGTTTGCAAAAAGTCGATTTTGGGACGTAATGACTACTAGGTTTTAGGATATTTATTTTATTCTGAACACACTATTTATAGTATTAATGACTTTACAATTTTCAATTAATTTCTTGATCTTGTAAATTGTATATAAATTATTTCAAAATTTTCATCAATATTTAGTATTTTAAATAAATCAAAAACCCTAATTTGGAGTTGAAGTTGAACTGTGTAACATATATATGCATTTATTTATATATCGAAATTAATTTATAAAAATTAGTAAAATTCATGCAACTCTTATTTAATAATTTATTAATTAATAATACATAAAAATGATATGTTATTTATTAAATTATTGAAGAAAAAATAGAGATCCTATTATTAAGTATACTATATAACTATTTATTAATATTATATTTATAATCCATAAATTATTTATTGTTTATCAAAATAACGTATACCATCAATTAGTTAATTTAATTATCTACACTTTTTTTAAGAATTTTTTAAAACAATGGCATTTGTTATTTAGTACTTAATTTATAAGATTATTTATTTTCTAGCCTACCACGTGCTGACACGTGTCAGCACCTGAGGCCATCTTCTCCATCAAGAAACAGGTGGAAGTTTGTTCCAACCAATCATTTTCAACCAATTTTCCCAACCTTATCTTTCATACATTGGTTAATCTCTACCCTCCATTATCTTCACCTAACAACTACCATTCACGGCCATCCTTGGATCACTACCAAACTCCTTCTAGATCCTCTATTTCTTGGTCCAAACTACGTTAGTAGAACCCAACTCTCCCCATTCTAGAATTAAAACGATCGACTACCCCCATTCTAGAATTAAACTAATAGACTACCTAACTTCCTTGCACTGCTCCGACCGTCCAAGATGGTGACAGTACCCGAAGTTCATCTCGCGTGGAAGTCCAATCATCAGAGGAGGTTCCAAGGCCATGTACCAACCTTGCATCACCATCGTGCACGGTGTACAACCTGAGTAGACGCCTCGTTGAGCCTTCACCAATGGGTCCCTACACCATGTAATCCCAGGTACCAATTCATCCACACTTTAATACTTTGATCTTCGTGCTTATTTATATAGGCTAATCACACTATTTATTAGTCCTAGTCTCGTTCCTTGAATCATATTTAAAAAATCATCTCAATTTCATCTTAAATCGATCAAGTTAGTTAGGTAACATCCCTAATATGGAACCCATACTTGAACTGCAATTATTCTAATCATTTGGCTAATTCCTTTAGGAATCGAGAAAATCAATACCAATTTGCAGGTTTATGTATGCATCTGGACTGTCTCCGTCACAATCAACTATCTGGAGTTCATTAATTTTGTCATAAATTGAGTAGTTGTTGCAGAAACAATGCTAGGGTTTCAAACCCTAGGCATTGTTTTCATAGAATTGTCATCGCTCGTCTTTGTTATACCCCGCTACAAGCGAGCTCAGAGGGGATAGGAGATCCCCTTCTGGCCCTGTTGGGGTAGTACAGTCACCCTTAGTAGATATCGATCGCTAAAGAAGAATCAACTGCCGCTGCCACCCGTGATTTGTGGAAGATCCAATGAAAGAACACCCGTTGTGCAGATTATTAACATGTAGCACAATATACGGTCTAGATCAGAAGGCACCTATTAATCTTAATCACAAACTCTGAGACGGTGGATAAATTGCTTAAGAGCCCTAGCAACTTCAGAAGATTTATACACACCTCTAGAAAGCATTCTATTTAGATTTAGGTGACTAACTATGGACATAATTGTAAGGAAATCCAGATATTACTTGCAACTAGGTCCCTGACTAAGAACCTAATTGGAAGAATTGCCTTTTTTATTGTATTTTCTTCTACATAATTCTAAACATTGCTACTTAGACTTTGGAATATTGTGGATATTCTAGACACTATTCTATAATCCTTTTTTTTCTTCATTTTATTTTGCTTTGTATTTCGAGGATTTTCTATCACTTTTTGCTTGAATTTTAATCTTTGATTTGTGATTTGTCTTGATTTCTTTGAGTTCTTCTCGCGCCTGTTGCATGAGCAATTCATCTACTATACAGTATCACCTATTCCTTTATTATTTTCACATACTATATTGTAGATAAAGTATTTCAATTTTTTTTTAAATTAAATAATAATTGAATAATAATAATAAGTAATAACTAAAATTCAAAAAGAGTTTTGTTACGGAAGAAGAGAAGAAAAGAAATAAAAAGTCAGAAAAATATTTTCTCCACTCGAAAAATCGGAGCGTGATTTTCAGCTTCATTGTGTTCGACACAGGAGCACTTGCCTGGATAAATAAAGATAGTGAAACATTAATTTTAGGAGAGAAATCGATATTTCTTCATTTTCTCTCTCTTTTATTTGTCTCTCTCCTAGCTGGTGTCCTTTGTTTGATTCATTACATTTTGCTCGAGCGGTCTCTGCAACTGACATCCGTTTTAACCATAGTAAAACCAAGTTATCAATAACCAACGTGAGGTTCCCATTAATCCACGTCCTCCGCTAAAGGACAAAATAGGGAGAAATTAATAAATAAATAAAACTTAAAAAGAAAAATAATTAATTAAATAAAGTTAAAACATGAAAAATGTTTATTATTTTATGTACTATTTTTTGGTGATTTTTTTTAATTTTATCACTACATTTATTAGATGTTAATTTTTACAAGTGTACTTAAAGGTATATTTATCTATGTTTTATGGTGGTTTTATTTTTACTTTGTATTTTTTATTCTATTATCACATGGATATATTTTGTATATTTACAACTTATTTAATGACATATTTAAATATTTCTAAATTATTTTTCTAATTTTATTTGTTTACTTAAATAAATATGTATATGTTTTATATAGGTATAGTTTACCTATATTTGTTAATTTATTATATTTATTTTAATATTTTTTATGCTATTTAAACATTTCTAAATTATTTTCCTAATTTTATTTGTTTACTTAAATAAATATGTATATGTTTTATATAGGTATAGTTTACCTATATTTGTTAATTTATTATTTATTTTAATATATTTTTATGCTTTTATTTTATGCTTTTGTGTTAGTTATATTTTTAATAATAATTAAAAATATTTAAAAAATATAAGAAAGTAAAAAATATAAAGAATGAATATATAGACTATTATATACAAGTATATGGTACAATAGGGACCCAAAAGCTAACTTGTACATCTTCGCTCCAAATTAAATGAAATCACCTTGATTAAGTAGATAATTCAATTTGATGAACAATATAGGTAAGTTTGGTCAATTTTGAGTTTGTGTGGCGGAGATACATGTTTGAGATGTTTTCTTTATGGCTTTTTGTTTTGTGTCCCAAGTGCACTATCTATTATTTCTGAATGAAATCAATTTTATATTTTTATTAGTATTTTTATGTAAAGTTGTATGTTGAAAGTTTATTGATTTGAGTTATAAATAATAAAGACTAAAATAGGTCCTAAAAGGCAATAATTGTGAATAAAAATTAGAGCTTTCTAGGTGTTTTCTGTACAATTGGTCTATCCTATCTCGTCCTACTTTATTCCTTATCGACCAAGTCATCATGATGACTGGGTCTCGAGTTCCAAGGTCACTCAGTATCTTTGACACTTCATTCTTTTTCTTCTCTTTCCTTTATTCTTTTATTTTAGAATTAAATTTGTATATTTATACAATATTTAAGTGTATTATTGAGTGTTATTTTGCACAAATTAATGTTATATACGTGCATTTAGCAAGGGATTTAAGGATAAAATGAAAGAATAAAGGTGATGAATTGGATATTCATCACTCCCTATACTTGCCCTTGCTAGTCCCTAGCAAACACTTATGTTAATGAGTGCAGAATAAGAAAATAAAGAAAAGAAAAAGAAAGAACTTGGAACAATTTTTGACTTTTAAACTTGTTTAATAAAATCCAAGTTTGGATCTCAGTTAAGAACTTCAGATTCTTGACGTGTTCGAAACTGCATTAAGGTTAGGAAGGGTGACACAACAATGCTTAGGTGCCATAATGCTCTATCTAGTTTAATTCACAATCTGGTCAAAACCATCCCCTCAGTCACATATTCTTGCGATCTTGAAATGACAAGTACCATATGTGTGAATTTGCAAGCTCTTCCTAGCAAATCAATGAACTATCGAGGAGTATGCTCCTCTAGCAACCCGTCCTTGGGGAGATGTATATATCCTTCTAAGGTCATGTACGTGCTAGTTTGCAACTGAAAAGGGGGGAAGCGAGAAGAATGGGAAAGGAAGTGGGAATGGATCAGTGTAGTTGTATTACCATGTGAAGTTCGACCAGTGTAACCAAGTGTTCACCAAGAATCAAGCTTTTTCTGGAAGCTCAAATTTTGGGGATTTTTGGTGTAGGCTTCTTTTTTACGCATAGCTCTGCATTCTTGTTTTGCCCAAATAAATATAGAATATTTTAGTCCGCCCATGTTTTGGGGCCTTGGAAAAAGTTTAGCTAGTAAACCATTCCTCATCTGAAGCTTTGTTTCAATCCAGTCTCCGGTCGTTAGATGTCCATGCTACCAGAAGAAGTGGGTTGAAGTATCGGTTTTGACAGTCTCCAAGAATTTTTCCTGAGCCACCCTTGATGAAGCGGCCTAGTATCGTCCTGACTTAGACTCCAAGAGCTTTCAACAATCCATCTGGGTTGAGCTAGGTGTTAAGTGTGAGGTTCTAATGAAGCCATTGTTTCAAGAGTCATTGGGATGACATGAAGGGTTCTAGTTAGACATATTGAATCAACTCATGAACATAGTCTCATGGAAACTAAAGAATTAAGTCAAGGTGACCAGAAGTATCACAATTCCAGTATGTAATGGGTTCCTCTGAAATCAGTTGGATTAAGGTCTAGACCAAGCTCCAATCTTCAGACTTTATTAGACATGTTCAATTGTCTTGATCATTTCGAAAAATACAAATGCTATGTACAATGGAAGAACATTTTTTAAGCACTTTCTGATTTTGAACTTTTATGGATTTTTTGAATTAACCATTTTTATGTAATTTTAAAAACATTTACAAATTTTTACGGTTTTGAAAATTTTTAATTTTTTAGGGTTTTTTCATAAAGGTTAGTGAAAGAAGTATGTGTAGATATTTACATGAGAGTGTGTGCATATTTACAAGAGTGGGTGTTGAATTTACACTAAGAGCTTATACCTAGTTAGTTAGATTCACAGATTTTATACATGGGGTATATATAAAGAATCTTATTTGGTAATTATATACAAGGTTCTCAAAATAATTTGAAAATATTTTCACAAACATTTTAAAGACTTTATTTTGACAATAATTTTCAAACAATTTTGTAAACATTTACAAAATTTTGAAAATCATTTTGCAAGGATTTTTAAACAATATACAGATTTTTTCAAAAATTTTCTGTAATCATTTTCCAAATCATTTGCAAACTAGATTTTCAAAAAAAATATTCAAATATATAAAAAATGTTGCAAACATTTGCAAAAGATTTTACAAAGTTTGAAATCGTGTCACAAAGATTTTCCAAATGATTTTCAAAAGACTTTATAAGTCATTTTACAACCATTTTGCAATTATTTTGCAAAACATTTTTGAATTGGTTTATTGATCGTTTATACAAAGTGTTTGAAAAATTTTATGCATAATTGAGGGAAATTGTTTTTACAATTGTTTAATTGTACACCCTTACCCATATAGTATATTAGCCATATTTATTGAAAACACGCAAGTACGAGTTATGTCTAAAGTATATACAACATATAAACGACCCCCTATACTTAGCTTGAGTTATGTCCTCATAGGTTAGAGATAAAAAAAGAAGAAATAACTCGTGCTAAGTATAGGATAATATTTCTGTTTCTTGGATGGCTACTTGGGATATAACCAAGTTGCAATTGCACATGAGTACTAAGAGAAGACCACATTCCCCTCTCCATTTGGGACGTACGCATTCAGACAGATACTGTTTGTGTTGTATAACTCCCATGCTACATCAAAGATGTATGATGTCAGTGTTTTCATACATGATGGGAAGTTTCCTCGAGGTATTCATGGATGACTTCTCGGTCTACGGAGATAGCCTTGATCGGTGCCTGACATATCTAGACCAAGTACTTCAACATTGCTGTGAAGTTAATTTGGTTAATAATGAGTAGTTGGGCGTCCTGCCTATACTTAAGACCCACTAATCCTAAATATAGTTGATTGTACACCAAGTAAGGATGATCGGGGATGAGAATGTACAAAAGAATCATGACCCGGTTTGTCTCCCCAATACTTAGGGTGAAATATCACTAAGCATAGACAAGAAATATCAATAGAATGGGGAACATGCAAAAGAATAAGTGAAGAGTAACTTTTATACACTCATCCCACCATACTTAGGATTAGGTATATCCTTAGTATAGCACAGATAAATGGGATGAATGAAATAACATCAGAGTGAAAGAACAGAAGAAGTGAAGAAGAAAACTAAAATCTATTTTTGAAGCTTATGTGCATGATCTTTCTCTCTCTAGAAGTTCATCTAGAAATGCCACTTGTATCGAGTTAACCACAGATAAGAACGTATCATGATAAACATACATTTCAATAGTTGTCCATTTACTACAAATGGTTGTGCGTCAAATGGCAATACAAATATAACGATGATACCATTGTCATGCACATTTTTTATAATAAAGGGTCTTGCCCATTTGCTTTTCAGCTTTCCTGGAAATAACCTTAGCTTTGCATCTCACAACCATACTTTCCGATTCAGCTCGAAAGTCTTTCGTTTGATATGCTTATCGTGCCATCTCTTGACTTTCTCTTTATACATGAGGTTATTGTCATATGCAGAGTCTCTGAATTCTAACCATCGATCCAGGTCAAGTTTCATGTTCTAGTGACTGCCCATAATGATTTATGGATGAGTTCCACGACAAATGACACAGCTTTTCGTATACCAAACAATACAGAGACATTTCTAAAGGAGACTTGTACATTGTACGATACACACAAAGAATGGAGTTGAGAAACTAGGATCTATTCTTTCTATAAGGATGTACACATTTCTGTAAAATAGATTTGATCTTCCTATTATAACATTCGTCCAAGCTGTTAGTCTACGGGTGGTAAGGACATTGGATACAGTTTTCAATGTCGTACTACTTAGGGAGCTTCTTCACTTCCTTGTTGATAAAGTGGCAACCCCTATCTGATATGAGGATCTTTGGAACGTGCAATGATGTTATATTTAAGGAAGCCACACATTGCGACTATCTGCAGATCGAGCAGAGATAGCCTCCACCCATCGACTAACATAATCAACACCAAGTAGGATGTACTCATAGCCATGACTGTAGGGAAGGGGCCCATAAAATCAATTCCCCGTGCATCGAAGATGATTGATATTTGAATATACTTGAGAGGCATGATGTCACAGATTGATGGTGCCGTCCATCTTCTGATAGTCAGTGTAGCCTTTAACATTGTCAGTAGCATCCTCAAAGAGACTCGGGCACCAAAGGTCACGTTGAAGCATTTTTATTGTCTTATGCTTTCTAGAATGTTGTCCTCCTTGTTCTAATTTGTGTCCATGATTCAAGACACTCGTATACTCCTCCTCAGGAATGCATCTTTGCCAGATACAATCAGTCACCATGAAGTGACTCTTCTCCCATAAGAGCTAGACGCGCCATGATGTCAGTACTTGGATCAGAATCTCCTCTCTCTTTTTATTCGTTAAAATCGTAATTCCTGATTTCTTAGGAAGTATGTGTAATGGACTTACCCATTTGGAATCTATGGGATTTATAAAACATGCATCGCACCACTTTGTGATCCCGTTCATCACAACCTCCCATAGGATACGGTTCATGCGACGTTGAAATTCATGGGAGGGTTTGTTCTTCCAAATAGATGTGGTGCAAGCACAATGAAGGGCCAATCCCATGGATATACGATATTTCCATCCTATCGCCTTGTGGTTTCATTTTAGAACATCCAGCATATGAGATTCTTGGTCTATGATCAGTTGAGAATTCATAATGACCGAGAACATGTTAGGCTCACCCGCAAGGAAGGAGTACCTCAACATTGATGGTAATTGGTTCAGTTCAGGAGGGATCGGAATCTACTTCGTGGTAACCTCTGCAACTGTAGCAGGTGTAGGATCCTTCATCATAAGATTTTCCACCATAAAGAAATTGATATTTGAATTAAGTATATCAAAAAGATCGGTGATGAATTATTCTTGCTCCAATAAGAATGGAATGTTTCAGTTAGCTTGGATAGCACATCAGCATGTATTTCATCTTGAAGGTCCACAAGGAATTCGATTGTGCTTTCCATGAGTCTCCCCTAGGAGAGGAGTTCCCGGTTTTCATCATCATTCAGAAATAATGCAGTGTATATGATTATACCAAAAAATCATAGTCATCTGTTGCACTTGGCATTGGCATGCTTTTGTCGGACACAGCTTCTACCGGCATCGGTACTTATATCGTATCCACCTGGACCTTGTCGTTGCTTGAGCGAAACGTGATTGTTGTGGTGTCATAATCCACTACTACCTCAGTTATTCAAAGGAACATCTGCCCAATATGATATGGGTCTTAAGCAAAGGGATCGAGGTATCCATATCTAAGACAATTAAGTAAATAGGGAACAACATCCCTTGGATTGTGACAATGACATCCTCAAGCATACCCCTTGGACGCTTAACTAAAGTATCTACAAACTGCAGAATCGTTCTCATAGGCCTTATCTGTCGTAAACCAAATTCCTTGAGTAGCGAAGTAGGCATCAGATTGATAGATGACTTGTTGTAAGAAGTGTTTGTTCGAACTCTTGGTTAAAGACCGTGCATCTAACGAGAGGTGCTCCCTTATCCTTCTTCTTGGCAGGAAGGTTGCTGATGGCGCTCAGAATATCCATGTTAAGCATATGTTTTCAGCACGGTTGCGTCTTTTTCAGTGAGGTTGACGCTTCAAAGTACATGCCTCTTTCATTCCTTTCTTTACTCTTGGCATGTGTACCGTGGCTTTTAAAAGTGGCATTTGCTGGATAATATTATGCAAAATTTCTATCACACATGGATCAGACACATCATTTTTGGATTTTTATAATTTTTTGTTGTTTTACATTTCTTACGGAAATGGAATATTACATCATTCAAAAATTATTATAGTAAATTAGCTTTTACATGCAAATGAACAACATGGGTACACTCATTTTCTCTAGTGGATAAGCTAGCAAAAGAAACATTGGCATCATCAGCTCACACTGGATCTGCTGTTGGTGTTGGAGTCTCTTTGGTTGCATCAGCGCTGCCTAAGTTTTTATTGCTTAATTGGATTTTTTATTTTCTTTATTTTTTTGTATTTTTTTAATCTAATGCTGAAGGTTTTTTTTCTTCTCCTCCTCCTGAACTCGATGCAGGCACAACTGATGAAGACTTGTCGTGTGAAACTTTATTCTCGCTCTTAGCGGTGGTAGAGGATCATAGTGTCCTACAGCTCATGAGAGTCAAAGAGTTAGATAGCATAACCAGATCATTAATACCTGACTTGATTGGGGATTGGACATTGCAAAATACCTTCTCCTTGCGTCAGCATTTGTTCAGATTTGCCTCCACCCGAGCTGGGATAATTGTCTTGGCTGCAGTGGGGTCGTCCAGATTCTGGCTCATTTCTCTTAGGCCGTTCACCAGCTAGATCGAAAGTTACCATCTTCACAGACCACTCTGCTATCAGATATTTACAATAGAAGAAGGATGCCAAGCCAGACTGATCAGATGGATCCTTCTCCTCTAGGAACTTGATTTGGAAATCAAGGACAAGCCTGTAGTTCAGAATGTGGTAGCAGATCATCTCTCCAGAATTGAGCAACAAGAGCCTCCATTGAACAATGCACCCATCACAGAAACCTTTCCTGACAAATCATTTTTGGCTGTGGATTCACTCCCTTGGTATGTTGATATTGTCAACTACCTCGTTTCGAGGGTAGTACCACCGGATTGGACAAAAAATCAGAAGGATAAATTCTTGTCGACCATCCATTTCTACCAATGGGAAGATCCCCTCTAATTCAGGGAAGGGGCAGATTGCATTTGGTGCAGGTGCATTCCTCAGGAGAAACATTATAGTGTTTTTGAGCACTGTCACTCGCTCAAATCTGGTGGACAACACTCTGGAGACAGGACGGCAGCAAAAGTACTTCAGTGTGGTTTATGTTGGCCCACACTATTCAAGGATGCAACAGCCTTCGTCAAACGATGCACTGACTGTCAGAGATTGAAGGGCACACTTACAGCGAAAAACTCGATGCCCCTGAAGTTCATTCAGATAGCAGACGTTTTTGATGCTTGGGGCATCAATTTCATGGGACCTTTCCCTAATAGTCAGGGATATGAGCACATCCTTCTTGCCATCGATTATGTGAGTTGTTGGGTTGAGTCTATCCCAGCTCAAGCCGCAGATAGAAGGACAATATGCCGATTCCTAAGAGAGAATATCATTTCGTGGTTCGGGATTCCAAAGATTCTTATATCAGATGGGGGTAGCCACTTCGTGAATAATGAGGTTAAGAAATTAACAAAGAAATACTGCATCGACCATCGTGTAGCATCTCCTTATCATCCCCAGACCAATGGCATGGCAGAATTATCGAACAGTGAAATCAAGACGATCCTTCAGAAACTTGTGAGGCCGGGCAGAAAGAATTGGTCCCAACTCTTGCACTCAGTCCTCTGGGCATACATTTGCCCTATCGTCTTGTGTATGGGAAGCCATGTCATCTGCTCGTGGAACTGATTCACAAATCTTTATGGGCAATTAATATGTGCAACGTGGACTCAAAGAAAAGTGGTCAGAAAAGGAAAGATGATCTGAACAGAATCCTGAAATTTTGAGACTATGCATGCGATAACACATTGATGTACAAGGAGAAAGTGAAATGCTGGCATGACCAGCACATCAGATGAAAGACCTTCGAAGCTGGGCAGAAAGTGTGGTTAATTGATGCAAAGTTAAAGAAATTCCCGGGCAAATTAAAAAGTAAATGGATAGAGCCATTTTAGGTTCGTGAAGTATGTGACAATGGAAGTATTGCCATATCAAAACTGTCTCCCGACGGACAGCCATTCATCATCAATGGTCAACTCCTGAAACCCTACCTTGATCTTGATACTTTCTTGGCTGTTGTTGACTCAATCAAGGTTCTGTGCTTTGAAGATACATCTACGACACTGGAAGCATCAAAAGATTCAGACAATGCACTTCGAAAACTTTTCCTCTGATTTCTTTTCTTTTCTTCTTTTCCTTTTATATTTTCTTTTACTACCAAAAAGGTATTCCCCCTTGTTGACAGCCTTCTATACTTAGGACGTAATTTGTCCTAAGTATAGGGGAGGGGGTGTGAGCACCCAGAGTCCCTTCCTTCTTTGATCTTCTCCATTGTCTCCTCTTCTTGACTATACTTAGGGGTATCTTACCGTAAGTATAGAGGGGAGACAACCTGAGTACAATCTGTTCATTCTCACCCTTGACCATCCCTGCCTTGTGTACAGTCTGCTATACTTAGGATTATTTGATCCTAAGTATAGGGGGGACGGTCAACTTCCTATTCATTTATTTATCTACTCATCCCTTAATTCTTTAGACTTCTCTATACTCAATCTGAGTTATGTCTTCTCTTTTTCTCTTTGATCTATGAGGACATAGCTCGAGCTAAGTATAGGGGGGTCGTATATACTATGTATATACTTTAAAGCCATAACTCGTACTTTTGTATTTTAAATAATACCTATGGCAAAAAAATGGTAATCACAATATTCTAATAAAAGATGTTTGTAGCTCCTCAGACTCTTTCTGTACATTCTGATTAATAAATGAGGCAAAAATGCTTTTTGCAAAATGTTTAAAAAATAGTGTAAATTTTTTTTGGAAAATCTTTTTAAAGCTATTTGAAAAATATTTTGTAAAAAGTGTTCAACCTTTGTAAATATTTTTGTTTGCAAAAATTTATTTTCTTTATGTGAAATAAAAATGTTTGAAAAGCGATTTACAAATAATTGGAAAAATAGTTGCAAAATATTTTGAAAAATCTATATATACTGTTGGAAAAATCTTTGCAAAATGATTTTCAAATATGTGAAAATTTTTGTAAAGACTATTTGTGAAAATTATGTTGGACAATAGTTTTCAAAACTGCTGCAAAATGATTTTCAAATAAGTTTGAGGATTGTACACACTATACTAAAAAGTTTTTATAAATGAATAAAAGTGAGCAATAATCCCTTGTAAATCCATTAAGAACCAAAACGCTTCTATACATAAAATATATCTCCATGTAAAGATATGTACCCATTCTTTTACTATATAATGATTAATAAATCAGGTTTTAAATGTTTTAGCAAAATGATTTGAAAAATGGTGTGACCCGTTTGGAAAACCTTTTGTGAAATGTTTTCAACCTTTGTAAAATATTTTGAATTGCAAAAATTCTTTTCTTTGTGTGAAATACAAGATTTGAAAACCTATTTGCAAATGGTTTGGAAAATGTTTTGTTAAAATATTTTGAAAAATGTATATATATTGTTTGAAAAAGCTTTGCAAAATGACTTTCAAATGTTTATAAATGTTTGCGAAAACTATTTTGTACTATAGTTTTCAAAATTTTCATTCAAATAAATTTGAGGAATAAAGGCATCATTAAAAATAAAAACATATAATAAAATAAAATCCTTTATCAATTGTATATATGTACCTAAATAAGTCACTTTGTTAAAACCTGTAAATTCTTTAAAAGTCTTAAGTCTTGTAAATAAATAAAAAGAAGCACGCATGTGTAAATAGTTGTAAATATTTTATACTTTGTGTGCCAAAATTCTTTTTATTTGTAAAATTCTTTGCATAAAGATTCTTCTTATTTTTTTAAAAAATTCTTGAAAAACTGCATCATTCTTTGCATCATTGTACATAGCATTTGCATATCATGCATATTCTTTTCAATTGAGCTTGATGTTTGAACTAGTCCAATAAAGTCTAACATTGAAGCTTGGTTGGACCTTACTGCACCTAACTACACTGGGACCTTATGGGAACTAGGTTTACGGTACTTAATTAATTCTAGTTGGGGAGAGCCACTATCACTTACACCGGAACCTTGTGGGAACTAGGTTCATTAGGACTTAATTCTTTGAGACTCAGTGCTGGGTTCAAGTCACCTCAACTGACCAACTAGAACTTTTCGAGACGCACGCATGACTCTTGTCGGTCGTGACCTAACTTGGACACTTGCACCTTTCAGTTGGCTCAACTCAGTTGGAGTGGTGAGGGGGTTGGATTTGCCAGTCTGAGACACATACGGGTGGAAACATTCGTCCTCTCTAGGGAGGGAAGTGCACCCCAACCTGGTCCAGTTTCAATGAAGTCTAAAGATTGGAGAGTATGGGTTGCAATAAAGCTTCAAAAGAGGGATAGTCTTCTGGCTCAAGAGGAAATAGTCCTTATGTAAATGCTGCTGTAAACAGTATTCCACAAAAAAAAACTCCAAAAAAAGTGGACATGCCTGTAAATAAAAATAAAATGCCTGCTGGAGTATGTATATATGTTGTATATAAAAGAAGCAAGCTTGAGCATCAATGTTATACCATGAGAGCCCGCAACAGGATGACTTGACTACACTGGTCATGCATCCCAGGATAGGTAGCTGCATTGGCTATCGTCCATTCTTTTCTTCACCTCCTCTTCTTGAGTTGGATGCCACTTGAACTTAGAAGGGAATACCCCGCTCCTCGAGGACAGAGAGCTGGATTGGGGAATCATTGGGTTGTCATTCTGGAGAAGTCAGTTCCTTTGTCATTCCAGTTGGGGAGAGACACTATCACTTACACTGTACAAGTCAGCTTCATAGTCATAAGAGTTTGCGTATGGTGTACGCTAGTTCTGACCTGGCTATTGAGGTGGGTTGAACCGAGTTCTATGACTCTCGAAGACTGTTGTGTTTTAAATTTAGTTCCCAACTAGGTTTCACACATATTCTCACATCAAGGCCTAACCTGATCTCCAAACTTTGATTTTGTAAAGACAAGTTAATAACTGAAAGCAATTTTATCCATTCTTTCTTTTTCTTTTCTTCTTTATTCTTTTTGTACTTATTGCTTAAGTGTTTGCTAGGGACTATCAAAGGCAGGTAAAGGGGGTGATGAATCTCGATTTCATCACCTTTATTCTATCATTTTGGCCTTAAAAACTATATCTAATGCATGTAAATAACATTAATTTGTGCAAAATAACATCCATTATTTATTGCATTTATTGTGAAAATAATATTTTTTTAATGCCAAAATTATAGAACAAAGAGAAGAAAAGAAAAAGGAGTAAAATATTGAAACCAAGTCAAGAATTGAGTTGGTCGACAAGGAAAAAACTAGGGGGAGATAAGGGCCAAAATACAATAAAAATGAAGAATTGAGCTGGTCGACAAGGAAAAAAGTAGGGGGAGATAAGGGCCAAATTACAATAAAAATGCTATTTATTTATTCATTCTTTTATTCACTTTTGACACCTATTTTATTCGTTATTATTTATTCATCAAATAAAGAAACTTTTTATATAAAGATTGTAGTTAATAATGTAAATAAAATACAAAATTGAGTTTGTATAGAAATAATACACTGTGTACATTTTATACACAAAATAAAAGGCCAGAAACAATACTTCACAGACCCATATCTTTCAAATAAAAACTCAAAACATTTCAAACTCTAATTATATATAACTTTTCATGAGCTATTTAATGGTGATGGTTTTATATTTTTTGGAGTTACTATGTGAAAGTTAGGTTTTCGGCCCTCCTTGTACATTCTACTCATTAAAATACTCATTTTATTCATCCCTTATTATTTTCAAAAACTTTTATTTTTATTTATAACACATGTACATATCAAAATTAGAATAAAACCAAAGAGAAAATGAAAAATAAAATAAGCCTATGTAATTACATAGACAAAATACATGTGATTGTACCTGTATATAAATAAAAGGGAAAACTTATTCTTTAATTCTTTATTCTTTTATAATTTATAATATTCTAAATATTATTCATATTCTATTAAAAATATAAAACCAAAATAAAACTCAATGAAATCCATTAAAAAAAAGATGTGCATAAAACATAGGTACAATACCTATAGATATACCTATATAATACACATACTTATTTATTTAAGTGTACAAATTACATCATAAAATAAAATAAAAATATATTCATACTCACAAAAACAAGTTATAAATAAATAAAATAAATCAATATAATAATATACAAAATAAAAAAAATGTACAAAATACTGGTAATTATACCTATAAATAAGCCCTTGAAAATAAAATTGTAATAAAATTCATCAAAAAATAAATAAAAATCATAATAAAATACTACATAAAATAGTAAATATTTTTTATTTTATACTCGAATAATAATAAAATCATCTATTATTTTTAATTAATTACTTCTGATTAAATCTGTTATTTTGTCTTTTAGCGGGCTCCCGTGGCCCAATAGGAAGCCAGGGACTGTTGATCTCCGGTCAACTTCCCCTGTGCTTCTGACTTCTGTCAGAATTGTTTACTCCCCCAACTTCTACCCTTTTTCCCGGTTGATCTATCGATCAATCGACCTTGCTTCCTTCAGAGAAAATCATCATGGATCATCCATGATCCACGCCAGATCATTGTATAATCTGTACATTACTCTGATTCATCGATCTAGGTTGGTCAATAAGGGTGTGTCAAACAGTCTATAAATAAAACCCCCGGGTCTCCTTCCAATTTTGGTCACCATTAGAGCCCTTGCCTTGAATCCCAAACGTCTCCTCGTGACAGGAGGAGGTGGAGTGTGCTTCGGTGAAGGTCCAGGAGGCCGTGGTGCACCCACGGCCGCCGTCGCCGGTGACCTTTCTCCCTGGGCGTCCCCCAGGTATAAGAGCTGTCCCTTTCTCTTTCTTTTTGCGTATTATAGTTGCAGGTTTTATTTTCTTGTCATTAGTTTATAATTTAGTTAAGTAAATCATCCGAAAACGCTTACCCCGTAGTTCGTCGGAGTTGAGCTCCAGTGGGCTCCTCCGCACGCGCTCGGACCATCTCCGCCTTTATTTTTGCCCTTACATCAATATTCATCGCCTTCTGATCATTCCATGTGCATCCAATCCCCCCAGGACTGCCTAGGTTCTGCGAATTGAGGATCTCCTCCACCGCATCGCTTGAATCCTCTCCGTCCAGCCTTTTTCTTGCGTATTCAGCTTCAAGTTCGATCGAGGAGAAGCCCCTCGAGCCGTGTTTCCTTCCCTTGTAGGTTAGGCACGTAATGAAGTGCCAGGAGCTGATTTTGAAGACCGCCGGAGGTACCTGTGGCTCCTCGCCTTCCCCGACCTCACTGAGGAGATCTGGTCTCCTTCACACCATTCTGATGCCTCTCGGAGATAGAGTGACCTTCAAGGAAGCCATAGAGACCCCTTGGAGCAACAAAGTACACCGGAGGAGGGAGATCTCGTCGGAAGAACCTCGCCTAGGCGAGTGTTCTTCCCTGTTCGTCGACCTTGCCTCCCCATCGTTGGATGAAGAAGGCGCCCCCAGTTTTGATCATAGTCGTTGGATCGAGCCACAAAGCAAGCGAAGGAAGAGAGGAAGGGCTTGTTTCATCTCTTTTTTTGCGCTGGTCAAATGCTTTGTCAAAGAGCATATATCTTGTCTTTCCTCAATGTATCTCTACTCTCGAAATGTGACCTGAGGTCTCTCTTGTTGGGCTTGACTATAAGCTTTCCCCCAAAATGTACGATGATACCTGTCTTCAAATCAGCTTAGTGAGTCAACTCAAAGAAATTGTGCTACGGAAGTTGAGAGCACTCCAGGCAAGAATGCCTATAGCTCGAATATCTAGCTTTTGTAACTCGCTATCCTCTTGCAAAGATTGACCTCTGTGGAAAGTTGCCACATGGTGAGGTGGGGACGATATCTGACAGTTATGGGAAAGATGTGGCAGGTAGGAGTGCTCCTGTAAGCACCAACCATTCGATTACGTCTAGCGATCTAATCTGTGTCGTCCATTGCCCATGCATCATCAACTGTTGAGGAGCGGATATGTGTATAAGTGAAACCATCCAGACCGCCTGCCAGCACCTTATTAGGGGTAAATTGCACATCTATCCCCTGCCTTTTTGTATTTATTATTTAGTCTTGTAAATAAAAGTTAAAGTGTTAAATAATTTGGACATTTTCTAACCAGGCCCCTATACTTATTTTATTTGCATTTGGGTCCAATCCCCATCACCTCACGTATCGTCCCACGTGAGGTGACGAAATTACATGTATACCCCTGTGAGTTTTTGTATTTAAAAAAGTCCAATAATTTGAAATCAACGTTATATATTTTTGTGAAATTCGTACAGAGACCCTTGAGTTTTATGTATTTGCAATTAGGTCCCTGCCAGCGTCACGTGTAGTCCCCACGTGACGGTGGAAAATTTGCAAGAGTGCCCTAGAAGGTTTTGTAATTATAATTTAGCCTTTAAAACTTGAATACACGTTGAATATTTCTGGTGTTTTTGCATAGATGCCCCTGGAATTTATTTTAATTGCAAAAATGCCCCTACTAGGACATGTATTTTTGTAGCTTTTATCTATTTATTAAAAATAGCTAACTTGCTCCTAAAAATTCAAAAAATAGGATTAGATACTCCATGCATGGTACTTACATGCCACGCGTCCACTTTGCATTTTTTGCATTTAATCTATTTATTAAAATTAAAAAGGAGCCTAAATAATCCCAGTCTAAATTAGAAAATACCAAAATATATTAAAAAACTAAAAATTCCAAAAAAATTATATAAGGTATAATTTGACATTTATTGAGTCTAAAAAACAAAAACCCCTAAAATAAGAAAAAGAAAATTAAAAAAATAAGAAAGGTGCAAAATCCAACCAAAAATATAAAAATTCTACGAAAATACCAAAAATATGTTTTTCTATTTTATTATTATCTATATATTATTATTTACGTATTAAAATTAATTTGGGTAATTTTGGGACTTATTTATTATTTTTAGAACCCAAATTAATTTTGGGTGATGTATTAATACCGTATTTGGGATATTTTTGACTTTTAAAATACCTAAAAATTAGCATAAATTTTTGGAAAAATATAAAAACGTTAAAAAAAATATTAAAAACAACAAAAATGTATTATTTAATATACTTGACTATTTTTATTTATTTTTATCTATCTAGTATTTATATACATCTTATATTGTAATTATACATATACATTTGTATATTATATTTAAATCACAAAGAAAATATAAAAAAATAAAATATAAAAAGAAAATACAAAATTAGAAAATAAAAAAAATAAAATTATAAAATAAAAAAAACCACAAAAAGAATGATACAAATCAATGACTTGGTTGTACGTAAATAACCATAGGCTACCATTTTTCTCTTTGTGGTTCGACCTCTACATGCTTGCCTGCTATGCATTTTATGGTAGTGAAAATAAATGTTAATTCACCTTTTTAATACTGATTGCTTTTTTCATTATCCTGGGTTAATTGTTGCATAACTGAGGTTCATTAAGTGGTCAACGCATCAACTCTTGATCCACCTTGTGGATTAATACGACCCTTAATTTTCCTCAGTTATCAGATCGTATTACTCATATGCCCTTGTATGCACACCAGCAAGTCGGTGTATAGACCTTGATTTGGCCAACAACTTATTAGTCTGCCAAATGCACATACTTAGATATATAGCAATACATCTGTCTCTGATCGGAGGATGCATGGCTATATCGTGACAACATATGACATAGGTCTTGGTTATCTCGATCTCGCTAAGTCAACTCTTTGACCTAACTTATATGACACCTCTGAATCTCTATTCCTATGTAGAGATCCTTCATCAATAGGTTGGTCAAATATCAGCCAAAAGAGAAAGGATAGCCATCCTACTCAAGCCAGAGATCATCTCCTAAAAATCATTTGGAGGTGCTTGATGAGTCCACAGTCTAACTCTTTAGATATTCATCCAAACAACAACCACTATGACTCGATAATTGAATCAATGGCTATATGATCATTAAGATGGCCATGGTACATAACCCAAATTGTACTAAGGGATTTATTAAGCAAATTAGTTATTCTTCATTTCAAACTGGGGAATGATTTGCAATAACATTTATTACATAATTTCTCGTTGTGGGATCACATGTCCAACATATATAATCACATGCCATTTTTGATGTTATCACATGCCATTTTTGATGTTATAGGTACATGTTTTTCAATTATAATTCCTGATAAGGATTTGTTCTCTATAACACATCTTTTCTTAAGCTGATATGATTTTGTTCACCTCCTGACTCCAATAAGAGACAAGTTGTCTCCCGATAAATCAAGTACATTTGTGGGATATTATTAGACCCAAAAGGGGTAATTATACTTTGATCAACTCCAGCGAAAGAGATATGGGAGTGTTGACGTCACCTTCTTTGAGTGTGTCGTGTATTTTCTCCTGCAGATGATATGATGACATCACTTGAGTAAGATATCGAGGTTTACCATCATATCCACCTCCTGCTCCATCTCCTCCTAATCTAGTTGAGATCTTTTCCCTTATATACTCTTAGAGACTGAATGTTATAGAATCCCCTTCTCATGTGCCTTCCTCTACAGCCAGCAAGCCGTAGGTAAAAATTGTACACTTGGTTTTTATTGATGACACAATTTTTATTTTTTTAGGAGGATGGTGTAGTAGGGATTGAAATTTAACAAGATGGGACTACGATCCTTCTAAGAATCTGACTGTACCCATTGCCCTTTCAGAAGTGTCAGGACACATGCGGTACATGCCCTCTCTCTGTTCATCTTTATCTTAATCGCCTCTTGGAGGACTACAAGGATGTTTATGTGATTCCAGTACATGTGGGGGGATGTTGACTAGTGAAATATACAATATCTAGATAACAATATCTAATTAAAAAGTAATTCACAAACCACATGGATAGAGATGGAGAAATTCAAACCACAATACACAATGATTTTTACATGGAAACCTAAGCAGATGAAAATCACGACCTTGAACCCTATTGTACCCTTCTTTGGACAACTCCCAAAGGTAGATTTTATCTCTCAAAAAGAAAGGAATCCACAACTTGGATATCTATACAAAAATGCTAAATAGAAAATAGTTGTGCTTAAACTTGAATTTTGCAAGATTACAGACTTTTAGTGCAGAATATGCTCGAGAATGAAAATGATAATCGCAGTAGGGCACAACTAGGACAAACAACTTCAGATAACTCTGGGTTGAAGAGAGCTAGAGAGCACAAGAACACTATAAAAACTAGAATATCACATAAAAACATCACTCTTTCTTTTTTTTGAGAGTATATGATGTTTCTTTTGGTTATGTGTCTCAAACAATGAGCCATAGGGTGCCTTATATAGGGTTGTCCTCAAAAGAGCCATTGATCATAAAATGGAAAGTCCAACATTTTGATTTCCAAAATCTATGAAATGACTGATCATGAGAAATAAGGAGATTAATCATGGGTTATCGATCATGTCACAAAACTAATCGATCAGATTTGACCGATGTCTTGAAATTTAAAAAGCGATCAATCATGGACAAAAGAACGATCGATCAGAGTTGATCAATCATGAATAACAAGATGGTCCATCAAGGGTGATCTATCAGATGTGTCAAGGTGATCAATCATATGTTCAAAAATTGATTATGTGAAATTGATGATTCTGGCTAAGTTTGATTTCTGATCAAGAATATGCAAAAAATATAAGACTATTTTAGCATAAATAAAATTACTTAATTTATCACATCAACTTTCCAAGTCTTCAAATATTACGCTTTTGGAATTAAGTTTTTCTTTAATACTCTCTAAAATATGATTCTGAGCCTTGAGCCTTAAAGAAGAGTCTTTCTGAGTCACTTAAGAGTTGACTTATAGATTTTCTACACTTTCCATCATTGAGCTTTTACCCGAAAAGTTAATCATGCTACAAAATAAATATACAACAAAGTAATTAGCAAAATCTAAGTCACTAACAGTTTATTTTGGGATTGTCAATTGTTACTAACCCACGTACACATCGGGAGACACTACAAGATAGCTAGTGGAGTTTGGATATGGAGGAGATGATGACACCATTTCTATTGGACATGTGATCCCACGACAAGCTATTATGCAATAATTGTAATTGCAATCCACTCCTTAATCTAGAATGAAGAATAAGTAATTTGTATAATAGGCCCTTTAGTACAATTAGGATTATGTACCATGGCCATCTTAATAATTATAAAGCTATTTATTCAATGGTTGAATCATAGAGGCTGGTGCTTGGATGATATCCAAAGAGTTAGATTGAGGACTCATCAAGAACCATCAAATGATTGTTAAGAAAGGATCTCCAACCTGAGAAGAAGATGGCAATTTTTCTCTAAAGGATGATATCTAACCGATCTTTTGATGCAGGTCCTCTGCATAGGACTAGAGAATCAAAGGTGTTAGATCAGTTAGGTCAAATAGTTGACTTAACAAGATCGAGATAACCAAGACCTATGTCGTATACTGTCATGATATAGGTACACATCCTCTAACCGGAGACAGATGTGTTACTATATGTCTGAATATATACATTTAACGGTCTGATAAGTTGATGATGTATTCAAGGTCAGTAATTGGTGAGCTCGTTTGCATACAATGACATATGAATAATACGATCTCTCTAAGGGACCATACAGGTTCATTACTAAACTGGAAGACATGAGCTCACTCATGAGATATTGGGATCAAATTCCATGCACGGTTATCTCGCTTTGGGATCCTGGTTTAATTTGTAGGTATGACATATGCTTTTGGAAAATATATGATCGATACCTAGGTATGATATATGCATTTGGAAAGTATATAATTGATACCAACGTCCAATGATCAAATGAGAAACTTAATGATAAAACCCTAAAGGAGACAATTCAAATGTGATCTAAAACTTCGGGTTTATTCTAGGTCTTCTAGTATGTAGGATGTACATGTATTACGAATACTTGAGGGAGATGTGATCAATAAACGATTTTATAACCATGACTCTTCCATTCCAAGGGAGTGATGAAACATGTATGGATTTTAGTGACTCCTCTCATAGAGAAGTAATCTGATCTTAGCCTAAATGTTCGATAATGATCTAAATGTGATTCATATACAATGAGAAGATTAGATCTACATCTTTAATTTAATCAAACATCTATGGGAGTTCCTTGAGATCTATATTGAGATATGATCTCAACATCAAAGTCACTATACGTGGAACGCACAATCACCCTGTCCGTATATCCAAGTATCCATGGAGAAAGCACATTATTCTTGAAAGAGTTCAAGGATAATTTCATTATTGATAATGTGTCTGAGCATTGAGAAAATTTGATAGTTGAATGTGATTTAATTACCATGAATAATATGAATTTGATTTATATTATCTGGCCATATAAGGAGAGTTATCTAAGATAATTAAATGTGATTTAATGATCAAAGATGTGAATAATGTGAATGTGATTCATATTATTTGGGCAAATAAGAATAGAGATCCAAGAAGATTAAATATGATTTAATTATCACTGATATGAATAATGTAGATAGAACTAACCACATTAATCTTATATATTATAAATGTGATTTATAATATATAAGAGAGAGCTATTTGTAAATAACATTTACAATTTAAATGTTGATGTGAATTGTATTCACATTGAATAATTAATTGAATACGTAATTTACATTTTATTTTGGGTTGCGAATGTGATTCACAAATTTCCAATGGCATGATTGCAATGTTTACAAAACAAATTGGATCTATTTTTGTGGAAAAAAATTGCAAAAAAAGTTGTTTCAAATATTTGGAGATATTCATGGAATATGAGATTCCATGAAATAGGAAATGTGGATCCACCTTCCATGTAAGGAGGGTGGACGACCACATTCCCTACAAGGAATATAATGGTTGTCCACTCATCTTATGGAATCCTTCCTATTTATCCAAAGAAGATTGATTTAATTTAAATTAGTATATATTTCTTATTATTCAATATCTATAAAATTAATTTAATTTTTATTGAGTTTTTACAACAAAATCATGGCCATTGAAAGAAATACAATCAATATAAACCATTGGATTTGTGTGTCCATGGATTGAGATCCATGGACTCTGAAAATATTAAATAAGAAGACACAACCCTAGCTCTTCAAGGAATACATAATATGCTCCTCCCTCTCTCTCTCTCTACATGCCAAGCCTCTCTCTCTCTCATTCTAGAGTGGTCGTCCACTCCAAACCCTAGAAAGGGTTATCGTTATCACTACGCTATTGTGCTACCGTTTCGATTGTTTGAGGATCTCTGTCTCCTTTGGTGCACCTCACTTGTGAAGAAGATGTCGGATCTCGTGAGATGAGATCAGGAGATTCGCCTCTCGTATCATCAACATGGATTACGAGGAGCACGTGTTTCATCCACGCGCTCGCAAGAGTCTCCTCCGTCGGATCGGACTTGAGATAGGAGGTCTCTTCGTTTAGAGACTCGATCACAACCATGCTTCAAGAGGTAACCTTAATACATGCATGTGGTTTAGATGAAACGATCAGAGAAGAGTTCTTGAATCATGCGGTTTCATCGTTCAAATTTTTTATAACTCCGTTGCCCCGAGCAACTAGTGCGACTAGTCGCTCTCTATCGCATATGTTGCGATCTCCATGCTTCCATGATGCGTTTAAGGATTTTACAATATCCTTCAAATGGTATCAGAGATATAGATCGGAGGTTTTATATATGATCCATAAACCTACAATGACGTGTATTTTTTATTGTGTGAAGTTTCATCGTATTTTGTTTATGCAACCTTGTCTTGTGCAATTGTTTGTCCTATTTAAATGCCTTAAACGTGAGTTTATCACTTGTGTTAAGCTTACATTAAATTAGTAAACCATAGGATTTAAGTTTACATGATTTGTAATCTATTGGCTCAAGTTATGATTGTTTTAGTGGACATGTATTCACTGTTGGAGGAATGGTATTTTAGAACATAATCAAGAGATGACCGTGACTTTAAAATGCCTATAAATGCATGTCTATCACTTGGATTCTATTATAAATCAAATTGAAAAATCAAATCAATTTAATTTGCTTGATTTGGAGTTCATTTTCTCAAGATTTGTTAGTTTTAGTAAACACGTGTCACTGTTGGAAACTTATGATTGTCATTCAATTAATTCATGGAAATTAATGGTTAATCTCTTGGAATAATTAGTTGTTGAATATTTGTGAAATATTTAATAATGATAATTATTTTTGAATGACCATAACCAACAATATAAGATAATTGATCTTGATCAATTTAGTTATAATGAACATTCCAACGAACATTGATACTTGAATATGATTGGGGACTTCATTAGCAAATGTCCTTATAATATTATTCAAAATTATTTTGATAAATATTATATAATATAACATCAATTTAAAGATCGATTATCATCTCAAATAGAAAATTATAAAATCACATTCTCTTGACATGAGGCGGATATGGTGTCTAATCGGGGATCTCTGGGGTAGCAGGTTGCTCCATGAGCGGTCTATCCTACATCCTATGCATACTGGCCATGACAACGGGTAAGGAAATGATAATTCTTGAAGAGATCAAAATGTATTCTGTAGTAATTAAAATTGGAATAATACATATTTTTAGATTACACAATCCTTCAAGTAATAATCAAAATTGTTTGTTGGTTGATAAATTGGATTTATAATGAGTTAATATCAATTAATTAATTATATCCAATTAAAATACTCTAATATTAATAGAGTTTTTATTTCCAGTGAAAGAATTAATTATTTGAATATGATTCGTAATAAATAATTAGAATTTGAATATGATATAGAGGATCATATAAGTGACATCCATGGTCTCCCGTCAAGGAGAAAGGTTCCGTCGTTAGGGATTGTATGTAGGAGACATCTGTCTGAAGTAACATCTCCTACATACAAGCGCATTTGGATCAGGATCTGTGCTTCTTGAAAGAGTAAGGGCGTATGTGTAGTGAACCCAATATCGGTTCCTTATATTATTGGGGTAATATTGGATTGCGCATAGAACATTCTAATCTATTTGACAGTTGGTTCAATTAATGACAGGTCAACATTGCCTTAGGGGTGGTGGTCCTGGGTGTTAAAGACCAAATTGGAGAAGCGAGTTGGACTTACAAGGCAGAATGAGTTCCCACTTCTTTTTATCCGAGTTACAGTTTCTCATATTATTGGCAAGTAACAAAGATAAGAAAGGAGATCCCAGATCTTGCTTGAGATATAACGGTAAGTATATCTCTTACTTTGAACGTGAATAACGGAATAAACTTTCATAGTAGACAAGGAAAGACAACTTTGATATAAAAATTCTAAATCAAAATAAAATATATATTTATGCAAATTAACTTATTTCAGATAACCTAAACCCACTCAAAAACTATACTCAATAATAACCAGTAAATATCATGGATTGGATCCATGATTAGGATTTGTACTTGTTGTTGGACACATAATGTATGTGGTTGCAATGTGCAAGTTTCCTCGTAATAATGAGGAATGATAACTAAATAGACAATATGACAACAACCTGGGTTTGTGTGTCTCTATAGTCTTAATCTCTCATCTAGTGTGCTTTGGAAGTATCATGTCGATGATGATTGCAATTATCAAAAATCTTTATAAAATATAGGAAGATGTTTCAGTAAACATATGTGCTCTCGACATTTAATCATGAATGGCATGGTTCACTGCATTATGTAGAATGGTGGCTCGATAAGAGATGGTGTACTCAAAATATTTGAGTACCTACCTAGACCAAAGTCTTTAAGAGCTTAGATGAATGTGGATACGATGAATTTCATTATTTTATTATCTATTCTCTGGTCTTTCATGAAGCTTCATAAGATTCATATTGTGTGAATTAAATGAGGCATACATAAATGTTGAAATATTCTTATATTGAAATCTTTTGAATTCAACTAAGAGATCTTTTGTCTTAAGCACGGTTGTTTATGGATAAAGGAAGCACAGTGGAAGCATGGGTCTGACCCAAGTAAGAAGGAATGTCAAAGAGTTGGTTGTACTTCTATGACTTCCATATGACATCCAAAGAATTGGATGAATGCCAATACTGTAACAAGCTGATGTATTGATAGTATGCTTATCTAAACTATCTTACATCCTTAGAGAAGGACTTGGATAGTACATCGGAATGATATACATCTACGTAATATCATCGAAATTGGCTCGCTTATTAGATAAGATCAAAGTCTGATAATTGTATCTCACTCTTGTGATAACACTTGTAATTGGTTGCATATGTTTTAGAAGACTAGAAAATTTGATCACAAGGTTTAATAGCCATCCACATTGATATTGATGCAATTATTGCACCAATCTCTATTGGATAGATATAATTCATATTTTCAGTGGGAGAGCCCTTAGTCTTAGAGAATGTCTCTATGACCTAGATATTAGAATACACTCATTGTTTATTTCTAAATGTTAGAAATAAACATGAATTCTGGAATAGACCTATCATAAAGAGTTATGATAGATATATTTCAGATAGTGATCTAACATTATAGGATTCTACTAAATTAGACAATTAATGAATGGTTCATTAATATTTCTAAATACTGAAAATTTAGACCTTAAAAAATCAAAAGGAGGATGAAGATCATTTGATAATGATATGAAATTAAGACTTAGACATATGTATATTGATGAGATTAATAGACTAGTAAGAGATGAAACTTTAAATTGTTTGAAATTTCAAATCTTACATACTTGTGAATATTGTATTCAACAGTAAAATGTCCAATACACCCTTCTCTAGGAATGGTGTAAGATGCCAAGTTATTCAAGATCTCATACATATTGATGTATGGGGATCATCTATATCATAATGAACATTAATGATATGTGATATCTATTAATGGTTTGTATGATATGAGAACTCTTTCCTTCACCTTAGAAACCTTTGAAATGTTCAAAGATTTCACAATTTTTGTTTGTAACCAAAGTTTGAAGGAAGATGAAAAGAATTTGATCTAATCAAGGTAGCTACTACCCATTAGATAAATTCATGGAATACCTTATGAAGAAAGGATTGTCATTCTTATTTCATTCCTCCTAATACACCTTAACTCATTAGAGCTGCAGGGAGATATAATTGGATCATGTATGACATGATTTAATCAATGATGACTCTTATCATAATTACCTCTTAGTTTCAAGATATATATGTAGTAGAGACTACAATATATATCCTCAATAAGATTCCATGGAAATCTAAATTCGAAAACCCACATAAGCAATGGTATGGAACCTAGGCTTGTGTTGGATACTCGAGGATTTAGGGATACTTGGTCCATAACTTCGTCATGGATGCAAGTAAGCTGTAATCTAGCACTTGATAGTGCTACTTCATTAGAAAAATAAGGGATGGTATTGGATACCTACTTTATGACCTTGAAACTCTTAAAGGATTTCATCTCTAAGAATATGATTCTTAGATGATGACATTCTTAAGAATCAAGATGACAATAAAGTAAAGGAACTAATTGAATCTTGAGAAGATAATGAGGATCCTGAAATCAGAAACTAAAGGGACAATTAAAGATGAAACACTCATACATCTTCAAATGAGTTTGAGGATGGATTCAATGTGTCTGTTAAGTCTGACAATGATCTGAATTCATATTATGAAGCTTTTGAGGATCATGGCATAGAAAGATGGATTTTAGCAATAAAGTCTAAAGTAGACTTCATATACAAGTATTGTATATGGACCCTCGAGGATCCACCTATACGTGTAAAAACTGCTAGGTGTAAATGGATATTCAAGAGAAAGAGGGATTCTGATGAGAAGGTAGAGACCTTCAAAGCACGACTTGTATCCACAAGATACACACGTAGAGATAACATCACTTGTGATGAGACTTGCTCCTCAGTGACCATGCTTAGACCCATCAGAATATTGCTAATTATTATTACAAACTTGACAATGACATCTATAAGATGGAAGCCAAGATTGCATTCCTCTATGAATACATCTACGAGGATATTCATATGAAGTAGACAAGGGCTTCATATGGTTGTCCACTCCAAACCTTAGAAAGGGTCGTCGTTGTTGCCACACTGTTGTGCTACCACTTCGATTTCTAGTGGATCTATGTCTCCTTCAATGCACCTTACTCGAGAAGAAGACATCGGATCTCGTGAGATAAGATCAGGAGATTTGTTTCTTGGATCATCAACATGGATAGCGAGTAGCACGCATTTCATCAACGTGCTAGAAAGCGTCTCCTCTGTCGGATCAGTCTTGAGACAGGAGGTCTCTTCATTTAGAGACTTGATTACAACCACACTTCAAGTGGTAACCTTAATACCTACATGTGGTTTAGATGAAATGATCCAAGAAGTTTTCTTGGACCATGTGGTTTCATCGGTTTTAAAATTTTAAATTCTGTTGCGTCGAGCAACTAGTACAGTTAGTCGCTCCTGATCACATAGGATGTATCTCCATGCTTCCGTGATGCGCTTATGTATTTTCCCATATCCTTCAGGACATTAATCAGAATGTGATTCAGATGCAATGGGAATATAAGATTTACAACTTGATTTCATCAAACATCTATGTGAGGCCCCGAAGATCTGGATTTGAGATATGATCTCATTATCCATGTCACTATATATGAAATATACACTCGTCCCATCCTTATCACTAAGTATTTGAAGAGAAAGCACATTATTCTTGAAAGAGTTCAAGAATAATTCCATTTTGATAATGTGTTTGAGCATTGGGAAGTTGATGATTAAACATGATCCAATTATCATGAATAATATGAATATGATTCATATTATCTGGACACATGAGAATAGTCATGAAAGATAATTAAATATGATTTAATTATCAAGGGTATAACTAGTATGGATATTACTATCCATAATAATCATAAATACTATAATATATAATTTTATAATATGATAGAGAGATTTAATTGTAAATAATATTTATAGAATAAATGTTAATATGAATTGGATTCACATTTAATAATTAATTGTAAATGCATTTTGAATTTTATATTTTATGTATGAATATGATCCATAATTTTTGATGGTATGATTGAAATTATCACAAAATAATTTGGAACTATTTTGGTGAATAATTTTACGACATAAGTTTTTTGCACATTTAAAATATTTGGAGAGATACGAGATCTCTCAATTAAGTAAGATGGAAGCTACCTTCCCCTTTAATTGGATGGACGCCCATGGAGTCCTACTCCATGTATTGTTGTCCACTCTATTAGGGGAAGGAGGCCTTTTCTCTCTTTCCTTTATTTCCACATGGGATTAATTTGAATTAAATTCAATGCATTGTAAACTATATGCAACAAATTTAATTTTTTTAATGTGATTATTTATTGTTGCAAATTTATGTAATAAAAATCACAACCATTGATTGAAAGAACAAAATAATTAAGACCTTCATTATGAGTGCACATGGATTGAGATCCATGGACATCTAATTTTGTATAAAAGGAGGGGCAACCCTAGCATTTTCGACAAGCAACAATTAAAGAGAAACAAAGCTCTCTCTCTCTCTCTCCATATTCTTACATGTCCTCCCTCTCTTGCTCAACAATGTAACTGACTACATTGTTGACCTAGAGAGGCTCGTAGTCGTTGTGATGATGTTGTGTTGTTGGATCGACTGCTCGTGGATCTCCTCCATCTTCGGTGCTTCTTTCTCTTTAAGAAGGCATCAGATTTGGTGAGATGAAATCAAGATACTCCTCGCTCGGATCATCAACTTGGATTGTGGGAAGCACACGTCTCATCCACACGCCCACAAGTGCAACCTTCGTTGGATCAAGCTTCAGACAGAATGCCTCTTACTTTAGAGACAATGGATTGCAAAAACACTTCAAGAGGTATTCCTATAACTTATTTATGATCTTAATGAAATTATTTGGGAAGTTTCTCGAATCATGTTGTTTCCTCTATTTATTTTTTTAATTTCTATTGCCCGATGCAACTAGTATGAGTAGTTGCTCTATATCGTATGCGATGCGATCTACACGCTTCCATGGTGCACTAAGGCTCAAAACCTACCTTCAAGTGGAATCAGAGCCTTGGTCAAAGGTATTAAATATGATCTAAACCCTAAGGGAATAAGGTTTTGCATATCGGTTGCGCGGGGACTCATGGTTTATGTATATGATGCACGTTTCGAATTGTTTTCGCTAAAATGAACAGATATTCTTTGAGTACTATTTGAATGAATTTTTTGGATAATAAAATATATTTAGAATGTCTAAATATGTTCCCAAAATAGTGGCTAAATGTTGGCACCAAAAGTGCATGAATTAAAATTTGAAAAGTTCTCGTGGTGATATTATCTTTGCAATTATTCATGGATCTATAAGAAATTATTTTTTGCTTACTATTTCCCTATCACGAAATGTAAAAAAACATCTTAATTAAGAACAGAATTACACCTGAAAATCACTTGAATTTATTTCATGCAATTCCGACTCTGTTTGCCGTAGATATTCCATTTTTAGTGGAGATGGGTCGGATGATGATTGGATCGTCAATATATTTTTCTTATTGTGTTTATCATTCAATATAAATCAAGGAAATTATGAATGTACCCTGATTAAATTGATGCTTAATATTTAGAAAATATTTGATTAAACATCAACGACTATTGAATGAGAGTTTCATGACAAAAATCCTAGTTTATCCTACAATAGTTGTAGGACAACTTCTTTATGCAAAATCAAGAATATATTTGATTAGTATGCTTAGAACCTTAAGATCTCAAAAGTGTTTTACGATGCCTAATATTTCTATGTGATTACCATATATGTATCATCAAGAACGTGTGATAGATAAAACCTCTTAGTATAAATTGTACTAATTATGTTGTCTTGACTTGATTCAGTGATGGTGTTTAGCCTGTGGATATGCTAATGGTTACTTAATAGGCACCATGCACCATAGTGGAAGTGCTCCCTGTTAGCACAATCTATCCAACCTGTCTTGATCTGTTTCAATGGTGGGCATCATGAGAAGTCTATGCATACTTTAATCAACTAATTCAAATAATACAATTGTACAAATGTGAGAGTGTATACTACATAGTAATATCAAGCATATCCTAATTGTTTGTTGGACACTCCATTATGAATGGAGATGTAATTCCCTTGAAATAATTAAATAGTAATGAATATGATTCGAATAACTAAAATGTGAATAGGATCTGAAGGATCATATAAATGACATCCATGATATCCCTGCAAATTTATACCTAAACCTCCTCATGAGCTTTGGTATGGTACCAAACCTAGTGTTAGACTCTTAAGGATTTGGGGTTGCTTGGTCCATGTGAAGAGCGTGCACGCAAGTAAGCTAGAATATTGCACTCAACAGTGCAACTTCATTGGGTATGTAAAGGATGGCATTGGATACCAACTTTATGACCCTAAGACTCAGAAGGTATTCATCTCTAAATATGTAAAATTTCTGGAGTAAAGACAAAAGTGAAGAAAAGGAACTCATTGAATCCACTGAAGATACTAAGCTACCTGAACCAGAAGTTGAAGATGTAAATGATGATGTAACGCTCGTCCTCTTCGATGGAGTTTAAGGGTGGTTGCAACACCTGAAAGATATGGATTCCATGTGCCAGGAAAGATTGACAATGATCCAACTTCATTTGATGAAGAACTCACGGGTCATGACATGGATAGATGGATGCTAGCAATGAAGTCTAAAACATACTCCATTAATAAGAATGGTGTATGAGGGTCCATACAAGTGGGGTAAAACCCATTGGGTGTAAATGGACCTTCAAGAGAAAAAGCGGACCAGATGGGAAGGTAGAGACCTTTAAAGCATGGCTCGTAGCCAAGGGCTACACATAGAGAGAAGGCATCGACTACGATGATACATTCTCTCATGTGGCTATACTTAAATCCATTAGGGCATTGCTAGATACAGTTGCATATCTTGACTACGACATCTGGTAGATCGATGCCAAGACGACTTTCTGAATGAATATCTCGAGGAATATATCTATATGGTGTATCCCCAGGGCTTCATAATCGAGGAAGGTGAAATATGCAAGTAGAAGAAATCCATCTATGGTCTCAAACAAGCTTCTCATAGCCAGAACATCAGATTTGACGAAACCAGAAAGAGTTATGATTTTATTTAGAATCCTGATGAACCATGTGTGTACAAGAAGCTTAGTGGGAGCGCCATTGTGTTCATCATACTTTACATAGATGACATCCTTATAATTGGGAATGATGAAGGAATAATGACCAGTGTTAAAATTTTGCTATCTCATACCTTCAAGATGAAATATCTTGGGGAAGCCTTTTATATCTTTGGTTTGAAGCTGTTTAGAAATAGGGAAAAGAGGATTATGGGATTGTCATAACATGGGTACATTAAGAAGATCTTGGAACGATTGCATACAGAGAATTCCAAGAAATGCTTCCTTACCTTATGACATGGTATCAACCTATCTAAAGGGATGGCTCCTAAAAGTGCATAAGATAAGAAAGCCATGGTTGGATTCCCCTACACATCAGTTGTGGGAAGCCTAATGTATGCCATGATGTGCACAAGGCCAGATATATACCATGAAGTGGGAGTGGTAAGACGTCACCTATCCTACAATGGATAACAACACTAGAATTCAATGAAGAACATCTTTAAGTTTCTAAGATGGATGGAAGATTATATCTTGGTCTATGTATATGGTGATCTCTAAGTTTTAGGATACACAGATTGTGATTTCCAAATTGATATTGATGATCGAAAGTCGACATCAAGGTTTGTGTTCCTATTGAATAATGGTGTTGTGAGTTGGATAAGCAAGAAGTAGGAGACTATAGCCGATTCAACATCAGAAGCCGAATACATTGTCGCATTGGATACTGCAAAGGAGGTGGTGTGGTTGCGCAAGTTCATCCTAGAACGTGGTGTAGTTTCCTTTGATACTCCCATCCCACTACTCTTCTTTAACATGGGAGCCATATCTCAGGTGAAGGAACCTATATGGTATCAAAAGCGCAAGCATGTGGAAAGGAAATACCACATCATTTGGGAGACACAAAATCGTGGTGACATCATCATTACCAAGGTGGCCTCTACCGACAATTTTGTCGATCCCCAAACCAAACCTTTGACATAGAAGGTTTTCGACTAACATGTTATGAGTATGTCTTTAACGATTGTACCTAAATGGTTCTGAGGGCTAGTGCGAGATTGTTATTCATGTGAGCCCGGGGCCAACCATTTCTATAATAATGTTATTGTAATCGTTGATATATCAATTAAAGTTATTGATTTTTTAACTTTCTATTTGAGATTAAATGAATGAATGCACTATAAGGCCCCTTAGTACAATTAGGGTATGTATCATGACCATCTTTATGATGATCCAAGTGTTTATTCAATGGTTGAATCATTGAGGTCGGTGCTTGGATGAATATCTAAAGAGTTAGATTGAAGACTCATCAAGCACCATAAAATGATTATTAAGAGATGATCTCCAGCCTGAGAAGGAGATGGAAATCCTTATCTCAAGGTTGATATATGACCGACAGGTCCTCCGCATAGGAATATAGATTCAGAGGTGTGAGGTAAGTTAAATCAAAGAGTTGACTTAACGAGATCGAGATAACCAAGACCTATGTAGAACATTGTAACGATATAGGGATGCATCCTCTAATCGGAGATATATTTATTGATATATGTCTAAGTATGTTCATTTGGCAGACCGATAGGTTGATGACCTAATCAAGGTCTATACAATGACGAGCTGGTGTGCATACGAGGGCATATGAGGTAATACGATATCTTAAAAGGATCATACACACTCACTAGTGAACTAGAAGACATGATCTCACTCATGAGGTATTCGGATCAATCAAATTCCATGCATGGTCATCTTGCTTTGGAAGCATGACAATAATTTGTAAGCACGATATATGCTTTTAGAAAGTATATGATCGATACCAACTCCCAATGACCGAATGATAAACTTAATAATAAAACCCTGAAGAAGACAGTCTAAAAGAGATTTAAAACTTTGGGTTTATTCTAGGTCTTCCAATATACAAGATGTAAAGGTATTAGGAATACTCGAGGGTGATGTTATCATAAACGATTATATAACCATAACTCTTCTATTCCGAGGGAGTGATGAAACGGGTTCGGATTTTAGTAACTCCTCTCAGTAGAGAAGTAATCTAATCTTACTCCAAATATTGGCCATTCATCTGAATTTTATTCACATGCATTGAGAAGATTAGTTCTACAGCTTTGATTTAATCAAACATCTATGAGAGTTCTCGAGATCAGGATTTGAGATGTGATCTCAACATCCAAGTCATTATACATGGAATGTACAATCGCGTTGTGCTAATCTCCAAGCATCCACGAAGAAAGCAGATTATTCTTGAAAGAGTTCAAGAATAATTCCATTAATAAAATGCATATCTGAGCATTGAGAAATTGATAATTAATTGTGATTTCATTATCATGTATAATGTGAATGTGATTCATATTATTTAGATGCATGAGAATGATAACCCAGGATAATTAAATATGATTTAATTATCGTGATATGAATAATGTAGATAGTACTATCCATATTAAGCATATAGATATTATAAATGTCATTCATAATATATTAGAGAGGACTATTTTTGAATAGTATTTACAATTTAAATGTTGATGTGAATTAGATTCATATTGAACAATTAATTGAAACACAATTTATATTTTATTTTAGGTGTGTGAATATGATTCACAGATTCCAATGGTATGATTGAAATTATTACAATTTTTTTTGAGAAATAATATTCAATAAAAGGTGTTGCATATAATGAAGGATTATATGAGATATGTGATCTCATAAAAGGAAGGATACCACCTTCCAGATGAGGTGCACGCCCACCCTTGAATTAGGACTCAAGGTGGTCATCCCCCTTTAATTGAAAGGAGCTTTGCCTCCTTCAATCCTTCTTGGTATACTGATTTGATTGAATTAATTTTTGTTGATGATTATTGATAACCGTCCCGCACCCTATGTGAATTCGGTCAAGTTAATATCCAAATTAATTTAATATGTCTTCGTTGCAGTCGGATACGAGGGGCTAATCAAAAACCACTTTTAATTAGATTGGAGTCAATTTCAAGCGGTGAATTTTTTTACTTGGTAGTATCCAAGGTCGAACTCAGGGAGGCATCTGTCTCCTTAGGTAAATTTTAGCAAAGATCAAGTGTTGGATTTTCAGGGAATTAATTTTTTTTGTTCTTTTTCAATTTCTATGCAGGACACATGCAATCAGCGGGCCAATATGAAGTTAATTCAATTAAGATATCAAATGGAATCCAAAAATTCTAAAAATTGGCCATATGATTAATGATGATGAAACTAAGCTACTCTAATTTTTTGGGAATTTTTGGACACTAAATGAATTTACTGTGAATTAAACATGCAGAGAGGGTGATTTTCACTAATTAATTTGTAATAAATAACAAATCACATTTTTTTCAGGAGATAAAATTATCCTAGATAGCTCTAATGATAAGGAATCCAAGGAAATTGACAAATCTTAATTTCAATGTGAAATGAATTTACTAAAATTAAAATAAGAAAATCACTAAACAATTTATTCAAGCCTCGATATGCGTGCAAATGACATGCAATTTTTATGGCATGTTAAGTTCACTGTCCTAGAGCTACTGTGAATTTTTGAGGATTTTTGGAATCACAAAAAATTAATTAGAAATTAAAAGGTGTCACTGGGCAAAATATTACACAAGTCAACCAATTAATTCATTAAAAATCAACTGAAATTACAAAAATATGACACGTGGCACAATAGATAGAGGACAAAGTTCTCAACAAAATGCAACTTTTAGAATTAAAAAATGAGGTAAAATGCAACCTAGGGATGCGTGCAAACACAGGGGTGTAAATGCAATACAAGAAAACAAAATTACGTAAAGAAAATATGATGACAGGGACTTAAGTGCAATTACCTATAATACAGGGGACCGGAGTGCAAATTCTCCACAAGGCACGTGCTCCTCACGTGTAGTCTGCTTCACAGGGACCTCTTTGCAAATATGAAAACTCCCGAGGGCCTCTGTGTAAAATTCCCAGGCCGCACGTGCTCCTCACGTGGGCGGCCTAGGCTCGGATAGCTGCGGAGGCTCGGGGCTCGGCTCGGGCGCTTCTGGAGGTCTGGAGTGAGGCTCGGGCGGTCCGAGCCTAGGTTCGGGGAAGAGGCTCGGACCAGTGCTGCGTGGCGCGCTGTGGACCCTTGGATCGAGCTCGATCCAACGGATGGCGGTGAAGAATCGTGGCGAGATCTCAGGCCGTTAGATCTAAGTTGATCCAACGGCTCCTGGCTCGCGATGGAGAGGGCGACGTGGCTGACGAACCACCGCTGGATCAGATGATATATCCAACGGTCCTCGGTTGCTGCGAAGGTGGGACACGTGGCTCACTAGGCGCCGTTAGATCTGAAGGGATCCAACGACTCCTGTGAAGCTCGGCTGAAAGGCGACGTGGCAAGATGTCACCCGTTCGATCAAGGTGATCGAACGGCAGCTGGGGCTCCTCCTCCGATGGTCCTCCGCCGCCTGCGGAGGAGATGGCGGGGCTCCGGCGACAAGGCCTTTGCTCCGCCAGTCCTTCCTCGTGTCGATGAAGCTCTCCGACTTGTCGGAGCTATCTCAGTAGACTCATGGCGATGCAGCAAAGGCGACGGTGATCTCAGGAGTTGGAGAAGGTCGTCGGATGCTGCTGGCGATGAAGATCGAAGACGACTCTGGCGAAGCTCCGATCAGTGAACAGATGGGCACCTGCAAGCGTTAGAGAAAGAGACGAAGCTCGTGCGTGCAATCGTGGAGATGGGTCGATGGTGGGCGAGGCCTAAGGCGGAGGGAGTTGAACTGGCGATGGGCTCCGGCCAAGTGGTGGAGCTGGAGATCGAGGGATGGTGCGATGCATCATCGGAGGGCATGAAGGTAACCGCAAAGATGGGAGCTCTGACGTGGAGCTCGACGGAGGGAAATAAAGGCGAGACGGTGACTATAGGCAGCGAATAAAAAGCGAGAAAAACGAAGAAGAAATGAGATGAAGATCGAGAAGGGATGGAGCCGTTCACCTGGGGATTGGAGCTCGTCTTTGAGTTCCAGGTCTTCGCTCGAAGGGGCGGTGGGGCCCTGAGCTCAAGCAGCGGCTCGGCGGAGGAGGGCCACAGCGCCAGCTGCTCCCAGGGCCCACCATTGACCTCCTTCGCCGATTGCTTCTTCCGCGCGAGCTGCTGGTGCTCCGGTCTTCATCGACTGAATCAACCACTGCTTCACGTCCAGGCTTCGACCTGTTGAGCCTTTCTGTCCTCGCCTCCTTCTGGCCAAAGCCAGGAGTCATCCTCACTAGCATCGCCATCAACTTTGCCCAGCTCCGCTGCTCCAGCCATCGGAGGCCGGAGTCCCGCCACTTCAGGTCGGCCCACTGCTCAGCCTTCTGGCCCTCCTCCGAAGCTTCGCCAGCCCCGCCCCCAAAGTCAGAGCCCTCCTCCGCTCCTTGCTGGTCGGGCATTGGGCCTGAGGCCCACACGCACGTGTGCGACACATGCGTTGGGGGAACTATGTCAGCCATCCCACGGGTCACGTGCCTGGCACGTGACCGCGTGGGAAATTTGCAAGGACACCTCCAGAAGTTCCCTTATTTACAATTTCGCCCAGCTCCAGAGGTCACGTGCTCCACACGTGACCCTCTGGCATATTTGCAGAAGACCCCCAACTTATTGGTAATTACATTACACCCAATGTGTATTTTATTTTATTTTTAAATTATTGTAATATGCACTCTTACCCCTGTGTTCCCTCATTATTCTAGACCTCTACATTGCATATTTTCATTATCCAAAAATAGCATTTTGTTCCTCATTTAATTCTCTACATCTTAACATGTAGATATTTTTATGATCAATGGCTTATTAACAATTAATTTATTTGTGGGAAAGTGCATATTTTACCCATCTTATGCTCTAAAATTTATCATTGATTAACCGTTGCTTTAAAAATTTCCGAAAAATCAAGGATTGTAGAATTAGTTGTGTTTAACATTGTTCCCAAACAGAATTACATTTGAATGCGTAGTTTGCCTTATAAAAATCATTTTTCATATTTCAATGTTTGATTCTTAATAGGTATTGAATCTTGTATTTTCTAGGTTTAGAATTTTTTTGAGATCCATCACCTAGTGATAAATCATAGATAATTTTGTCCCTTGAAAATAATTAGGTTTAATATTTATTATAATTAAATATTAAAATTCACTTTGTTTGCATTTAAAAATTCATAAAAAAAAATCATTTTGCATCCAAAAATTCTAAAAAACTACATTGCATTCATTTTATCATAACTATCACCTTGTCCACTTATCACATCTTTTGGTCATTGTTTGAGCGTTATTCACATTTCAATCCCTAAAATAGGCTAAAATTGCATTGTGCATCCTTAATTGCATAAAAAATACAAAAAAAAGACCGCCTCGAAGATCACGCGAGAACTTTGATAGACAAAATTCTAGGTTCCTTTGCCTCCTTGTGTTGACCTTGGGACTTGTCCAAGTAAAATAAACATAAGATCACGAGATTAAAAATTGACTAAATAATTGTCGTTATTTTCTTGACCGATTCCGATTGCCGCCTACAACGAAACGACATATTTACTTTTTACGTACGATAATTCATGACACATATATTTTTTAAACAAGCACAATTCCGGACTCGTCAGATGGCACCGTTGCTAGGGAGGCCAACACCTTTTTTTGTCTCAAAATCTTTATTCGGTTTTCCATATTCGTGTAGTCTGACCCCCGAATTTTTCACTGTAAATTCCATTTTTTCCTGCATTTTATTTTCAGCACTTATTTCTCTTATTTTTATTTTTTGAGTTACTCTCTTACACCATCTCTCTTATTTTTCTTGTGAGGTACCCAACGTACGTGGAGCGGTTTTTAAAGAACCGACGCATCTACAGCGACTTCCGAAAAGATCCGCAATTAATTTAAGATCGAGTCGAGTCATGAGAGAGCATAGAGATTATGATTTTATTTTCTGTAATTAATTATTCATGTATTGCAATGTCCGTTTTGACTCTCGCGTGTGTGAAAAGACCTTGAACTCTTTTTGTGGTGTGTCGTGGCCTGTTTCACTCTCTAGTGAGGGTGGGGTCCGACATAAGTGGAGCTTAGGACAAACCTGCACATACGGCTCTTAGAGTATTTTAAATTTTTGATTGTGCTCGTAGGACTTAAGGCCACACTTCACTTTAATTGAGATGCACATAGATCGTTTAATTTAGCCAAATTTAACTCAGATCTTCCCTGCTAATAGAACTTTCTGCTAGGTGCAGTTTTTCATTGTCTTGCATCCATATAGAATAATTTTTTCAATTCTTATATTGCATCCCGCATGGAGATTGCAAGGATTCACTGTAAGTATTCTAACTGAGCATACATCACAGTTTTTCACGTGCATCGGCTTTTCCCGAACTTCTCCCTCTTGATTTGTCACATAATTTTAAAAGGAAATTGGGACTGGACGGTAGACGTGCATTTGTGCTCATTTAATTCTTCAGTGATCACCTAATTAAAATTGGTACTGCTAAATTTAACCGACTTCATTAACCCATAAAATCAAGAATTTATGCGGGAGAGCAACCCCGACCTTGGATTATTATTTTTTGAGTGAGCAAGAGATGACACTTAAGGATAGAGCCCAAACCCAGATTTTCATATTGACTACTGATTCTACCAAAAATGATTAGCTACTTCTCAGAGAGGGTCTAACGGGTAGCCGGTAAACGGTCCGGATTTCCTTAGTAGAGTGAGTGGTTTAGTGGAAACTGTGTAAGGCTCTGTCCTCAAGTAACGGATAGCCGTTCTACGGTTCATACTTACTCCCATACTAGATGAAAGTAGGTGCAACTAGTCGTAAGAATTCGGGCACGTCATTAGGAAAATTTCTGGCACCTAACAACTCACTTAATTATTTTCGATGATTGTCTTATCAACAATTAAAATTGAAAAGATAATAGCCGAACTCTTACGGCTTCATTATGTAAGTTGGTGAACTTGGGGTTTGATTTGTGTTTGCATTGGTGTGCGTGAACCAATTTCGAAGATCAAGAGCTACACATTTGATAAAATTTCTTTTGACTATCCCGTGCAGTCGCACCGAGATCAACCATGAGGATTCATCCTCAACCTCCTTTGACAAAAACTGGACAATGGTCCGAGTACCCATCAAATCTATATTACGAAAATGAATTTGTCTCGGTTAGGCCCAAATCAACTAAAACCTCTTCTTTCAATAATCCTCCAACATTTTTGGGAGACTTTCACCTACGGATGAATTCAACCCCCTCATTGATTTCCTACTCGAATCATCCAACCACAAATGACCACCTACCATCTTGGACTAAACCGTCTTATTCTCGGTTTCTCGCTAATGAACCATTTCAAGATCAAAATACCTTTGAGTCTCATGACTGTCCAAGAAACCAAACCCATATGGAAAGACCCGCACTTAACGATTATCAGGGTTGGATTGACCGCAATGATAAAATCCCTATTGACCAACCTGAATGTTACTCATTTGATCAGTCCATCCATACAGAGGACTAAATGGACGATATCGACATATATGCACCTTGTATGACTCCAATATTTGAGGATACGATCAATCATGACCATGGAAGTAGACTCTACTCAAACCAGGATTACATGCCCAAGTCACGGCATGTTGAGTACGAGACCTACACATTCCTGCAAAATCCTTCCACTGAGCAGGCTCCATCCATAATTTTTGAGGATAAACTTTTAGAAAATAATGATCATATATCGGATATTCCAAGAAACTCTCCTCTTAGCACATACATGAAAATGGAAGAGGAAAATATTAAATCTCAAATGCAAAAACACACACCGACTGCTCCCATGATTGATCATGAATAGAACTTTGAGGATGATATTCCGAGGATAAATAAGAGATTCGAATCAATAGAGGAGAGATTTCAAAAATTTGTCGACCGATTAAATTCACTCTCTGGGAGCTTGAACATAAAAATGAATGAGGAAATGATTGGATCTCATGTTGAGAATTTTGAGGATATTCAGAAACCTAGGGACGATTCTGAGAGCGACACTTCTGCATATTACTCCCCTAGGAAAGACTATGCCTCTGACTCTTACTCGGAACATCAAAGCCCCTTCTCATCTACATAAGACACCACATCACCACACCACACAGAAAATACCAAAAAAATGGAATATTCAAAAACACCCAAAAAATCAAAAATCTCGAAAAATACATCAAAATTGAGACTGGAGAAGATCTGAAGAATTTGTTCCTACTCTACGGAAGCACTGGAAAAAAGATTGATGTTTGAACTTCCCTTTATACAACCCATTGAAAAATTCCCCGACTTTAAAGGAGTTTGTAATGAATAAATTAATGATTAAAAAGCCGAGCAGGATAAGAACAAAGACTGAAAGACATATCTTGTCAATGGCCTCCTCCTTGGTGTTGAGGATAAAAACCAAGAGCCGCACAGTGAAGCGGTTGCCAAGATTTTACTGTGGAATCAAAGACACAATTTTCACCCATGCTCGAATTGATGACGATTCACCAATCAATTTCCTCCCGACCTCTGTATTTCAAGAACTCAAACTCGGACCGATCAGGAAGATACGAGAGATTGTTTAATTGGCTGACCTATCGATAAAGCGGCTGAGAGGAACCATTTCTATCATCATGATATTCCAAGGTGCTCTGCTCAAAGTAGATTTCACGATCATTGATATTGAGCATCATGGAGAATTCACCCAGTCTCCAATTATTGTCGGAAAGTCATTCTTGACATTTGCTAAGGCAATTATTGAGTCTGAGACTCGGGAAATCAATTTTACTACATTGGAAGCACTTCAATCTCACCCAGTCTTTGAGGAACCACGATTTTTTGAGACAACCCACGAAGTCCCCGACAACCGTAATCATGAAGTAGTAGAAGAGCCCTACCCCGCTGCAACACCTGAGATAGCGGTTGTTGATGAGACTATTGGTTTAGAGACTCTCCCCCCTGCTCCATTCCCCGCTGCTCTCACCATGGAATATTAAACGTATGAATCATATGATCCGGAGACTTATGCATGGTCGCACCCTGGGTCAACCTATTCTAACTACCTTGATCACATCAACTCGACATAGGAATGCTCCAATGTCAAATCAATTAAGAACGAACATGCAGAGACTCTCCCCAATATTTCAATTCCTGCGGATCTCAAAATTGAAGAATGTTTCTATATGATCTTGAGACGTATGCATGGTAGCACCCATGGGCAACCTACTCTGAATACCTTGACCAAATCATCCCGAATCAAGAGTGCACTAGCATTAAAAAGACTAAGAACAAACAAGCAGGATGAACACCGACCAAGGAGAAGAATTCCAATGGTTATTCATCCGGAGACTCGAGTGGACTGACACCTTCACGAAATAAGAAAAAGAAAGTTACCTTTGACCTTTCGAAAGAGGAATCAGCTGATGATCCCTTATCGGGTCCGGAAAAGTTCATCTACATGAGTGAGGTCTGCTCTGCAGTTTTAAAACCATATCTGTGCAAGGATCCAAAAATTGACTCCCATTGGACGACTCCCGTTCCTCACTAGTATTCATCAAAAGCAGATGCTCCTACTCTCGTAAAATACATTGGAATTATTTCTTATGAGTTGACTGAGACAGGTGCTTCAGAGTATTCATCCGAGGACAAACCGCTTGATCCCAAGAAGGAACGAATTCTGAGGAAACAACTGAAGAGACAAAATGACAAGAATATCTGGAGTGTTTCCACTTTCAAATACTATTCCTCTGAGGATAATTCCGATGATGGTTATCTTTCATATGACTCAAACGCTTCATCTACTATCCATCATGATTTTTTTGAGGATAACACTGATAATAGTTGGGAATCATATGCTTCATCTCCTTCTCATCATTACTATCTCCCACCGCAGGCTCACAAAAAGATCGGCCGAAAACTGCCTTAATCATTGTCTACCCACCCTCCCTCCTGACCACATCGGTCCCCTTATACTTCTTCCTCTACTTAGGCCAATGCCTAAGTATGGGGGGGACCGATGCCGTCTGTATATACCATTTCCCTCATCACACTCCTTCTCACGATCACCTCATTTTCCACCCTTCTTCCATACTTAGGCTGACTAGAGCCTATGTATAGGTGGAACCGATGCCCATTTGTATATACTCTCTTCATCTACATATCCCAACCACCTAACTTTTTCGCTCTTCTTCTATACTTAGATTGTTCACAACCTAAGTATAGGGGGGCATTCCGATCCATATTTTTCTTTTTCTTTTTTCACTCTCTTACGCTTAGCCCGAGCTATGTCTTCTTTATGCTTCTTGTGCTTTGAGGACACAACACTCGCTAAGTATAGTTGGGTCTGTATATATACTTTGTATATATTACCCATATCTCATACTTTCGCGTAAGTCTATATGTATTTATAGGGGTGGGTAATTATCTTGAAAAAAAACAAAAAAACGAAAAAGAGTTTTGCTACTAACATTGACTGTGTCCAACCCAAAATTTTTGAAAAAAATGGATTCTTATTCATTAAAAAAACCCAAAATCCCTTGCATAAAAAAATTCAAAAAAATCACAAAAAAATGTGTCTGCATTTCACACACATGCACTTCATCCAGCATCGCATTCATTTGCATATATGAAAAGTCTTTGGGTTCTGGACTGAGTTATGAGCAGAAACCGAGAGTGATATGGACTTGACCTTAATCCACCTAATTTTCAAAGGAACTTCACCGAGAAATAGGATTTTAGAAACCTCAAGTCTTTGACTTAATTCTTTGAGTTCCACATGACAATGTGCAGCATTTAACTCTTCGTGTCTAACCTGGTCTCTTCATTCTGGGTACAACTCTGTAATAAGGAATTAATTTGTAATCTCGTACTATGCACTTAGCTCAACTCAGACGGGATGTTGGAAGACTGTGAGAGTTTCTTTTCTGGTAGTGTGGAAATATAAAGACCGGTGTACGGGTTGAAATAAAGCTTTGGAAAAGGGATGGAAAGCTGGGCACAATTTTTTCTAAGACCCCAAAAAATGTACGGAAACAAAAAGATTCTATATCTATAGGGGAACAACAAGATCCAAGCAGAACCACCAAAAATTTCAAATACAAAGAAGCCACTATCAAATAAATATCTGACCAAAAAGGTCCAAGCTTCAAAGAAAACCTACAGATCTTGGCGGAGACTCGGCTACACTGGCCAGCTTCACAAGGAGAGGTGACAACACTAGCCACCCTCCAGTTCTTTTCTCCTTCTTCTAACTTCTCCTCTAATTCAATTGTGAACACACCGTGACAGACCTTAGAAGGAAATACCTGACTCCCCGAGGACAAGTTACTGTAGAGGAGGTTTGCATGGTAGTCTGGCATCTGGATGGGAAGAGCTAAAACCTTTCACACACATGAGTTGATTGTTCAATGTTCATAGGGTATGCTTTGGGAAGAGGATTGATCTAAGATGACTTCTGAGCCGAAACTATGACAATGATGTGTAGAAATTGAAGGGTGTTGATTTTAAAATTATAAGTCTCACAGAAGTTCCGCCAAACTAATAATCCAAAGGTCGAGTCTAGTTTTATTTTCACCTTCAGCTCATGGTATTGGTATGGAACCCAATCTCATTTCACCTCATGGCATTTCTTTTTGATGCTCAAGGACGAGCATGGTTTAAGTATAGGGGGATGACGAATCTCAAGTTCCTCACTCTAAATCCCATTAATTAGGCTCAGATCCCTCAAAATCATCAGCATTTCTTCATTTATTTTGCATAATTAGCATTCACGCATGTTTTGATAAGAATTGCATTTTATCCATTATTTCTGCACAAATTAGAAGCCAAAAATCCCAGCCAAAATGACCTGTAAATAGCCTAACTTCCCTGATTTTTAACTAATGCATGCTAACTCTGAATGACCAAAAACCACTCCACCGTGTATATATCACTCACAAGAACAAATGAAAAATACAAAAAAAATCACTAACATAAATAAGTGGACCAAAAACCCAAACCCTAGTTCTAGGATTTCCGGACTAAAACCCTCATATCTCCCCCATCCAGTGTCTGATTTAGTCCTACTCACATTTGAACTAATATACATTCAATTACCTTCGAAACAATACCATGTTCAAGTGAATCAAAGCTCGTATGTGAAAGTTGGGTTTTGGGCCTCTTTTGTACATTTTGTATTTTAGCTGATTTTGACCTAGTATTTTATGTACATAATTAACCTATTTTCTTTAATTCTTTTTCATTTGTCTTCTTTGATAAAAGTTTTATTAAAATTTGCAAAAATCCAAATCCAAATTGAGCATGAAATCAAAGAAACAAATTGAGTCCGAGTCTTCACTAACTGTCTGTACAAAATTGGTCTTTTCGTGTTTTTTTATTTATTCTTTTTCTTAGAAAAACTAGATAATGTGTAAGTATTTATATTTGATTTTACCATATTTTTTTCGGATTTTTATCTAGTTTAAAAACGACAAAAAAATTATAAAACCCAAAATTCAAGGAATTCTATGTACATGGGATACCCCAAAAATATCACTTTGTGCAATTGATCGATTTTTGTTTTGATGCCTTCATGAAAGTTGTAATCTCATCGAGACGAGCAATTTTCATGAAGAAACTTTTTCGATCCGAGTTCGTTTACTATTTCTTTTGTATTTTTCAAAGTATTTAGTTTCTGAATTTTGTGGTGATGACATGTGGCCGCTCCTGGAGCCGCCACGTGTCAGCCATTTTTGGGATTTTTATATATTCATTTTTATTAAAAAAATTAAGCACGTGCACGTGCGTAGCACATGCCTCCCAAAGCACGCACTACGCACGTGCGACACCTTTACCCCCAGCCGGCCACGTGTCGTTATCGTGGCCGTCCGATCTCAGCCGATCGGACGGCCATTGTGCATTATCTTCCTCTTTCCTTTCCCAAATCGCACCCTCAGAATCTCCGTCGATTTCACCTCTACCGTCCCATGATTTCACCATCCCCGATCACCCCACGATCCTCGATATCTCGCCACCGTGTATCTCTCAGCATCGCGCCACCTTCCCCCTTCAATCAGCCCCCGTGATTTCTCCATCTCGAATCATATCTCGACCGAATCCCAATCAAAATCGCCCCAGCAACCTTTCATCTCTGGCAAGGATATCAAGTCCTATTTTAAATGCTCCGCCTGACCGAGATCTTCATCCGCCGATAGCCTTCATCAAACGATATGGAATATCGGTGGTGACATCATCGGTGACCATCTTTCCCGGCGAGGTCCGATATCTTTTAATCTCGTTGCAGAAGGTATCCCCAGTACCCCAGCTCTACTCTGGCCACTTTTGCATCATCGAGCCTGCGGTCGCATCAACGATCATCGTCGCCATCTACGTTCTTCAACGTTATCCAGCGCGACCATCTTCGCAATCGCCATCGACAACCTTAGACTTCATCATTCTCCGTCGTGCCGGCTGCTCCCAGGGCCTATCATCGACCTCCTCCGCCGATTGCTTCTTCCATGCGAGCTGCTGGTGCTCCGGTCTTCATCGACCGAGTCAACCATCGCTTCACGTCCAGGAGCTTCGACCTTCAGAGCCTCTCCATCCTCGCATCCTTCTAGCCGGAGCCAGGAGTCGTCTTCACCAGCATCGCCATTAACTTCGCCCAGCTCCGCTGCTCCGGCCATCGGAGGCCAGAGCCCCTCCACTTCAGGCCGACTCCACTGCTTAGCCTTCCGGCCCTCCTCGAAGCTTCTCTAGCCCCACCCCCAAAGTTAGAGCCCTCCTCCACTCATTGTCGGCCGGGTGTTGGGCCCAAGGCCCCCACGCACATGCATGACACGTGCGTTGGGGGAACTAGGTCAGCCATCCCACGGGTCACGTGCCTGGCACGTGACCGTGTGGGAAATTAACAAGGACACCCAGAAGTTCCCTTAAATTACAGTTTCGTCCAGCTCCAGAGGTCACGTGCTCTGCACATGACCCTCTAGCATATTTGCAGAAGACCCCCCCCAAACTTATTGGTAATTACATTACACCCCCTGTGCATTTTTTTATTTTATTTTTAAATTATTGTAATATTACACTCTTACCCCTGTGTTCCCTCATTATTCTGGACCTCTACATTGCATATTTCTATTATCCAAAAATAGCATTTTGTTCCTTATTTTATTCTGTACATCTTGACATATTGTGGATATTTTTGTCATCCATGCTAACAATAATTAATTTATTTGTGGAAAATTGCATATTTTACCCATCTTATGCTCTGAAATTTATCATTGATTAACCGTTGCTCTAAAAATCTGAAAAATAATGGATTGCAGAATTAATTGTGTTTAACATTATGCCCAAAAAGAATCACATTTGCATACATAGCTTATCTAGTGAAAATCTTTTTGCGTATTTCAATGTTTGTTTTTTAATAGGTATTGAATCTTGTATTTTCGAGGTTTAGAATTTTTCTGAGATCCATCACCTAGTGATAGATCCTAGATAATTTTGTCCCTTGAAAATAATTAGATTTAATATTTATTATAATTAATAATTGAAATTTACTTTTTTTACTTTTAAAAATCCATAAAAAATTCATCTTGCATCCAAAAATTCCAAAAAAAATTACAGTGCATTCATTTCATCATAACTATCATCTTGGCCAACTTTCATATTTTTCGGACATCATTTGAGCGTTATTCACATTTTAGTCCCTAAAATAAGCCAAAATTGCATTGTGCATCCTTAATTGCATAAAAAATACAAAAAAAGACCGCCTCGAAAACCGCATGAGAACTTTGATAGACAAAATTCTAGGTTGTTCCTTTGCCTCCTTATATTCGACCTTGGGACTTGCCCAAGTAAAATAAACATAAAACCATGCGATTAAAAATTGACTAAATAATTGTGGTTATTTTCTGGACCGATTCCGGTTGCCGCCTACAACGAAACGACACATTTACTTTTTACGTACGACAATTCACGACACATATATTTTTTAAACATGCGTAATTCTGGACTCGTTAGTCACGCATCGGATTTTTCGCTTTCTCCACATTTTTTAGGACTCAAAATAATCAGGAGAACAAAAAAAATCGTTAGGCGTTGTTTGATTTGAAAAATACTTTACAATAAAAACCTTAAAATTGGGACTGTTTAAGCACACTTGACTTTAAAAGACATCTGACTTAATAATTTGTCTAGGGAGAGTAATCCCCTCCTTGTATGGTTTGGATGAGCGAGAGTGACCCACACCCTAGGCTAGAGCAACATCCGACCATTCTTCAGACTACTGGTCTCGGGTTAGTCGTTCTCCAGTGAGGATCGCTCCCATCTCCGATAAAGTGGGCCACGATATACTTAACAAAGCGAGTTGATAGTGTAGTCGGTAAACGGTCCGCGACTTGTACTAGTTGGGAAAGATCTAACCTTGGATCGGGACAGTCTCCTAGGAGTGTTGGATTCCCAACAGCTCGCTTAGTCGCTCTGAAAGACTGTTTGATCACCTAATAAAATCGACAAGATAAAATACCGAACCTTTACGGTCATCAGCTCTGAGTGCGTAGGCGAATCAGGGGTATGCTTCATCGATCCTGTGCACTTTTCCAGATCTCATCCGCCTCTACTCGCCACATTAATATGATGGGTCGGAGGTCCCTTAGGCAACCTCTGGCTACACTGCTACGAGCACTCTGGCCCGCTCATCTAGGTTGGTTCGAGAGAGCCGAGACCCGCTCTCCGATCCCGAGTTTGACTCCGCCCTGTTCCCCCTCGACCACCCTTCTACCAATCCAGAGGTGCCGGAGCAGAGACCGCAACAGACTATTGATTTACCGGCACCTAAGTTTGGGTCTTTTGCCTTTGTAGAGACCATGGCCAGCAGTAAGGAGCGCACCGATGGACCCAACAGGACTCAGACGTATGTATTGGATCAGGGTGCCATCAACAACACCCTGTTAGCCTTCCTAGAGACCATGCAACGTCAGGATCGGGGGGCTTTCATGGTGGAGATGCACTGGGAGATGGAGCAGATGCGAGCAGACCGAGAGCCGCGCAGAGCCGGTGGAGGAGGAGGAGGAGATATTCCTGATGATAGAGAGCCTAAGCAACCAGCACATCCAGCACCTACACGACTGATGAGGGAGTTGCACAACCTTGGTGCAACTCTAACCCATAGATGGATAGTGTTGCCAGCCATTTTGGGAGACTTCAAGTTCCCACCTCAGATGATTCAGCTTCTACCTCGCTTCCACGGACTCGCCACAAAGGAGCTACACCTCCATCTTCAGGAGTTCGAGATGATCTGCAATACTGTCCACGATCGCCTCGTCGACGAGGACACCATCAGGATGATGGCCTTCCCTTTCTCCCTCGTAGACAGAGCAGCCACCTAGCTGAAACACTTAGGGAGATTTGTCACGATATGGGAACAACTCTGGAACAAGTACTTGAACATGTACTATCCACTCATCCAGACGAATGCAGCCAGGGCCCTGATCAGCAACTTTTCCATGCTCCCCAATGAGCAATTTCACGAGGCATGGGATAGATTCAGGGAGCTCACAGACCGGTGTCCCCATCATGATATATCCAAGCCCAACCTTGTCCATAGCTTCTTTTGCGGGCTTACATTGGAGTTGCAGGGACTAGTCAATGCATCCCGTGGGGGTTCCCCTTTCGCCAAGGATGAAGATCAGGTCTGGGCCATCTACGAGGAGATAGCCGAGAACGACACGGTGATGTATCAGACCCGATTGTACACTCAGGGGAAGCCCACACCACAGGTTGTGTACTATCAGAGGATAGCACGGGTTGATGCTGGTCCAACAGCATCATCAGCAGCCACAGCACAAGCAGAGTCGACGGCCACTGATATGGGGATTATCAGCGAGAAGTTGGACCGGATCGAGATGATATAGAAGAAGCAGTGCCAAGGCATGACTCAGATCGATCAAATGGAACAGATGCTGAGTGACCTGAAGAGACCCAGATCATGTGTCTCCTAGAGGCACAAATGACTTCTCAGCCCCGTCTCAGGTCACGGGCAGATACCGGCAGCAGCAGCTCGACCCAGCCCTTTGCCCACTACCGACAAGTGCATCACCTTCAGGGGGAGCCGTTCCAACAACAGCAATAGTATATCCAGCCACCACCATCTCAGGACAACCAGATGATGGTGTATCAACCGGACCAAGCCCTGACAGTTCTCCCCCCACCCACCTACTAGCAGGAGCCGTTGAGGGACGTTAATGGGATTTTGTATGACCGACCTCAGCCTGGGATCCAACGAGATCATCCAAGATTTCGTTGGTCGACCGGAGGTACCAGTTCCCAACAGTAGCCTCCAGTTAAGGGTGGCCAGATCAGCCAGCAGCACCAGCAGCCCCAGTTCCCACAGCCACAGCCACATCCTCAACCACATTACCAGCATCATGGTCCTCGTCCCTATCAGCAGGGACAATCTTGGAGGAACCAGCAACAGCCTCAGCAGTATCATTCTTAGCAGAAGTATCCCTCACATCCTCAGCAGTAGCCTCACTTTCAGAGAGGCCACTTGTCTGTTTCTCATGGGCCCGCCTATGAGAACCTGTTTTAGATGATCTAGCCTGCCTCATCTCCGAGCAGCAAGCTACCTTCAGACGGGAGATAGACAAGTTTCGTCAGGAGATGAGAGAGATAGTGAAGGGAAAGGCTGCCATACACGCCCAGATTGAGCCGAATCCGAACAATCTCAAGAGGAAATCTGAGCAGGTAGACTTTATAGAGGTTACCACTCCAAGTGATTCACTTGGTGATATTTCTGCATACACTTTTAATGCTGACTTTGTTACACTTAGGAGTGGTAGGATGCCAGCCGGCGGCGCCTCATCTAAGAGACAACCACATGAAGCCTCAGGAGTGCCAGATGAGGAGGAGAGTAGTGCTGATGCCACTGGTGATGATGATGACAGTGGTGTTGACGCCACCAAGGATGTTGATCTAGTTGATGGTACTGAGGCCGTTACTTCACTAGATGCAGGAGGTGGTGTTGATGCCACCAGATCAGATGCTGAGCTAGAGTGCGGAGCTGATGCCGCAAGTCCAGATGCCATGGGTGGTACTGAGGCCACCATTTCTATTCATGTTGTATTCCCTTCTGTTGATGTATCTCAGGACTATTCTGGTAATAAAGGAAAGGGTTCTTCATTTGTGAGTCCATCTTTGTTATTGAAGATGTTTGTATGGATTCTACTTTGCCACAACAGCAGGGACCCGATCCTCGCCCTCCATATGGGGAGGGCCCAGCCATCCCCTTTTCCCAAGCACTCCGCTTGGCTAAGGGGACCAAAAAAGAAATCCCAAAAAAATCATAGCAGCTAGAGTTCAACCAGTAGATGATGGACATATTACATATACAACTGACTCTACAGGAGGCCTTGGAGCACATCCCTCTCTTCTAGAGGAACCTTAGAGAGAGGACTACCATTTGTAGGAAGAGGAGGAACCACCACTCAGAGATCTGTGTGCTCACTCGTGCCACCTACTTTGCCATCCAGAACCGTCTGCCAACCAAGAGGCCAGATGCAGGTGCTCCTTATGTGAGATTCCTTATACATGAGCAGAGGTTCAATCAAACTCTATTAGACAACGACTCTTTTATCAACCTACTTCCGGCAGACTTACTCGACCGATTCAAGTTTTGCCCACTTCGACAGAGTAGGATGGTCCTTTAATTTGCTGATCGATCTATTAAGAAGCCTAGGGGTTGCTGAAGGATGTGGTCGTCACAATTCAGGGTCTGAAATTCCCTGTGGACTTCGTTGAGTTGGACATGGAGATCCTTGAGTCTGTGACCGGTACCCCAATCATTCTAGGATGCTCGTTCTTGGCCACAGCCAAGGCAATGTCAGATCATGATAGTAGGAAGGTGTACTTTCGCGTCGAGGGAGAGAGTATACAAATAGAGACGATCGATGAGACAAGAGCGCGAGATTCTGCTTGCTCAGAGCCGCTCACAGATTTAGAGCAGCTGACAAAGGAAGAGCGAGACGTCCACCAGGAGTGCGATTTTGTGATTACAGATGATGAAGCAGCTTGGTCAGACCCAGCTTCACGAGCCATCCTCTCACCTTCAGATCCCGCTGATGCACAGATTTCAGTAGAGAAGAGCTTGGAGAGCGCATTCTTGGTACAGGAAACATCTCAGGCAGCGGATCACGTTCAGGATAGTGAGGCAGTTGATTCTTCTTTTGATTCAGATTCAGATCCCTCAGAGTCAGACATTGATAGGGCAGAGTTCGATGATATGATTCCATGTCTGATTTCCACCGAGCCAGTAGCTAGGGTGGAGACTGATCCCATTTAGAGTACAGACACACCAGCAGAGCAGTCTTCGCCAGATTTTCAGGTTCAGCAAGAGCTCTCCCATGTAGAATTGGTTGCGTTCACTCAGACCTTTCAGAGACCAGATCCACCAGCTCCCATTTGTCCAGAGCTGAAGCCCTTGCCGCAGTCACTGAAGTATAGGTTCCTTACGGACGAGCATGAGATGCACCCTATCATTATCTCAGCAGATTTGATTGGAGAACAAGAATCTTGTTTGATGGAGGTTCTTGAAAAGAACCGCAAGACGATAGGATGGAGCGTAGCCGATCTCCAGGGGATAAGTCCGGCCTTGTGCTCCCACCATATCTATCTCGAAGAGGATGCCAAGTCGTCGCGTGAGTTCCAGCGGTGTCTGAACCCGAATCTTCGAGATGTTTTCATGAAGGAGATCTCGAAATGGTGGAGCGCCGATTTTATCTACCCCATCTTCGACTCCAAGTGGATTAGTCCATTACATGTGTTGCCTAAGAAGACAGGCATCACTACAGTTGTGAGTGAGTCTGGAGAGGAGATCGCTACCCTGGTACCCACTTCTTGGAGGGTATGTGTGTACTATAAATGATTGAACCAGGCCACCAAGAAGGATCATTTCCCGCTGCCTTTTATTGATCATATTATAGAGAGGATAGCTGGGAAGAGTCATTACTGCTTTCTTGACGGGTACTCCAGATACAATCAGGTGGCCATTACGCCTGAAGACCAGGACAAGACCACATTCACCTATCCCTTTGGGATATATGCTTTCAGATGGATGCCCTTTGGTCTATGTAACGCTCCGACGACATTCCAAAGGTGCATGTTGTCCCTATTTTCTGATATGGTGGGTGAGTGCTTGGAGGTCTTCATGGATGACTTTTCGGTCTATGGTGATGGGTTTGATGCGTGTCTTGCCTGCCTAGACCGCGTCCTTCAGCGATGCATCGAGGTCCATCTTGTGTTATCTTAGGAGAAGAGTCACTTCATGGAGACTCAAGGGACGATGCTTGGTCATATCATCTCCAACAGGGGCATGGAGTTTGACCCGACCAAGGTGGATATCATTAGGAAACTCAGTCCAGTGTCCAACTTGCGACAGTTACGGTCTTTTCTAGGGAACGTCTGTTTCTACCAACGCTTCATTCATGATTTCAACAGGATTTCCTGACCGTTGACTGATTTGCTGGCCAAAGAAACCGAGTTCATTGTGGATGATAAGTGTCTTGCATAATTTGAGACTCTCAAGAGTCTAGTTGTTGAGGCTCCTATCTTCCATCCGCCTGATTGGTCTCTCCCATTCGAGATCATGTCGGATGCCTCCAATTTTACTGTAGGGGCCGTGCTGGGACAAAGGAGGGATGGAGTACCATTTGCTATTTACTACACTAGACGTACTTTGGTTATCACCTAGCGGAACTACAGCGTCACTGAGAAGGAGATGCTAGCCGTAGTCTTTGCCCTAGTTTAGTTCAGATCATACATCATTGAATCTAAGGTGACTATCTTCATAGATCACACCGTCATCAGGTACCTCATGGCAAATAAGGATGCCAAAGTGAGATTGACTAGAAGGATCCTTCTACTCCAAGAGTTTGATATTGAGATTAAGGATAAATGGAGTCAAGAATGTGGTGGCAGATCATCTCTCCCGATTAGAGCATCTTGAGGATTCTGAGCAGATTGACCCTATTTCGGAGACCTTCCCAGATGAGGCGATCCTAGCTATCGCCTCACTTCCGTGGTATGCCGACATTGTAAACAATCTTGTTGCCAATAAAGTTCCACAAGATTGGCCCTGGCAGCGACTTGAGACTTTCCTCGCAAAGGCCAAGTTCTACCATTGGGAGGATCCCGTCCTTTATCATGAAGGAGGAAGTAGCGTCTAGCGTCGGTGCATTCCTCGGGAGGAGCACCATATCGTCCTCACTTACTGCTACAAGCTTGAGGCAGGAGGACATCAATCTAGGAGGAGAACGACACAGAAAGTTCTCCAATCTGTCCTATGGTGGCCCACCCTCTTCAAGGATTCTGATGAAATTGTGAAGAGGTGTACTAATTGTCAGAGGATGGGCACTTGTGGACAGCATGATATGATGTCAATGAATCCCATTCATTTATGTGAGGTTTTTGATGCACGGGGTATCGATTTCATGGGTCCATTACCTAAGAGTCAGGGATTTGAGTACATTCCGTTGGCCGTTGATTATGTGAGTCATTGGGTTGAGGCCATCCCCGCCTGAACCATAGATGCTAGGACTGTATGCAGAATTTTGAGGAAGAATATCATTTCACGGTTCAGGGTGCCTAGAGTGTTGATATCTGACAGGGGGTCTCATTTCGTCAAGGACAAGGTAAAGGACCTTGCTAGCGAGTTCAGCATTGACCATCGAGTAGCCACTCCATATCATCCTCAGACCAATGGTCTTGCTGAAGTGTCGAACAGGGAGATCAAGACTATATTTTAGAAGGTCGTCCACCCTAACCGAAAGGATTGGTCACAGCTTTTGGACTCGGTCTTGTGGGCATATCGGACGTCCTTCAAGACTCCTTTGAGTACATCTCCCTTTCGCCTCGTTTATGGCAAGCCCTGTCATTTACCTATTGAGCTTAGGCATAAGTCACTTTGGGCTGTCACAGACATACTTTTGGATCCAGTGAGTGTAGGAGATCAGAGGAGGGCAGAATTGGCAGCACTGGAGGAGCTTAGAGATGCAGCCTTTTCGAGCAGCCTACAATACAAGGAGAGAGTGAAGGAGTGGCATGATTCTCATATCAGCCATAAGCAGTTTGAGCCAGGACAGAGAGTGTGGTTGTTCGATGCCAGGCTTAGATTATTCCCAGGGAAAATGCAGAGCAAGTGGAAGGGACCGTACCTGGTCCTAAAGGTACATGACAATGGAAGCATTGACATATCTGAGATGTCATCTGAGTCTACCTTTCGTGTTAACAGGCAGCGACTCAAACCATATCTAGATAATGAGCCACAGGTCGTTCACGTCGCCCCCATTCATTTTGCATGAGATGTGGTCTCTTGACACATATATTGTATCTCACACTTGGTTATCACTACCTTCCGCCTTGTATAGATCCAGATGTCCATATCACACCATTCTTCAGTCCAACACCCCATTTGCATCTATGATTATGCTATACTTAGGGTGTACCTTACCCTAAGTAAGGGGGGTGTGAGACTTTTGATTTCCTTTTGATTCTTTCTACATCTGTTTTGCTGCCTATAGTTAGTGATATTTTACCCTAAGTATAGGGGAGGTAGACCCTGTACATTCTTCCACTCAGATTTCCTTTTATATACAATCTGATATACATAAGATTACTTGATCCTAAGTATAGGGGGAAACACCAATATTCTTTTTCATTGTATTCTTTCATTCGTCGTTGTAGTATAGTTTTCCTTTTCACTTCCCAATACTAAGCACGAGTTATGTCTTCTTCATTGCTCTTGATTCACTCTGAGGACATCGTTCAAGCTAAGTATAGGGGGTGTTGTATATAGTTCATATATACTTTAGCCATAACTCGTACGTTGTGTGTGTGTTAATAAATAAAATTGCTAAAATCCTTAAAAACCCATAAAAATTTAAAATTCTTCTTGTACATAAAATTCTTTATTGCACATACATAGCTATTTACAAAATTATTTTTGTACAAATGTTTGTAAAAATATTTTGTGTGTAAAGATCTTGTAAATATTTTGATATCAAAAATTATGTATATAGTACAAAATTTTTGTAAAATGTTTGAAAAACAAAAGTTTGCAAAAACCCTTCTGTAAATGTGTGTAAAAAATTTGCAAAACATCTGCATTCATGCACGCATCCATTCATTCAAACATTTTTCAAAAATTTTGCATATTTTCAGAACTTGTATCAAAACATTTTTGTATATATCTGTACAGTTTTTTTGAATCATAGTTGACATTTAAACTAGCCTGGAATTAAATTGAAAAATGGAGCTTGGTTAAGATCTTAATCCACCTAATTGTAAGAGGAACCTTATAAAGCTTAGGATTAAGACTTTTCAGGTCCATGGTGACATAATTCTTTGAGTCTACTAGGCTATGATCATATGTCATCTTGATGAGCCTATGTAGAACACTTAACAATGCACACATGACTCTCACAGACAATGGCTTTACTTGCACCATCACTTTACACCTAGCTCTCTACGGATAAGGTGGTGAGGAGGCAATCTTCTTTGGCTTGGGGTAGCATATGAGGGTAGTACTTCTAGGCAGAACCTCTCTTCTTCTTTTAGTGAAGGAAGTGTGTCTCAACTTGGTCTGGTGGCATTGAGGTCTAAAGACAGAAGTTGTGGGTTGCAATAATGCTTCAAATGAGGGATAATCTACTGACTCAAGAGGAAAAACTCCTTATGTATATATGTTGCACCATGTACATATATTTTACATATGCACATCGAAAAAAATGTGCAAAAAGAAAAGAAAAACTCCAAAAAGTGGTGGGTCTGATAGAAAATGAAATACCCACTGAAGTGTATATAGCCAAATAAAGCAAAGCTTATGTTACCCATGCCCATCTCATGAAGCTTTCAGCAGGGAGACTTAGCTACATGGTTGGGCTCCATAGGATACATGGCTACACTAGCCATGATCCATTGTCTTCTTCCTCCTCTTATTGAGTCGGTTGAACTTGAACTTAGAAGGGAATACCCCGCTCCTCGAGGAAAGAGTTGCCAGACTAGGGCATCAGAGTTACCTTGTTGAGGGGGGTTGTCACTTTGCCATTTCTGAGGTGGGGAGATACATATCACTTACATTGTACAAGAAAAGATTCATGGTCATTAGAGTTTGTGTATGTAGACTTGTTCTGATCTGGATTGTTGAGGAGTCTTGACCATAGATTGGTGGAACATAGAGGCTGTTGAGTTTTAAACCTAAGTCCAAATAAGGTTCCGACAAACTAATAATTCAAAGGTATGACTGAGATCCATACTTCAATTTAATGAAGATAAGTTTAATAATCAACCCTTGATTCAACTTCTTTTTCTTTTTCTTTTCTCTTTTCACTTCTTCATCAAATAAGTGTTTGCTAAGGGACTAGCAAAAGTAAAATATAGAGGGGTGATGAATCCTCATTCATCACTCTTTATTCTTTTATTTTAGCTAAATATCTGGGAAAAACATCATGTATATAGTTGTAAATATAATAAATTATCAATAAGCATGTATTTGTTAATAATTAATAATTAGCATGTATTTGTGTAAAAATAAAAGCATAAGGAATAAAAGAAAAAGAAGGAAATATTTAGAATAAATATTGGGTGACCTGAACCCAAGAGAGGGTCAAGTATGGGTATGATCGCCCCTCCCGGACCCTCTTGCGTGTGGATCCGACTGTCGCCTCATCTTCTCCCATTTTTCTCGATAGGATCCTGCTCGTTCATGCCCCGATTTCGATGCCCGTGTCTCCCTAGTGGATCAGTGATCCTCGCGGATCCCTAGGGAGCTGCGGATCATCCTTGGATTGCGCGCCCTTGCCCGATTGCTCCGACCACCTGTGACAGGCTATATAACCTTCCATTGCCTCCCCTGCTCAGTAATTCGCGCCGCATACTACCTTGAGACCCTAGAATACTTCTCCTGGGTGACAGCAATTAGAGGAGACCCTCGATGATCGGAGAGGAGCATTGCAGCCGACGCTCAAGACTCGTGGCCAGAGCACCGCCGCGACGAGCCTCTCCCACCTTTCGCAGCGAGGTCGAGGCAAAGACCACCTTCACAGCACCCCCTGGAGCTCAGGATTCATTTAAGACCTTCAGGTATCCATCTCATAGTCCTCAACTCCCATATCGGTTCAATCTTTAGTTTCACTTCCGTCGCACCTCTGCCAGCTCCGACCAGCCGGTTCAGAGCTTCATCAGCCACTCCCTTCCGTTCCGATCGACGTCCTAGTTCATCTCCACCCTTCTTATGCAATCTGATTATCCTAGGCTTGGTTTGGATAGCCAAGATTAGGCTATCGGTTTCCTCTATCGCTCCGCCGGAAACCCCCCTTCCATTCACCGCCTCTTCCCTTTGTCTTAGGTTCAATAAACCAGATCGGAGATTTGCTCTGAGTCTTAGCTTTCCTCTGCAGGACTTAGCGCACGTAGAAACACCCAATATCGCCCTCGACCTGCTTCGCCGGAGCTCCCCCGGGTTACAGCCACCGTCCCAGAGATACGACCAACATCGAGCTCATCTGATCCGTTCACCCGACGCAGAGGAGCCACACGAGTCTTTTGCCACCGCCCGATCGTTCGTCAGAGCGCCGGATTGTCGTCGGTGCTCTAGTGAACTTCGCCCATGCGGAGTTCTTCTAGTGCCTCGCTCCATCGTTGGATCGACTTCTTCGCCTAGACGCCATCACAGCCGTCCAATGCTTGTAGCTGTTAGGCCGTTAGATCTGACATCTAACGGCCTCCGTACCGCACACATAGCCGACACTGGATGCCCATTGGATCTGCTAGTTGAATGCATCAGAGCCGCACCCCTTGCCTCCACTCAACGCCTGCCACATGTCCACCCCAAGCGCAGCGCACGTCCTACATGGGTAAATTTCTCAGCCACCCCTGCATTTATTTCAGTTTAGCATATAGTTTGTAATATAAAAGTTATATAGTGGACCTTTTTGCATGTTAGCTCATGCAGTTTTCTAGATTTACATTTCGATCCTGTCTGTTTGGACCCACATGCATCGTCACGTGCTATTTGGGTTATTCGCATAGCTTACCCTGGACTGATTGGATGTTAACGATTGAATAGTTATTTTTGTTATTTGCAAATATACCCATGTACGTATTGTTTTCCAACATGTGCGAGAATTAATGTGAAAATTGCAGATTTGGCCCCAAACTTCCTGTACGTGTTATTTATTGATCCAGAAACGTGTTTTTATTGCATTTTGGTCCCTGTATGCTGTGTGTTTGATTTTTGCTTTAATCAATAGCAAATATTGTCCAACATTCATGAAATTTCGACACATGGCTCTTGCCATGGTGTAGGAATTTTTGTAAATTTTTGGTTTTATTTTGTTGTCATTTATTATTTTTAAAAATTCAAAAACCTTAAAAAGTACTACTATTTGTTTTTAAAAATCAATTTAAAATATTAAAAAGCTTTAAAAATCTCTAGAATTTGTGTGTTTTTGTTGTGTTTTAATTTCATTCTAATTTTTATTGCATTTCCATTCATAAAAACCATAAAATTTGAAAATTACCAAGAACCTTAGAAACATCATTAAAAATTTATAAAAATCCAAAAAATGTGTTTTAAGTTTCTTTAGTTATATTTCATTTTATAGTTTATCATAAAAATAAAGTTGGGATTTTACAAGCTTTTTACTTAATTTTAAATTACCTTTATATTCCAGCTGGACCGTGCTTGTTATTTTGAGTTTTTTTTTCATTTTTTAGAAAGTTAATTAAAAATCAGAAAAATCCAAGAAAATTAACAAAAATATTTTAATAATTTAAAAATCCCAAAATTATTTTAGTTGAATTTTTTGAGTAATTTTTATGCTTTAAATAATTGTTTTTTTGCAAGTTTTTAAATTCTATTGGCCTTTTTCTTAATTTTAAAATCATAAAAAATTTTGAAAAACATAAAATCCACCAATTTCTTTTATTTTCTTGGAATCCCACCTATTTTGTAGCTTTAGCATATCGTGCTCCGTGTGTTCGACTCTGGTAGCTATACCAGGTAAAATAAAATAGTGAGACCGCTACCTTTGCATGATTGATTGATTTTTTGGTGGTCTTCTCTTTTTCTTGTTGACATAGCTTCACGGTTTGGGTCGCAACGACCTTATTATACCTTAACCTGAGTCACGAAAACGTGGTCATCACACCACACCAAATCCAGTGTCTTCTTCATGAGTGAGGCACACCAAAGGATACAGAGATCCACGAGAGGTCTAAGAGGTGGCACGATGGTGTGGTGATGACGACGATTCTCTCTAGGACACAAAGTGGATGACCAATAGGAGAGAGAAAGATGGGGCGTGTAGTATGAGAATGAGAGAGAGGTTCTTTAATTGTTGTGTGTAAAGACAAGAGATAAGATTGCCTCTTCTTTTATAGTATTTTGGGCGTCCATGGATCACAATCCATGTGAAACAAAAAATGAATGGTTGAGATTTATTTGTGTTTCTATTCACAGGCCATGATTTAGTTGTAAAAATACAACTATTAATTTAGATTAAATTAAATATATTAAATGATCAACATAATTTAGTTTGAACTAACTCAATTAGGGTAGAAGGATTAGGAAGGAGTCCATTGACCATCCTAAAATAGGGGGACAACCACCCTTGAGACTGAGTCAAAGGGTGGTCATCCACCCTCCATAAATGAAAGGTGTTGGCCTTCTCATATAATTCTTCATATATATACAACAACTTTTCTTGTAAATTAATTCATAAAAATAATTCCAAATTAATTTTTTGAATATTACAATCATGCCATTAAATAATTGTGAATCATATTCACAACCAAAAATAAAATGTAAATTGTCTTTCTAATTAATTTCCACTGTGAATCCAATTCACACCAACAATTAATTTGTAGATACTATTTACAATAAGCTCTCTCTAATATATTATGAATGGAATTCTTTCAAATAGGACTTGGTCCTCCCTGAGTTCAGGAAGGCCGACCCCTTTTTTGTAGAAAACATGACGACTATAGTAGAATACGTATACATATTGTATTACAATCTGCAGTTTTAATATTTGTATTATAATATACAGTTTTGTATGCGGTTTTGTATTTATAATGTGCAGTTATAATACAAATTGTATACACATTCTACTAAGGTGCCTGCATTTCTACAAAAAGATGGTGGCCTTCATTAAGTAAGGAAGGATGCATCCTATTTGAAAGGACCCCTATTATGAATCACATTTAATATATATATATATAAGTAAGTAATATGTATAATACTATCCACATTATTCGTATCCTTCATAATTAAATCATATATAATTATCTTGTATCATCATTCTCTTGTATTTAAATAACATGAATCATATTCTGATTATTCATGATAATTAAATCACATTTAATAATCAAAATCTCAAAGCTCAGATACATAATTCATCAATGGAATTCTTCTTGAACTCTTTCAAGAACAATGTGCTTTCATCACAGATACTTGGAGATAAAGACAAGGTGATTGTACGTTTCAGGTGTAGTGACTTGGATATTGAGATCACATCTCAAATCTAGATCTCGGGGATCTCTCATAGATGGTTGATTAAATTAAGACCATAAATCTAATCTTGTCATTTCATCTGAATCACATTCAGATCAATGTCCAATATTTTGATTAAGATCAGATTACATCTATAACAAAAGAAGTCACTAGAAACCAGATTTGTTTCATCACTCCATTGGAATGGAAGCATCATGATTATACAATCATTCATGATCACATCATCCTCAAGTATTTGTAATACAGGTACATCATGCAGACTGGAAGACCTAGAATAAACCCAAAAATATAGATCAATTTACACTGTCATTTTCTGGGATTTATCATTAAGTTTCTCATTCGATCTTTGGGTTGATCATATACTTTCCGAAAGAATATATCATACCTACAAATTCTTTTTATGCTTCCAAAAGAAAGATGACCATTCATGAAATTTAATCAATCCCAATACATCATGAGTGAGCTCATGTCTTCCGATTCGCAAGTGAACTTGTAGGATCCCTTTGAGAGATCGTATTACTTATATGCCCTTATATGAATACCATCTCGCCAATGTATAGACCTTGATTAGGCCATCAACCTATCGATTTGCCAAATATACAAACTTAAACATATAGTAATACATATGTCTCCGGTCAGAGGATGCATGCTTATATAATGACAGTATACGACAAAGGACTTGTGTATCTCTATCTCTCTAAGTCAACTCTTTGACCTAACTTGTCTAATACCTCCGAATCTCTATTCTTATGCAAAGGACATGCATCTAGAGGTCAGTCAGACAACCAAAAGAGAAGGATTGACATATCCTACTTATGATGGAGATCATCTCTTAATAATCATTTGATGGTGTCATCAATCTAACTTTGTAGATATTCATCCAATCACCAACCTATATGATTCAACAATTGAATCAACAGTTGTATGATCATTAAGATGGCCATGGTACGTAACATTAATTATACTAAGGGATCTTATAGTTCATTCATTCATTTAATCTCAGACAGGGAGTGAAAATAAATCAATAACTTTTATTAATATATCAAACATTTACAATAACATTTATTGTAGGAATGGTTCACCTCATGCTCACATTGCTAACAATCTCACACTAGCCCTCAGAAACATTCAGGTACAATCCTTAAACCCATACTCATTACATGTTGGTTGAAAATCTTTTGTGTCAAAGATTTGGTAAGCGGATCAGAAGCGTTGTCGGTAGAGGCCACCTTGGTAATGATGATGTCACCACGCTTTGACTCTCTCAATGATGTGGTATTTCCTTTCGACGTGCTTGCTCTTTTAATGCCATCTGGTTTCCTTTCCCTGAGATATGGCTCTTGTGTTATCGTAGAGTAGTGGTAGGGAGTATCATAGGAAACTACGCCAAGCTCCACGATGAACTTGCACAACCACACTGCCTCCCTTGTTGCATCCGATGCAGCAGTGTACTCAGCTTTTATTGTTCAATCGGCCATAGTGTCCTGCTTCTTGCTTCTCCAGCTCACAACACCACCATTCAATAGGAACAAAAACGTTGATGTCGATTTTAGATAATCAATATAAGACTGGAAGTTAGAATCTGTGTATCCAAGGACTTGGAGATCACCATTTCTATAGATCAACACTTAATCTTGTCCCTGTCTTAGATACTTGAAGATGGTCTTCACTACATTCCAGTGTTGTTCTCCATAGAAGTATTGGTAATGGCTTACCACTCCCACTGCATGGCAGATATCTGACCTTGTGCGCATCATGGCGTACATTAAGCTTCCTACAACTGATGTGTAGGGGCATCGAACCATGGCTTTCTTTTCCTCAATGATGAGCCATCCCTTTAGACTTGTGGATACCATGTCATAAGGGGAGGAAACCTTTCTTAGAGTTCTCCATATGGAACCTCTCCAACATTTTCTTCATGTACCCATGTCGTGACAATCCCAATATCCTCTTTTCTCAATTTCTAAACAGCTTCAGACCCAAGATTTACGAGGCTTCTCCAAGATCTTTCATATCGAAGTTACGAGATAGCCAAATCATAAAACTGGTCATCATCCCTATATCATTCCCAATGATAAGGATGTCATCTACATAAAGCACGATGAACATAATGGCGCTTCCACTATGCTTCTTGTACACACACGGTTCATCAAGATTTTGCACAAAATCACTACTCTTTATGGTTTTGTCAAATTTGATTTTCTATGTACAAGAAGCTTGTTTGAGCTCATATATGGATTTCTTCAGCTTTCATACTTTGCCTTCCTCCATTACGAAGCCCTGGGGCTGCTCCATATAGATATCCTCCTCGAGGTATCCATTGAGGAAATCCGTCTTGACGTCCATCTACAAGATGTCATTGTTAAGATATGCAACTATAGCTAGCAGTGCCCTGATGGACTTAAGCACAATCACAAGAAAGAATGTCTCATCTTAGTCGATGCCTTCTCTTTGTGTGTTTCCCTTGTCTACGAGCTATGCTTTTAAAGTCTCTACTTTCCCTCTTTCTATTAAAGATCCATTTACACCCAATGGGTTTTACCCCTCTAGGTGGATCCTCTAGGGTCCTTATACCATTTTTATGCATGGAGTCTATTTCAGAATTCATTGCTAGCATACATCTATCCATGTCATGATCCATGAGTGCTTCATCAAATGAAGCTGGATCATTGTTAGTTTCACTTAACACGTGAAATCAGTACCTTTCAGGTGGTGCAACCACCCTCAAACTCCTTCGAAGAGGTACTGGTGTTAAGTCTTCATTTACTTCATCAGTTTCTATTTCATGAAACTCAACATACTCATATGATACTATGAGTTCCTTTATATCATTGTTATCTTTAATCTTAGGGAAGTCATCCTCTAGAAACTTTACATCTCTAGAGATGAATACCTTCCGAGTCTCAGGGTCATAAAGCTGGTATCCAATACCATCCTTAACATACCCATTGAAGTATCACTCACGAGTGTGAGATTCTATCTTACTTGCATCATAGTTCTTCGCATGGACCAAGAAACCCCAAAACCTCAAGTGTTTAACACTGGGTTTGGTTCCATACCAAAGCTCATGAGGAGTTTTAGGTATACACTTACTAGGAATCTTATTTAGGATATATATTGTAGTCTCTACTGCATATCCCCAGGATCTAAGTGGTAAATGTGCTTTACTTATCATTGAACACACCATGTCCATGATGGTCTTGTTGCAACTTTAAAAAACATCATTAAGTTGGGGAGTTCCAGGAGGAGTGAGATAGGAGACAATTCCTCTCTCTCTCTATGGTATTCCTTGAATTCATCTGAGAGGTACTCGCCACCTCGGGAAGATCGAATCCATTTAATCTTCCTATCGATTTGGTTCTCAAAGCCATGAACTCTTTGAACTTTTCAAAGGTTTCAAATTTATGACATAATATGAAGATAAACCCGTATCACGAATGAACATAAATAAACACCGAATAATATCAATATCCATTTCAGGTCGCGGTAACAAAGGGACAACATACATCAGTATGTATTAGGTCAAGAAAACCTTACCTTCCCATCTTGTAACCATGTTAAGGAAAGGCATCGTAGTCATTTTACATCGAATACAATGTTCGCACGTAAGAAAAGATTGAACCTGTAGAAAATCTAAGAGTTCATCATTTATGAATCTATTGATCCTATCGATAGATAAATGACCAATCCTTTGATGTCAAATCATATTTGAATGATTTCCAACCTCCCTGGTTCCTTTAAGATTTTTATTAGTGGCAGTAACATTCATGACATTTTCATCAATGCACAATTCATAGAGTCTACCAGAAGTCAGAACATCATCCGCAATATATTTGTCATAACGACTTATGAGAAGTTTATTATATAATAGAATCGAATATCCCGTTCTAACTAATTTTGATATAGATATTAAATTCCTTCTGACAACTGGAACATAAATACATTATTTTAATAATATGACTCTTCCACTAGATAACGATGGTCTATAGATCTCGACGGCGACTGCTGCAAGAATTGCATCAGATCCCATCTGGATGACCATCCCCCTTCATCAAGACTCTTAGTTTCTTGAAATAGATGCAATAAATTGCAAATATGAACAGAAGCACTAGAATCGATGACGGAATTACCTTCTTGTCCTACGAGAAAATTGATTTCAATGATGAAAGGAGAATTCATACCTGCTAGGGCATTACCATTATCAACAGACTTCAGGTAATCTGGGCAGTTACGCTTCTAGTGCCCCGGCTTCATGCGGTGATGACACATATTGATCTTATTTGATTCCATAAGAGTGGAAGCAATAGAAGATGAGACAACACCTTGAATCTTCTTCTTTCTCTTATGGGTCGGTCCCTTCCGAGATCCTTGCTTCCGAGCATGCTTCCCTTTGACCTGTCCAACCATTACGCTTGCAAAGGGATTATCTTTCTTCAGTACATCTTCTACAGACATTAATGCATCCAATAACTCAGTGTTAGACCAATTGACCATATTCATGTGGAATGATACCACAAAGTTATCAAAAGACACAGGGAGCGATAATAAAATGAAGCTGGATTGCATATCTGCATCTATGTTAGCCCCGGGGGTTTCTAGTTCTGAGATGCACCCAAACATTTTGAGTACATGTTCCCTATCTGAAGTCTCTTCCTGCATTTTATAGAGAATAAGAACTTTCGTAACGTTACAACGTTCGGTACGGTTGACATCACTAAACATCTCCTTGAGATTCAACATTATATCCTATCAACTATCCATCTCTACATGTTGCAACTCCACCGTGCAAGTCGAACTTCCATTTCCTAATTCGGTCATTAACACCTAGGCCCACCACCCCTAAGCCGATGTTTACCCATCATTAATTGAACCAACCATCAACAGGATTAGAACTCGCTAAGGCAATTCAATATCACTATAATAATATGAGGACTCGATATTAGGGTCACTAAGTTTATGGCTTTCTCTATTGAGAAGCAAAGATCCCGATCCATGTGCGCTTGTATGCAGGAGTTGTCACTTCGAACATGCATCTCCTACATAGGATCCATGGCGATGGAACGCTTCGTCTTGACGAGAGATCAAGGATGTCACTTATGTGATCCTCCATATCGTGTTCAAATTTCAAAATTATTATGAATCATATTCACATAATTAATTCTTCCAAGGAAATACTACTGATTTCATAATAAAGTGTTTTTAATTAGATATGAGTAATTTAATCATATCAAATCAATTATCAATCCAATTTAATCAACAAACAAACAATTTTGATTTTTACTTGAAAGAATGGTATAATCTCAAAATACATATTATTCAAATTTTAATAATTAGAAAATTACATCATGATTTCTACAAGAATTATCCTTTCCTTACCCGTTGTCATGGCCAGTACACACATGATGTGGGACAAATAGCTCACAGAGCAACTTGCTACCCCAACGATCCACGACTAGACACCATATTGACCTCAAGTCAAGATAATGTGATTTGATCATTTTTTATTTGAGATGATAATCAGTATTTCAACCAAAGTTATACCATATAATATTTATCAATATCATTTTGATTAATATTATAAGGAGCTTTGCTAAACAAATCCCTAATCCTATTCAAGTAACAATGTTTTACATGTAGAGATTGTCCTACAACTATTGTAGGATAAACTAGGGTTTTCTTGAAACATAAATTCAATGGCCTATCATGATTAATTACTTATTTTATTAATTTATAGGCATCATATTTTATCAAGGAAAATTAATTATTTCCATGAGTACCATTGAATTATAAATACATTAAGTAAAGAAATATGATGATCTAGTCATCTTCCGACCCATCTCCACTAAATATGGAATATCTAAGGCAAATATAGTTGGAATCCTACAAAATAAATTTAAACAGTTTGCTATTTTGATTCTCTACTTAATCCAAGTTCTTATTTAAATTTTCATGATAGGAAAACAGTAAGTAAAAATATTTTTCTTACTGATCTGTGGTTTCATGAAAACATCTTTCGTAATCGGAACTATTCGAATCAATTTCATGCACTTTGGGTACCAATTAAAGGTTACTATTTCTGAGATATATTTAGACATTCTAAATACATTTTATTAACAAAAAGACACGTCCAAAAAGTGCACAAATAGTAGGCTTTTAATTAAGCAAAAAATTGATTCGAATCTTGCATCCAATGCAAAAATAATGATTCCCGCGCATTTGAAACTTGAACCTCGATTGCCTAGGGTTTTGGATCATATCCAAAACATCAACCTAGATTTGATACCACTTGAATGATATTGAGAGATCCTTAAGCACATCAGGAAGCGTGATAATCACATTGTATGTCATCGGAGCGACTAGTCGCACTTGTTGTTCAGTGCAATAGAACAAAAAAATTAAAGTGATGAAACCACCTGATCGAAGAATACTTCTCAGATAATTTCATATAATAATAAGTAATATGTAGGATTACCTCTAGAAGTGTGATTGCGATCAAGTCTCTAAAGCAAGAGGCCTCCTGTCTCAAGTTCCATCTGACGGACGAGACACTTGTGAGCGTATTGATGGGATGCATACTCCTCGCAATCAGAGTTGATGATCTAAGTGGCGAATCTCCTGATCTCATCACAAGAGATCTGATGTCTTCATCACGAGTGAGGCACACCTAAGGAGAAGAACATCCACGAGCGGTTGAAGCAACAACATAACGACATGGCGTCGACGACGATTCTCTCTTGGGCACAGAGTGGACGACCACTAACAGAACTAGAGAGATAAAGCATGTATTATGAGAATGAGAGAGAGAGAGATTGGGTTTTCAATTGTTGTGTGTAAAAAGAAGAGCTAGGGTTGCCTCTTCTTTTATAGTATTTTGGGAGTGCATGGAACATAATCCATGGGAAACACAAAATCAATGGTTGAGATTGTTGCGTGACCTATTAAATGGAAATGATTTTATTGTAAAAATGCAACAATAATTAATTTAGATTAAATTAAATATATTGAATAATCAACATAAATTTATTTCAGCTAAATAAATCAGGATAGAAGGATTAGGAAGGAGGCCACCCACCTTCCTAAATTAGGGGGACATCCACACTTTAGAATGAGTCAAAGGGTGGTCGTCCACTATCCCTAAAAGGAAGGTGTTGGCCTTCTCATATAATCCCTCATATATATTTGCAACAACTTTTGTTGTAATTTAATTCAAAAAAATTTAATTCCAAATTAATTTTGTGAATATTGCAATCATGCCATTACATAATTGTGAATCATATTCACAACCCAAAATAAAATATAAATTGTATTCTAATTAATTTCCAAAGTCAATCCAATTCACATAAATAATTAATTTGTAGATACTATTTACAATAATCTCTCTCTCTAACATATTATAAATCATATTTATAATTTATATAAATAATATGGATAATACAATCCACATTATTCATATCCTATATAACTAAATCATATTTAGATATCTTAGATCATCATTCTCGTCTATTTAAATAATGTGAATCATATTCACATTATTCATGATAATCAAATCACAATTAATTAACAATATCTCAATGCTCAGTTACATAATCCATCAATGGAATTATTCTTGAACTCTTTCAAGAACAATGTGCTTTCTCCACGGATACTTGGAGATAAGGACATGGTGATTGCACGTTCCACGTATAGTGACTTGATATTGAGATCACATCTCAAATCTAGATCTTAGGGATATCTCATAGATGCTAGACTAAATCACGACCGTAGATCTAATATTCTCATTGCATATGAGTCTCATTCAGATCAATGTCCAACATTTGGACTAAGATCTGATCACTTCTCTAATAAGAGGAGTCACTAAAATCCATACCTGTTTCATCACTCCCTCAGAATGGAAGCGTCATGGTTATACAATCGTTAATGATCACATCACCCTTAGGTATTCCTAATACCTGTACATCTTGCATACTGAAAGACCTAGAATAAACCAAAAGATATAGATCAATTTATACTATCATCTTTATGGTTTTATCATTAAGTTTCTCATTCAATCATTAGGAGTTGGTATTGATTATATACTTTCCAAACACATATATCATACCTACAAATTATTATCATGCTTCCAATACAAGACTACCATGCATGGAATTTGATCGGTCCCAATACCTCATGATTGAACCCATGTCTTCTTGTTCACAAGTGAAACCGTGTGATCTCATTGAGAGATCGTATTACTCATATGCCCTTATATACATACCAGCTATCCAGTGTATAGATCTTGATTAGGCCATCAACCTATGGGTCTGCCAAATATACATGCTTAGACATATAGTGATACATCTATCTCCGGCCAGAGGATGCATGCATATATCATAATAGTATACAATATAGGATATGATTATCTTGATCTTGCTAAGTCAACTCTTCGACCTAACAGATCTGAGACCTCTGAATATCTATTCTTATGCAGAGGACATGCACCAAAATATCGGTCAGATATCTACCAAAAGAGAAATGATTGCCACTTCCTACTCAAGATAGAGATCATATCTCAGTAATGATTTGACGGTGATTGATGGTGTCCTCAATCTAACTCTTTAGATATTTATCCAAGCACCATCATCTATGATTCAACAATTAAATCAATAATTGTATGATCATCAAGACAACCATGGTACATAACTCTAATTATGCTAAGGGACCTTATAGTGCATTCATTCATTTAATCTCAGATATGGAGTGAAAATAAACCAATAAATTATATCAATATATGAAACATTACAAAAAAAATTATTATAGGAATGGTTCGCCTTGGGCACACATTACTAAAACAAGTCACCATTTGCCTTTCCACTTGCCAATTGAGTTGATACACAAATCTTTATGGTCCCTAAGTGCATGCAATTTGGACTATGAGAAAGAATAACATTGTACGGAAGTGGATCTGAACAGATTGCTGGAATTTCGAAATTTCGCCTATGACAACTCACTCATGTATAAGGAGAAAGTCAAGAGTTGGCATGATAGGAACATTAGAAGGAAGACTTTCTCCCCTGATCAGAAAGTATGGTTGTTTGATGTCAAATTGAAGTTGCTCCCCGACAAACTCAAAAGAAATGGCCAGGATCGTTCAATGTTAGAGTTGTGCATGACAATGGTAGTATTGTCATATCTGGGTTGTCATCTGACGCACAACATTTGTTGTGAACGGATAGTTGCTGAAGCCATATCTAGATCATGATACATTCATGTCCATGGTTGATTCCATCTATGTGGTATCAGACAATGATTCTTTGACATCTTCTACATCTGACACATGACATAATATTTTCTTGTATATATTCGTTTTGTTTTATTCTTTCTTCTACTATTTCTATAATTCACCTCTTTTCATGTGTGTGTGCTATACTTAGGATGTACTTTATACTATGTATAGGGGAGGTGAATGATTTGAGTTTATCCATTTTCTTTCTGTTTCATCACTCCTATACTTGCCTATACAAAGGGATCCCTTACTCTAAGTATATGGGGAGTGATGTCGTTCATTTCGTTCTTCTTTTGCATTTTTATTCTTTCTATTCTTTTGTTCCTTCGCTTGTCCTTTAATTGTAGATATTATTTTTTGTATACTTAGGGATCTCTTACCCTATGTATATGGGAGAACAAGTCAAGTCATTGAATTGTACATTATTTTCCTTAGTTTTCCATGTTCGTACAGTCTTTTATACTTAGGATTATTTGATCCTAAGTGTAGGGGGTATTACCTTCTCTTCTTTTCTTTTCATTCGTTGAGTCATTGTATGTATTCTTTTCACTTTTCTATACTCAATAAGAGTTATGTCTTCCTTTATTGCTTCTTTATCATTATGAGGAGAGAGTTCGAGCTAAGTATATACTTAGCCATAACTCATACTTTTGCTCATTAATAATATGGTTATCATTTATTTAAAAAAAATTGAAAAATAATTAGTAAAATGATTTGCAAAAAATCCTTCGTAAAATTGTTTGTAAAAATAGTTTTGTAAATTATTTTCAAAAAACTTTTGTAAAACTGTTTGTAAACTGCTTTTAAAAATGTTTGCAAAATTTTTTGTAAAATTATTTTTCTACAAATCTTTGTAAAAATTGTTTGTAAAGTATTTTGTTTGTAAAATGGTTTGCAAATTATTTTGTATCAAAATTATGCATATTGTACAAAATGTTTGTGAAATTTGAAAGAAATATGTTTACAAAAACCTATTTATAAAAATGCTCGTAAAATGAATTGTAAAATTGTTTGAAAAGCATTTGTAAAACTTTTGTAGAATCTTTGTAAAATATTTTGTAAAATGTTTGTATAATTTTTATAGTGATTTGAAAAGGTTTGCTAAAATTTTGTAAAATTATTTTGTCATGCGAGATATAAATTATGGGATGCATATATTTGTTGTAAAATCCACACATTTATAAAATCTGTAATTACTTCTATTTATGTAAATAAAACTCTTTGTTGTATATAAAATTCTTCATAAAAGCTGTATATAAAATCTTCTTGTAAAGTAGAAATAAAAATAAAGCTTGTGTAATCCTTGTATTTATACTTCTATAAAATCCTTGAAAATATGTACATAATCCTTATTCATCCTTGTAAATACATTCAATCCACTAACTATTTTCTTTTAAAAAAACTTTTATTTCTTCTCTTTTCTTTTAGAAGAGAGTTTTTGTTGCATTTGCATATGCATTTTTCAGAATGGTATTGACATTTAAACTAGTATGGAATAAAATTGAAGAATTAAGATTTGTTAAGACCTTAATCCACTTAATTTCAAAGGACCATACATGAACTTGAGTTAGGACTTTTCAGGTCAAGTGACTTAATTCTTTGAGTTCATAAGGCTATGTTCACATGTCATCTTAATTAATCTAAGTAGAATATTTAACAACACACGCATGACCCTTTTAGACATTGAATTAACTTGGACAAGCACTCTACACGTAGGTCAACACAGTTGACGTGGTGAGGAGGTAGAATCCTTTTGCTTCGAGAAACGCATGAGTAGAAACTTCATAGTCACAATAAGTGGCTAGTGTGCCTCAACCAAGACTAGTGGCACTGACGTCTAACGACAGGATGTTGTGGGTTGCAATAAAGCTTCAAAAGAGGGATAATCTACTGGCTCAAGAAGAATAACTCCTTATGTACGTGATGCATCTTCATATATTCAAAAAAATGAAGAAAAAAATATTGTCTCAAAAGCAAGGCACATGCCTCAAAGTCTTATATCAAGGAAGCCTACAGCTGGAGACTTTACTACACTGGTCAAACTCAAAGCATATGTGGCTACACTGGACACAATCTATTCTCTTCTCTACGCCCTCTTCTTGAGCTGGTTGTAGTTGAACTTAGATGGGAATACCCCGCTCCTTGAGGAAAGAGTAGCTAGATCGATGAATTAGAGTTACCTTGTTAGAGGAGGTTGTTGCTTTATCATTTCTGAAGTGGGGAGCTATAATTCACATACAAAGTACAAGTAATGAATTATAGTCGTAAAAGTTTGCATATGTAGACTCGTCCTGACCTAACTCTTAAGGCAACCTGAACATAGAATTGTGGAACTAGAGGGTTGTTGAGTCTTAAATTCTATTCTAAATAAGGTTCCATCAAACTAATAATCCAAAAATCTGATCTAGATCCATACTTTGATTTTATGAGGAAAAGTTTAATAATAAATATTGTTCTAAGTTCTTTATTTTTTCTTTATTCTTTTTTTCTTTTGTCAATTATTCTTCAAATAAGTGTTTGCTAAGGGACTAGCAAAGGAAAAGGATAAGGGGATGATGAATCTGCATCTTCTTTATTCATTTATTTTAAATTAAAATCCCTTATAAAACACCTATAAATATCAATAAATATCTCCTTTTACTAACCCTAATTATTACATAAATATTGTATATTTATTACTATTTTAACCTAAACCAAATAAATTAAGAAAAAAAAGGAAAATTAAAGAAAACCAAAGACTGTGTGTATATGAAATATATACATATTGACTCTAACACTGAGAGAAGGTATAGACTTGACCAAATCAACATGGAATAAAGTAGGGGGATATAAGGATTTCATTCAGAAAATCAAGAAAATCAATCTCGAATTGTGTGTATTGATCACTTTTATATAATACTCTTACACTAATTTATCTATAACCAAATTCACTCCAAATAAAATTATTTTCTTCTTGGAACTTGTACATAAAAATATGTTGGAAATATTAAAAATAATTGCAAGAAGGATTGTTATATAGTTTGTTAATAACAACACTTTGCAAAAGTCAGAAAAGTCAACTTGTCAGATCAATATCTTCTCCATGAAAACTCAAAATGCAGCAAACTCACTTTTTTTGTACTCAAAATTAAATAATCTTTAAAATGAACATGGTTTCTTAATACAGGGTTGCGATGTTAATTGTGGTTTTTTAGGGTGCTATTGTATATTATACCTATGTTATTATTTGTGTAAATGTGTTTTCCTTGTATTTTTGTGTAACTTTTATTTTTTAAATATTTGTATATATTGTATTTGATTTTTATAAAATACAAATAAAAAACACAAAACCAAAAATAAAATCATGTATATATTGTATACGTATCACTATGTATATGGTAGAATATCCTTATTTATCCATCCTAATAAATTACTTCATAAAAATAAAGTAAAAACACAATTAATTTCGCTGTAAAATATTCTACAATAATAAATTATTATAATATTGTATATTTATAAAAATAATATATTAAAAATCATGGTTGTATATATAGGTATATATACCTATGAATAACATGTTTTGTGTATTTTTACTTGTGTATATAGTTTATTTAATCCACAAAAAAATCACCATAAATAATCTAATTTATTAATATTTTTTATTTTTTAAAAATTTTTTATTTAAATTCATTTTCTATTTTATGTTCAATTATTTCTTTCTTTTTATGTTATTTTGTTGTTTTATGTTTTTATCTTATTTTAGACACACTCTAATGGGTTGAGCTCGGGTCTGTTGTCCCCATGTATCTCCGATTTCTCCCGTACGCTCTGGTCATTAATGCCCTCACTTTCTTCTTCCTCTCTTTTAGCCTAATTAACAACATTTAACACCCGATTATCACTTCCCTTTTTACTACCTCGATTTGCTCATTATTTAAATATCATATCTCATCGGACTCATGCCCATATATTGTTCTAGAATCCCATTCACTCCAGCTGATAGGATTTCCAAGCACATCTACACATAAGGGTGGCTTCAAGAAGTTGAGGTTGTGATAGAGCTTTAACATCTTCGTCCAGGAGAGCGAAGAACGACAAGATAACTTGATCCAACTACTCGCCAGAGCTCTGTCATGAGTAGACGCTTCTCTATTCTACGCCTCGAGCTGAGGGGATTTTCTTCTATCATTTCCACTGTATGAAGGTGTTGGGACCGATCTTTGCAATCAGAACGAACAATTTTCTGTAGAATGGTTTATATTTCTCGATTAGAGACCTCAACTAAGACATTGGTTTGGGGATGATAAGCGGTAGAAACTCGATGTTCAATTCCATTATTCTTCATTAGTTTTTGCACTGAGTTATTAAGAAAGTGTGAACCCCTGTCACTTATAATGACCTTAGGTATGTCGAAGCGAGCAAATAATTCATTCAAGAACTTAATCATTATCGTACTATTGGCAACGCAAGTGGGGATGGCTTCGACCCATCTGGAGACATAGTCGACTGCAAGAAGGATATATAGGTACCCATTGGAATGAGTGAAGGGACCCATGAAGTCAATGCCCCATGCATCAAAAATTTCAACTACATGGATAGTATTTAGAGGCATCATGTCTCTTTTTGTCATACTCCCTGTAGTTTGACAAGTAGGGCATGATTTCGCAAAATCATGGACGTCCTTAAATAGTGTGGGCTAGAAAAAACCACATTGGAGTACTTTTGCTATTGTACATTTTCCAGAGTGATGTCCACCACATCCAAAAGTGTGGCAATGAGATAAGACACTTGAAATTTCGGAATCAGGTATACAACGTCTCCATATACAGTCGGTCCCTTCCCTAAATAATAAAGGATCTTCCCAATGGTAGTATCGAGAGTTGGCTACGAATCGATCTCGTTTTACCTTAGGCCAATCCTCGGGAATACGATATGTGACTAAGTAGTTTACCATATCAGCAAACCATGGTAGTTGTGAAACTGCAAGGATGGATTCATCAGGAAAGGTTTCTGGTATGGGAATGAGTTGGTCGGTCTGTTTGTTTTCAGACTCATGGAGTCTGGAGATGTGGTCGGACACAATGTTTTATGCTCCTGCCTTATCTTTTATTTCAATGTCAAATTCTTGCAGCACGAGTATCCATCTAATTAATCATGGTTTGGAATCTTTCGTGGAGAGTAGGTGGCACAGTGTAGTGTGGTCAGTGTAAACAACCACATGTGACCCAGTAGGTACGACCTAAAATTTTTAATTGCCAAGACAACTGCTAGCAGTTCTTTTTCAGTGGCTGTATAGTTTTTTTGTGCATCAAGTGTTCTGCTAGAGTAATGGATGGCAACTGGTTTGCCATCTTTCCTTTGGCCTAGTACAGCTGCTACTGCATAATCTGATGCATCAAACATTATTTCAAAGTCTATGGTCCAATCAGTGGAATGTAAAATTGGTGCTTCGGTGATAGACCTTTTTAATGTCTCAAAGGATCTAAGGGCATCTTCAAAAAATTCAAATGCTTGATCCTTTGAGAGTAACTCAGTAAGAGGTTTAGCGATTTTTGAAAAATCCTTTATGAATCTTCTATAGAAGCCAACATGTCCTAAAAATGATATAACACCTTTGAGTGATGTAGGTGAAGAGAGGTAAGTTATGGTCTCAAATTTTGAAGGGTCAACCTTCATACCTTTTTTAGAGACAATGTGGCCTAGAACAATGCCTTTGGCGACCATAAAATGTGACTTTTCCCATGATAAGACTAACTTATCCTCAATGCATTTTTTCATTATGCGATCAAGAAATCCAAGGCATTCATCGAAGGAATCCCCAAATACAGAGAAATCATCTATAAATACTTCCATAAAATCTCCCACCATATCGGCAAATATGGCTAACAAACATCGTTGGAAGGTAGACAGTGCATTACACAACCCAAAGGACATCCGACGAAAAGCAAATGTACTGTAAGGACATGTAAATGTTGTTTTCTCTTGGTCTTCAAGTGCGATGCCAACCTGATTATAACCTGAGTATCCATCGAGAAAACAAAAATATCTCTTTCTGTGAGTCTCTCGATAATTTGATATATGAAGGGGAGGGGGAAGTGGTCCTTCTTCGTGGCGATGTTTAATTTTTTGTAATCAACACAAACCCTCCACGAAGTGGTTGTATGAGTGGGGATCTCTTCACCCTGATCATTGATGACTATAGTAAGACCAGCTTTCTTCGGTACAACTTGTAATGGATTGACCCATCGACTATCAGATATTGGGTAGATGATCCCTGCACCCAACCATTTGCATATTTCCTTCTTAACTACTTCTCGTAGGCGTGGATTCAATCTTCTTTGCATTTCTTGAGAAGGTTTTGCATTGTCTTTCAAATAAATAAGGTGCATACAACATGTTGGACTTATTCCCCATAGATCAGGTATCGTCCAACCAATTGCCCATGAAATTTTTCTCAATACATCCATTAATTTATTTTCTTGATCTAGTTCCAATTTGGCACTGATTATTATGGGGTAATTTTTATTTCTTCATCTAAAATTACATATTTTAGATCCTTGGGTAAAGGTTTTAATTCAACTACCAGGGCCTGAATTGTCTCTTGAGAATCTTCTATTGAATTTATGGGGTGGGTGCGTGCAGTGATTGTAAGATTTTTCTCCATATTATGAAGTAATTCCAAAATATGAGGTTCTAGCATGGGCATAATAATTTCTGAGATAGGAGAAATTAAAGCATCGAGTTCATCCCATGCTTGGTCTAGTTCTAATATATCTGAATCTGTCAATGGTTCGTAAGATTCAGTCTTGATGGAATCAAGGGCTTCAGCCACTATAACATGTTGTCTTTCAAATAAATTATCATTTATAGTCAAAGTCACTCCAAGAGGATCCCTAGAGAGGTTCAAGGGAGTTAAATCGTCTATGATTTTTTTAGTTGTCGAACATTCCTCGATCCTCGGTATCATGTTGTTGAAATGTGGGGTGATAAGATCGACAGGAACAATCTCACCATTGACTTTGAATTCTACTTTCCCGACCTCATAGTCAAAATGAGCCTTGGCAGTGGCTAAGAATGGTCTTCCAAGTATAATAGGAGTTTGAGAAAGTGTTTTAATCAGGTTCATATCTAGTACGATAAAGTCGACTGAGAACTGATGTCCTTGGATTGTGACTAAAACGTCCTCTAGTATTCCTAATGGCCTCTTTATAGACCGATCAACTAATTAAAAATCATAGAAATAGATTTTAGCTGACCTACTGCATAATATTTTAGTACGAAAGCTGGGAGGAGATTTATAGAGGCACCATTATCAAGTACGGTAAGCTCAAAAGTCATATCCTTAATGATGCATTTTACCAATGGAGCTCCGGCGTCTTTCATTTTAAGGGGAAGGAGTTGAGAAATGTCATTAGATGATGCGAGTTGTAGAACATGCCTTTCTTCCTCGTGTAGGTCATTCTTTTTATTTCCCATTGGCTTTCTTTTTGGAGTGCATTTCTCTTTTAAGAAACGTGAATATGCGGGAACTTGTTCTATAGCCTTAAGGAGGGGGATTTTTATGATAACATTGGAGAATAAATTCTCCAAATCAGGAGTTAGAGTCAAAGATCGTTTCTTCACTTTTCTTCGTAGGGTCTCTGGAAAGGGAATGGCCGTTTGTGTAAAGGTTGGTGGTGGGGATATAGAGGCTGGTTGTGTAGTTGGTTATGATTGGTCTTGCATTGGCGAATAATTCTCATGTGTTTGATGGTTTTGTGCTAGTGTGGTTGATATTTGAGGTGTACTGGTGGTGCGACCACTTCTCAAGTGGATGGCACTAGCAGGGGCATTTGACTCATTTTTACTTGTACAAGCTGAATTTTTAAATCTCACGGGTCCTCGAGTAGGTTGTTGTGAGAAGCCATGACGGAGGATTTGTGAGTTGTTAGGATTTTATACCGTTCGAGCAGGTAGTTGTGGTTGAGGTGGTAATTGAGAACGAATCTCGATCAATTGTTTTTGGACCTCGACTTGACTTTGAGCTAGTTTCTTTTGAACCTCAACTTGATTTTGAGCTAGTTGTTGTATGAGTTTCATCAAGTAGCGATAATCAGAAGCAATTCCTTGTGATGGAGTAGTCAAGGGTTGTAGTGGTGGATGTGCTTGCTGTGTGAATTGATTTTGATTTGACCCTTGTTGGGTGACTTGAAATCCTGAATTATTGTTTGTTGGGGCCTTCCAAGCAAAATTTGGATGGTTCCTCCATCCTGGATTATAGGTGGAGGAATAGGGGTTTCTATTGGAATTCCCCTGCACCCAATTAACTGCTTCAAGATTAATTTGTTCCTCTGAAGGGATAGATGGTTGGTAAATCTCTAGTTCCATAGATGTTTGTTGAATAGGGGCTACCCTGCAAACTAACGGGGTAGTTTTCTCTAATAAGAGACTCCCTACGATTTTAGTTAATTGGTTCACTTGTTTAGCCATCAACTCACTTTGTCCAACTTTGAAGCAATGATTTGAATGTCCGAGGATGTGTCTGCATTTGTTGTTGCATAGTCTATGGCTTGGACTGGTTTTTTATGTCTATTATATAGCCCTATAGAATAATTATTGAAAGAGTTATATGTCATGTCCTCATATAATTGCCATACAAAGTTCTCATACTTATTCAAGTAGTTGCCTCTGTAAGAGCCGTCGACCACTCTTTTGTATGATTCGATTAACCCATCATAAAATATTTGCACTTGCTTCCATTTTTCGATTCCATGGTGTGGGCATTTTTCTAAAAGATCTCTAAATCTTTCCCATGCTTCATGGATTGGCTATATGGGTTTTTGGGTGAAGTGAGAAATGACATGTCTGAGTGCATTGGTCTTACCAATGGGGAAATATTTCTTTAAGAATGCCTCTCTCAACTCAGTCCATGATCGAATCGGGACTTCATAGCTACGAAGCCATTGGCTCGCTTTTTGTTGAAGGGGGAATGGGAAGGCTCGGAGGTAAACATGTTCCTTGTTTACCTCCCCCATGTTTGGTGTATTGCAGGCTGCTATGAAATCTTGAAGGTGCATTATAGGATCCTCGGTCTTTTCTCGCAGAAATTTGGGGAGGAAGGAAATAGTTGCAGGTTTTATTTCATAGTTTCTCAATTCTACAGGGAGTTGGATGACTGGTACGAGTTGATGATTAGCAGGATTGTAGTGATTTCGTATTGGTATTAGTAGTGGGTTGTTTAGCCCTTTATGTGCTATCAATTTCCAAACTTGAGCATCTTGCACCTCTTGGTGTTCTGTCATTTGTTGCAGTTGTTACATTATTATAGTGAGTTAAATCGAGAGGAGGGGGCACACCAGCCATGGGTTTTGTCTCGGGCTTGACGTTGGATTTTGGAGGATAGAATGGATCGAATTCAAGGGGATCAGTAAGGGGATTCCTTAATGACCTCCTGCCAAGCATACATAAATCAAACATGAAATAATTTGTTTATTCCCACTCAACGCTGATAGTTTAGATTTTTTATCTTTCTAAATTTTGATTTGTAGACAAGAATAAAAGTAGATTACGTTTCCTATGATATCTAGCGGTTCAAAATAATTTAATGATTACCAAAATGTCGTTCTTCTGGTTCTGAGGCCAGTCAGAGGGTAAGTAGGATAGAGCCTTTCTTAGATCAACTTGGATCTTAAACCTCGTCTATCTTAATTAAACACCTCAGGGATGAGTATACTAAGAAATATGGTTTTCAGAAAATTATCAAGAACCAAGGGATTTGGGCTCTGGTCCTAGGGGTATGCATGCGCGTGCGATTATGAGAATGTTGCACCAAATAAGTTTGCAAACAATTTTTTATTTTATGATTTATTTTATGACCGCTTTAATTTAGTCCTATTAAGATGTATTTTTTTTCATCTTGATTAGTCGGCAAACAATAAATGGTCCTTTTATATGCAAGGTGAGACTATGGGGGAGAAATCCTACGGAGATGCAATGCAATATGGAAAAAGAAGTTGATTTTTTTAATTTTTTATGCACAAACAAAAAAAGATCCTAATTATGCCTAAGAAAAGAGAAATTATCGTGGGAGCGCTCAATTTTTTAACTTCACATTGATGTTCGACGTGGTTCCTTTTCAATTCGACTTGTCCCTACAGAAAAGAAAAGAAAGATGGTGAAAAGCGAAATGTAAAGAAAATCTTTTTTTATAAAGCGTGAATAATTGCATGTCCCCGACAACGTTGCCAAAATGTTGATGCGTATTTTCGAGTGTTCAAGTACCCGATTTTTATTTTGGACAGTCGTTGAGAACCCACAAAAATACACTTCAAACAAATAAATTACCGGACTTAGCTATATTATGCACAAGGCAAAGTATAGAGTAAGTCAGGGTCGAATCCACAGGGACGGGAAGATTCTTCACTTTATTTTGCAAATAAAAAATACTTTATAAATTGGTGAGCTTATTGCAAAATGTTTGATTAACAAAAATTGAAATAAATGTTGGAAAGGACAATAGTGCAGGCCAACAAGTCCTGGTCACTCCCCTTCTATGGGGTAACCTCCAATTGGACTCGTACATGCTACTCTTCGTGAATTTGGATGTCCTCGCAAGGCGAGTTGGATGCGACTACCACCATGAATTGAGCTCGAACCTCGTGTCACGGCCCAGTTCTCCAAGAGTCGAGGATAATCACCGATAGATACGGATCTTCGCGATAGTCTTGACGAATAGCTGCACGAAAAAGAAAACAACAAAATAAGATGGATATAAAAATATAAAGTAATAAAATAAATGCAAGATGATAAAAATATGATGGTCGACGGCTCGGGAGGAAGCCTCTGGAGTCAGATTCGAAGAGGGTCTGAGGAAATGATGGTCGGTGGACGTGGTGTCAGATAATATTTAATGGCACTTGGGGTGGATCCTCACGGAGTCGGATTCATTGGGGGTCCAAATGCACAAGTCGACGAAATCACTTCGATGCTTTGTCGATAATAAAATGGGTGGCTAATTACGGTGGTGAACTTTTGTTGGATGACGGAATAGATTGGAGTAGAAGTTATTGACAATCGAATGAAGGAATGTGGGAAAATGCTTGGGAACTGATTGGAATGGGAAAGATCGGATGATCAAATCTACTCTGAAGCCTCATGTTCATTGTGATATTTATACACATGTATATGGTTATTCTCAGCCATACGTTGCATCCCCTTACAATTATATCCGCACCTCTTAATTTGGCCCCAAGGCATTTTATGCCTTTTCATTTTAACATCAAGGCATCCATGCCTTTATTTTGTATTTGTTAATGATGGCAATTTCCATTCGCATCTTTTAATATTGGCGCCAAGACATTTCATTCCTTCTAATGTCAATGCATCCTTGTGCTCCAACATCACAAATCTTTTGGCCTTAATGGTGTTTACACCATTATCTTTACCATTTAATATTCCAATGGATGGTGCAATACGCCATATCCATTGTCTAGCCAATTAGTGGTTATCTATTTATTTCAACAATCATCAATACTAGATATTTAAATAAATATTTCTTAATTTTAATGATGGCTTGAGTTTACATATGTAGATGTTGATTTACTTAAAATGTAGATATTGTAATCTCATTATGGATAGTATTTGAATTGTAATTTTGGTAGTAGGTAGGGTGGTACTTGTGATGGAAATCTTCGCTAAGACATTATCTGTATAGGAGGACATAAGCAGTGATTGTTCTCTTTTAATCTGGAAACTTATTGTTATTGTGATCTTGAATTTTCTATAAAGTTGATTATGCACGTATCTCGTTTCCTTCTCCCTTGATCGTGGTATAAATCAATGTAGAGAAGAGTAATAGGTGATTGCTTATTTGAGAGGATTGACAAATGCATGCAAATTGATATGCATGTAATACCAACCCCTAAAATAATTATTCATCATAGAATATATGATTTATTTAATGGAATGGGATGATATTGACATATATATAATGAATCTGAGATCCATCATATACCTATAAATAAACCCCTAAAAATTAACTTGTAATATATAATGCAAAAAAAATAAATAGAAATCATATTAAAATACTACATAAAATATAAAACATTTTTTACTTTATAATCACAAATCAATAAAATCATTTACTATTTTTAATCAATTACTTTCGAATAAATGGAGCTCTTTTGTCCTACAGTGAGCTGACGTGGCCCAATCGCCTTCCAAAGAATGTTGACCGCAGTCAACTCCCCATCTTTCAACTTTGACTTCTGTCAGAGCCTCGATTCCCTCATCTTCTTTGACTTTTCCAGACCACCTTGTTAATCCTTCCACCTCGAGCTCTTCACAAAGATTATGCGTCTCACAACCGTCTACCTCGCGTGATCATCAGATCCGCCAGATACGCCTCGAGCCTTGAATAAACACCACTCCAAAATCCGTCGGACCCGTTGTCTATAAATAATCCTTCCCAATCCTCCTTATCTTCTTGATCCCTCCTGGAGCCCATGATCGACTCCTTGCATTTGTTTGTGGAGGCCAAGTGAATGTTGCACCTTCCCCTATACTTGGAGTACGTCGGAGCGAGGAGAGGAGGCGGTCTGCGACGAGCTCCGGTCGCCCTGCTCCCTGAGCAACCCTCAGGTACAAGAGCTGCCTTTTTTCCTATTCTAGGTAGATTTATTTCTCGCATTTAGTTTTCTGAATTTATTTTTGAGTTTTAATTAACGAATTAGCATAGAGTAGTTAGGATCCCTCGTCGGAGCTCTCGAGCTCCGACATGATTTCATCATGACTTGACCTATTCCTGACCACCACATCACCCCCATTTCCGTCCTCTCCGCATTCTCCATCTGAATCACCCATCCAACTAATCAGATCGAGCCTCGATCCATGAATCGAGGGTCCCTCCGTCTACCTCCATTTTCATGCAGATCAACTTCAAAATGGGATGAGCTTCATTGCCTCAGACCCAGTAATATACTCGTACAGGTCCCAGGTTGAACATGCACCTATTGGGGGCAAATCAACTACAGTTTGACTGCTCTAAGTGCCCAGAACTTCAGCGACTCACCAAGACTCCTCGTTGGGTCCTGGACTCTGTGAGAGGCATCACTAGATGCGGATCGATAACAAGAATGTGGAGAGCACCTCAGCGTCGCGGGAGCAGCTTCAGAGCTCGAGGAATCGATGGAACAAGGAAGAACACGCTCGTGTTCTTTCCTGTTCCTGGAGATGGATCGGTATAATATACAATAGGGGTCTAAAACCTAACTTTCGCATCTTAACCCCAAATTGAGTAAAATCACCTTCATTAAATGTCTAATGAAAATTTATACAATTAAATATGATTTTGGTTAATTTTGAGTTCATATGGAGAAGATACCAGTATGTGAAGTTTGGATTTTGGCTTTTTATTTTAAGTGTCTTGGGCACATTATGCATTATTTATGCATGAAATAAATTTTATATTTTTCTACGTATTTATATATATATATATCTTTTATGCACAAAGTTTATTGGATTGATCTATACATAATAAAGAATAAAATAGGCCCCAAATTAGACTTATTGATGAATGGAAAATTAGGGTTTTATTGTAGTTTTGGCCCTTATCTCCCCCTACTTTATTCCTTGTCGACCCAGTCAACATGATGCCTAGGTCTCAGGATTTAGGGTCACTCAATACCTATAGTACTTCATTTCTTTTTCGTTTCTGTATTCTTTTATTTTGGCTTAAATACAATACTTTATATAATATTTATGCTATAAATAATGGAGGTTATCGTATGCAAAATAATGATATGTACATGAATTAGGTAGGGTTTAAAGTCCAAATTATAGAATAAAGGTGATGAAATGTAGATTCATCAAGGGGCCATATATACGTTGTGTATACTTTAGCCACAACTCGTACTTCAGTATTTTGAATGATATGGCTACTATAATATACATGGTAAAGGTATATAATAAATCAATAATAGGAATACCCTATAAAAATGTAAAAAAAAATAAAAATTCTTTGTAAATATAATAAATAAATTGGTTTAAAATGTTTTGCAAAATGATTTGAAAAACAGTTGTAAAGTACCTTGAAAAATCTTTTGAAAGCCAACTGGAAAACTTTTGTGAAGTATTTTAAAACCTTTGTAAAAAAAATTGTAAATCTGTGCAAAAAAATGTTTCATTTCTTTGAATAAAATGTTTTGAACAATTAGTTTGCAAATGATTTGGAAAATAGTTGTGAAAATACTTTGAAAAATCTATCTATACCTTCGAAAAATCTTTACAAAATTATTTTCGAATTTTGTAAATGTTTGTAATTTTTATGAAAATTATTTGCAAAATAAAGCTTTCAAAATGTTTGCAAAAATATTTGTAAACTATTTTGAGACCCTTGTAGGTAATTATAAAATTCTTTATACATATAAAATCCTTTTTATATAAAACATGTGAATTACAATTAACTTATGTACAAATTCACGTTGTAAATTCTTCACTCAATTCCTGTAAATATGCATGCACTCCTGTGTAAATATATGTACATACATCTTTCACTAACCTTATTAAAATCCTTAAAAAAATAAAATTTTCAAACCACATAAAAACTTGCTAATTTTTTTCAAAATTTTAATAAAAATTTAAAAACATTTTTGAAAATCCATAAAAACTTTGAAACATAAAATGGTTTCACAAAAAATATTTCTTGCATTGCATTTGCATTTTTCAGATTGATAATGATAGTTGATCTTGTCGCGAATAAATTCCAAATATTGGAACTTGGTTAGACCGTAATCCACTTAATCACAATAACCTTATATGAACTAGAATTGAGGTACTTCAGGTCTGCTAGACTTAATTCTTTGAGACCACAAGTCTGGGTTCATATGTCATCTTGACTGCCAAATTAGAATATTTTGAAATACATGCATGACTCTTGTCGACAGTGACCTAACTTGGACACATGCACCTTACACTTAGCTCCACTCAGATGAAGTAGTAGAGCGTTGGATTTACCACCATGAGACACAAGCGAATGGAAACATATGTCGTACAATATGTGGCCATTGTACCACAATCCGATCAAGTAGTGGGATGCGACAAAGCTCAAGAAGAAAAAGTCCTTATGCAAATGTTGATGTACATATAAGTATGTGCAACAAAGACTCGAAAAAGTTAGATGGGCAAAAATTAAAGAAAAATCAATCCCTATCAGAGTTATGTATTCAATAAGCAAGGATTATGCTTCAAGATCAAAGATACATGTGAACCTGCAACTAGATGACTTGGCTACACTGGTCTAGGTAACTACACCGATTATTGTCCATTCTCTTCTCCACCTCCTTTGATTGAGCCAGTTGCGCTTGAACTTAGAAGGGAATACCCTGTTTCTTGAGGAAAGAGTTATTGGATTGGGGAATTAGGGCCACCATGTTGGAGAAGACGATCTCTTTACTGCTTCATTCGAGAGGAGCTACATATCACTTACAAGGTACAAGATAGAGTCATAGTCAAAGGGCCTGTGTATGAGCTAGACTTGTTCTAACCTAGCTCTTAAGGTGACTTGGACAGGGTTTTGTGGTTCATGAAGGATTTTGAGTTTCAAGTCCTATTCCCAATAAGGTTCCGACCAAACTTAAATTTCAAATGATCTAACTGAGCTCCTAACTTTGATTTTATGAAGATGAGTTTAAAAGTTAAAATTATTCCAACTTATGTCTTTTTCTTTTCTTTATTTTCTTTTTATTCACTCATTGTCATAAGTGTTTTCTAAGGACTAGCGAAGGCAAGTATAGTGGGTGATGAATCTCCAGTTCATCGCCTTCAATCTTTCATTTTGGCCTAAAATTTCTATTGAAATGCATGTATATAGCATTAATTCGTACAAAATAAATCTCATAACTTGACCTAAAAATACTATATAAATGAATGTTTTTAATTCCAAAATAAAAGAATAAAGGAAAGAAATGAAAAAAGAAATGAAGTGTCAAAGACATTGAATGACCCTAAACCCCGAGACTAGGTCTTATTGACTGGTCCACAAGGAAAAAAGTAGGGAGAGATAGGGTAATTAAGCTATATAGAAAACACATTAAAACCCTAATTCTATTAACCAACAAATAGTCATTTGTACCCTTTCTAGTTTGTATTTTATACACCTTAAATAATAAAACCCTCAACATGAAAGTTGTACACAAAAATACAAATAAACATACAAAAATTGTTTCATGGAAAAATAGTGCAAAATGCACTTGGGATAAACTGATGAAAAATCCACAAAGAAAACTTCACATACCCGCATCTCTTCCATATGAACTCAAAATTTACCAACTCACCTTTATTATTCATAAGTTAAATTGTCTATCTAATGAAGGTTATTTCATTAAAAATAGAGTTATGAATCAAAAGTCATCTTTCGGTTCCCTATTGTACTGTGTACCTAATTATTTTATTCGATATATTCATTCTTTACATTTTTACTTTTCTTATATTTTTAAAAACTTGCATTTATAATATATATACCTTTATTTAGAATATAAAAGCATGAAAACATGAAAAATACATTAAATAAATCAAGTATTACAATATATTGGTATATTATATTTATAATATATATATACCTTTATTTATTTAAGCATTAAAATGAAGTCTGAAAAATAAAATAAAAATATGTAAAAATATATTTAAATATACTATAAATAAATAAAATATGTATATAAAATAATAAAATATAAAGTACAAAATAAAAACAAAATATAAGTATTTATACCTATGTATATTGATGCAAATATTAATACTTAATAAATAGTGCTATAGAAATAAAAAAAACACTCTAAAAGTAGTACATAATATAATAAACATTTTTTATGTTGTGACTTTAATTTAATTAATTTATTTACTATTTTATTTCTAAGTATTTATTATTTTTATGTTTATTTTATCTTTTAGTGTCAGACGTAGGACAATAGCAGCCGGGCGACCATTGACCCTCGGTTAATTATCCTTCCTCTAGCCCTACAATCTTCCAGGGCACCTAATCCCCTCTTTTTGTTGAATTTTCTTCTCTGATATAGTGCGCAAAGACAAGACTAATTTGATTAAAAAATCGTTAATCAAAGAATTTAATGTTGAACATATATTTATATGTTCTAATATAATGCAGTATTAATTTCAGATAAAGAAATCAATGAACCCACTAACCAAACTTCTAGAGGTCAACCAATTGATCGAACCAAATTACTCAGATTGGATCCGTAATTTGGATCTTTTTCCTTTCTGCAGATCGAATATCTTATATGTTATCTAAGGACAATCTTGCAAACCCTAAGACACTGGAAGAAATCAAATACAATGAAAAATATTATGAAGATCATACATTTGTTAAGTGTTATATGCAGAGATATCTCTCAAGTGTGCTTCAGAAGCAACATGTGGAGATGGAGAATTGTCGGGATATAATGTTGAATCTCAATGAGATGTTCATGATGTCAATAATACTCAGTGTTATAATGTTATGAAAGAACTTGTTCGAGTGAAATGCCGGAAGGGACTTCAGTTAGAGACCATGTACTCAAAATGTTTGGGTACCTCTTAGAACTGAAAACTCTCGAGGCTTGGATGGATGCATATATGCAGTGTGACTTCATTCTGCTATCTATGGCCAAGTCTTTCAATAACTTTGTGGCATCATTCCACATGAACAAGATGAATTGGTGTAACGCTGAGTTAATGGCTTCATTAAAGTATGCAGTTTATGTAATAAAGAAAGATAATCCCTCTGGCAATGCAATGGTTGCACATGTGATAAATCCCGTATTTATCATCATTAACCACTAATATTATCCCCCTTTCTTAAGTTAATCAACAATATTCATTGACTAATTAACATTAATTACTATTTCGTATGTTGTATATAATTGACATTATTTATTATTTATATTTATATATATTATTGTGCTAAGCATTTATATTTATATTCCTCATTAAAAATCAAATAAAAATTAGAATAATATTGTATATAAATAAATTAACATAAAAAATAAAAATACAAAATAAAAGAAAATAAAAGAATTGTCTTATATTGTTTTAATTTGTATTTAATTTTTATCGATGTACAAATGACCCTGATCTCTTTGATTTCTACATGAAAGTTGTAGATCTGATCGAGATCTACTACTTTCATGTTAATTATTTTTCTTGATTTAGTTTCTAACTATTTTAGTTTTAATAATCTTGATTTATCTATCTCTCTTAATTTTGGTTGGGCCATGTGGTGCCTCTGAAGATGCCACGTGGCCCGTTGTGGTCTTGCCACCCACCTCCTTATATGTCGATTGATCTTTTTCCATCTGATGCAAATCTAACTGCATTCTTCCACCCAAATTCTGACCATTGGATCATCTAATCCAATGGCTTGGAAATCACCTTTAACCTCCCATCGATTGCGCCCTCACCAACCAACCCAACTCCACCCAATTTCCCTAACTTCTCCGACAGTCATTCTCCCAAACATCTACTGTCATTCCATCTGTCTAATCTCCCTAATCTTCGCAAACCACCTAACATGACCTAAACCTAACTTGTTCCCTAACTGGCGGTGGTTGAAACCACTGCCCGATACCCCGAACTGCCACCATCTCTACTTTGAAATACACCTCCTCCACCATGAGCAACGGTTGTCCACCCTTGTACAAGACCTACGCCCAACCCTCTCCTCCTATCCGTTATAGGGAAAGGAGGATCAACGAAGGCCACGATGACGTCAGACCTAGTGCGACCATGGTCGGTAGGCCATGTTACAACATCAATCTATGGCAGTTGAGCTTTCTCCATCGGTTGCGAAGATGAAGTGATGACTAGAGGCTTGCATCGAGCCTCAAACCAAGCCAAATCGACCACCATGTACCTCTTATTCAAGGTTCGATTAATTAGTACTTGTTTTCATCTATTTTCTTCAATTTTTAATCATTGTGCAGATAGTTTCAACCTTCGATTCAACCCATTTCCAATAGGCACTGAAGATCTTAGATCTTCTCTTGAGATTCTCCTCATCATACTCCATTCTCCATTACCACCTTCACTTCAGTCCATGTCCTATGTCTCCAAGTCAGAGCAATCATTAGGGCTTCATTGTTCACCACCTGATATCCCTCTATTTCACTCATCTTTGCACGCATGCATGTTCTTGGTTGCTTTCTAAACACTTGCACGTATATGATCTTCAATGGTCAGAGCTTCCAACCATACTCCATTATAGAGTAACTTTGTCAGATCGTGAGAGGAGATCAGCCTTTTTAGAGGTCCTCAACACTCATCCTCCTCACTAGGATCTTCACGAGGCTATTGCGAAGCTTCCTAGATATATACTCAGGGAGTAGGAGCGAGGAGGAACCCTGTAGGCATCGTCGAATCCCAACATCCTCTGTCACGCAAGGAGGAGCAAAGAGGAACCCCTGAGTTATAGTTTTCGTTGGATTGACATCAATTGGATATGATCCAAAGGCAAAAAAGTCGCCACATCTCCCTTCATCGAGCTAGAAGGCTCGGAGGAACCGAGCCATCGTCCGAAGCATCCAGTCCAGCCGCGTGGCCCAAATCACTTGCGGTCGACCGAGCCTTGGACTGAGCTTTGTCGTGCGTGAGAAACATGTGTAAGCTTGTACAATTTGCAACCAAGGGCCTTATCTTCTCCATAATTGCATTTTAGTCCAAGGAGCATGCGCTTCACGAGCAAGCTTGGATAATTTGCAATCCAACCCTACGTCTATTAAGATTTGCTAAAATATAGCCACATAGGGGGTATTTAATAAATTTTTTGAATGTGTTTTATTATTTGCTTTTTAGTCCTTTCAAGGACCTAAATTTTATATTTTATAATATATTTTATGACATTTATGCCCTTGGACTCAATCTTCAATAACTTAAGCATCGTATAGATGATTTCAGTGCCATTTTGATCCTCATTTAATTCTATTCGATATGATATGATTTGTTTCCTCATTGGATAATAAAAGAAGGTTAATTTGTTGGAGTCTTTATCTTGCTTCTATGCTTATTAGATGAAATATGACTCTACATTGAATTATTCAATTGAACTTAGATTTAAATTAGATATTTGCTTAAGTTTAAATGATCATTTTACAGCATAATAGTGAGTATATTTGCATGTGTTAGTGTTTTATCATTTTGTTCATTCTGCCATTATTTCACATGCATAAAATATTTTCAACACTCATTCCATTTCATGCATGCATTTGTGATGTGCAATTTTATCTTGCTTGCCTGCATTGATTTATTTGTTTTTACCTAGATTATTTATTGATCACTTAGCCTAAATATTTAAACACCTAAATAATCATATTACATCTCATGTCCTTGTGTTCGACCCTAGACTTCCCAGGTTATAAATTCAAGTTGAATCCTCCTCACAGAGATCATTCATTCGATTCTGTATGACACACTAAATGCCCATGCAACAACGGAGACATTTTAAACATGAATTTAGTGCATTCATCAATAGGTCAAAGGGAAGCACGGTCGGAAGTAAGGATCTCGAAAGGGCCTGACCCAGAAGAGAAAGAAGAAGTGTCAAGGTGTCGGGTCATCTTCTAATGCTTCCGCACTGGTGGCATCAAAGATGACCGATGTATGTCATAACTGCAAGAAGTCAGGGCACGACTGGAGATCTATATTGACTCAGTTGTGTCCTCCCTGCTGCAAGGTATTCAATATATCCATGGTAAAGAACCCTAATTATACAAAGGCACCTTAATAGTAAAGTGCATTTGTTCAATTATTGATTTCATTTCAGATGGAAGTTATAAAACAATAACTATTATTGCACTAATGGGTCATCGAGGGCTTACAAGTCCAACAAAAAATACAAAATAAAAATAAAATAACTCAAATATAGGTTAATATACCTAAGTATATACTTACAAAAATTATCACCAAATAAATAAGCTTGTAAAAATAAATAAAAATGCATAAAAATGTATATAAAATAAGAAACAATTTTCATGTTTTGACTTTTAATTAATAAATTCAATTAATATTTTTTTATCGATTTAATAATGGATTTATTCCCAACCTTTTCCTTGTTGGTCCATGTGGACCAACCAGAAGCCTGCGTTCGTTGACCAAGGGTCAACTGCACGGTCTTCCCTGCAGCACCTGTCAGAAGCACGTGTGTCCCTCTCTTCGTTCAATTTTTTGGAGATGATCCACCACTCAAGGAGCCTGATTTCTTCACCAGTCTTGCTCTCCATACTTCCCTTCATCTCTCCATAACTCTGAAACCCATGTACATACACTCAATTGATGAAATACTCGTGATCTTTCCATGCTCACATTCTATCTATAAATAAACCAAACTTGACCCTTTTTGCATTTTGGTCTCCTTTTTCCTACTGTAACCCCAATAGAACCCAATGGGTTGAATCCCTTGGTGATAGTGTGGAGTTCCTCAACCTTGTCGACGTGGACAAGGAAGAAGAAAGAGAGATCTTCCTCGCCAAAGTACCTCTAGTGGAGTTCTCTACTCCTTGCCCCCATGTCAAGTAGAGATGTTAACATTAGGTTTTTATTTCATATTTTAATCTACTATCATAGTTTAGGATTTAATTTCATCAATTAGGTTGTAGTATAGCTTAATTTCAACATCTTTAATTTGTTGGAGCGTCAAGCTCCAGCTCTATTCCATCATGAAATCAACAATAATCTGCCCTGATTCCACTTCCTTTTCGTGCCCCATTACCTTATCCATCATTTGCCTCTGGTTTTCACATCTGATTTTGCTAAAATCAGAACATCGATGCTCCTCATCCATAATCGTCATGAGCTTCTTCACCCCATCCACCTCATCGCTATCCAGCTTCACTTCTTGGTTGAGGCCCGTACCCTCGAGCCACTAAAGGTTTTTGTGTAGGTCTGAGAGCTTGAAACCCCTTCGGAGTAAGGAATCGAAGTCCATTTTATGCTCTAGGTCAACTGTAGTGGAACCATCCAAGTCCCCATCGCTGGGAATTGGACCCCCATTGGGACCACCTACAGGTGTGGGACACTTCTAGAAAGCCATAGCAACCATCGGAGGTGGAAACAAAGGCTAGGCACTGGAGATAAGTTGTCGGAGCAAATCTAGGAGCTAATTCTTGCAAGTTCCTCCATACTAGCTGAGCATCGTTGGATGAAGAACACATCCCAGATCTAACCCAGGTTGTCTAATATCATGTTAACCAATGCCCTGCTTCAGTCATCTATTGCAATAAGTGAACCGCATGGTTTGCATTTATGTTCCTTGCCAGGTCACCTAATATGCATGTACGTGCGAGGTGCTGGGCTTTTTGCAACCTAGCCCGTGTGGGTTTAGGTATATCATTTTAGTACCTTATTTTGTATATTATGTGTTAAACGTCAGGAACAATTGTATGCAAGGACCTCCCATTTATTTTATTTGCATTTATACCATTGCTAGGTGCATAATAAATGCAAATTTAATTGGAAAATTACCTTGATGCCCCTGCACTTTGCTTGGTGTGTTATTAATGTATTTATACTTTTTAAAATTGCAAATACTTCCCCTCCACTTCCGAATATATAATTTGTGTATATTTATCATGAAAAATAACATTTTATTTCTAAAAATTATAGGAAAATTATCTAAAGTGCCTACAACATAGGTTTATCATATATATTTTTGCCAGGCATTTTAAGTGATTTTCTTATTTATAAAAAATCTAAAATAATTTTTTTATTCCTTATCTACTTTTTAAAATCCAAAAAATAATATAATAACCTTTAAAAATTGAAAAAAAAAATAAAATTTCTATGTTAATATATATATATATATTCTATCTTCACACCGAAAATCATTAAAAAATAAAAAAAGAAAGCCTTAAAAATGCAAAATACTAAAAACACTACGAAAATAAGAAAAAAATCATTTAAAACATAAAAAAAGTTTTATATTCAATATTTTTCTTTACTATATATACTATATATTAAAAATAGTTTTGGGAATTTTTGAGCCTATTATCTATTTTTAAAATCCAAAACAACACGGCTATATTATATTATTCATTGTTTCATACTTTTTAATACTTTTAAATACATAAAAATCATCAAAAAATACTAAAAAGAGAAAAATATCAAAAATACAAAAACATATTCTTTTATATATTTATAGTATACTAATGTATATATAAAATTAAAAAACCCTATATATCTTATATATTCTATATATTAATTATATAATAATAACATATAAATATATATTATATTAAAAAATAAAAAGAAATTAATCTTTTACAAAATTAAAAATAAAAAATTTGAAAGTTTAAAAATTTTAAAAATATAAAAAAAATAAAATCCATTAAAATTCACATAAACTAAAACCCACAAAATGGAAAAAATTAAAAAGTGCAAATATAATAATTAATAATTATTAATTATAGCTATCCTCTATTACTCTCAGTGGTTCGACCCCTACTACTTGTCTACTGTACACTTTTCGTAAGACATAATAAATTTCATCTCACCTTGTTTATATTGCTTATATTATTTGTGGGTTGATTGTTGATTTATGGAGATTGATTGTGTAACTAAAGTCGAGAGAGGATCGATGCAATGATTGATGGATCTGACTTGTCAGATACCGCAGGTTCCTACAAGACCGAACGTTAGGTGCCTCGTTCCATCTGACTAATCAAATGGCACCACTATCAGGGAGCAACGGATTAGATAGGATATTTGTACATATTATCTACATAATTTCCTATTTTTATTTCTTTTTAAATGATTATTTATGTGTTCTAATCAATTCTTCGATTGAATTTGTTGTGAGGGACTGTTGCGTAAGGATAATCTTCTAGGAGACCGAAGTATCCAAGTAGAGTGGAGACTGGCTTTCTTTGTTGAGCTAGTAGGAGAGAGCAGCAAGGACGACCGAGGAACCAAGAAGCGTAATAGCATTAATGTAGATTTTATTTTATTTTTGTTGCAGAGAGAATCTATTTTTGTTGTAATAATACAAGGACAAACACTTCGACATCCATACATTCGCATGCCTATTTTACCATGTGTTTGTTCACCGGAGGCCTACCAATTTTTTAAGGTTTCCATCGCCTTCTATCTTTTATTCTCCCTATTTATCTCATTTTTTTCTTTAGTTTCCCACAATTTGAGTGTTCCATCTTCTTTTTATTTGTTTTATGTGAATGAGCCCATAGTTATTAGGATTACTTTATTTATTAATTTTGGTCCAAATCCTAACTTATCTCACGTACATAAAGCATGTGATATGTTCGGACCTAGATCAAATTAATCTATTCGTCACAATATTAACAATTCTTGCTTAGGGATATTTCATAGCTTGCATCTCATGCAGTGTATTTTTCAATTCTTGTGTTGCATCCTGCAAGGAGCGAGCTAGGAAGCGTTGTAAATCTTCTAATTGAGCATACATCATTCATCACGTTGATGAGTTTTCTAGCATCATGATACTTTCATTGCTTTTCCGACTTCTCCCCAGTTTTGATTAACTTAGGTTAAAAGAAAATATTAAAAAAATCATTATGTCATTGTCTTTTAAAAAATACTCAAAAAGTGAAGATCAAAAAATTAAAACAAGGAGGCTACTAATAACACTTCGACCATAAATAGATTTTGTAATGGACTTCATTGTATTGGGTTCAAAAAGCTCACATTGTTTTCAGGTACACTCGAGACTGAGTGAGGCACGACTTTTAAGGAATAGACCCAAAAACCCAGTCAGTGGTTGCCTTGATTATCACAAAGGCTCGATGAAGTACCAATGCTTTTATCGTGCGTGGGAGAGTAGGCATTCATCTGCTTGCTTACTCACTCTGAAGTATAGAGTTAAAACATCCCTTCACTGTGGTGTTTGTCTCATTGTTCGCATTCGAGTAGGTTTTGTCTACTTGCGGACTTGGTCCGAAGTACTTAATTCACCACTATCAACTTCATCACTCGTATTCTTTGGCTTCGTAGCCAGCCCAGGATCGATATAAAGGACCTTAAAAAAGTGCATACTATAGGTTACAAAGGAAGTAGGATGTACGGGATACTTTTTGAGAAGTACTCATTGAAAAGGCCTCGGCTACCCTTGTTAATTCAACCAAATTATCAATCAAATTAAAAGCTAAGTTCGTTGCACCCGGGTAATCAAGACTTCATCAAAAACACCACTTAGACTTAATGAAAAATCAAGTTCAAGCAACTAATTTATTTTACTTGGGCAAGCCGAAGATCGAACTTATGGAGACAGTTTGTCTCCTTAGGTAAATTTTTAGTTAATTAAGAGATCTAATTTTCAGAAGAATATTTTTTTGGTCTTTATCTATTTTTATGCTATTAAAGAAAATCAATGCAAGTTCATGCCAAATTTTAAGTTAAAACAAGAAATAAAGTAAAATGGAGTCCAAAATTAATGAAACATGGTCAGATGATAGAATGCAATGAAACTAAGTGTATACAATTTTTTTTGGAATTTTCAGACTCTAGATGAATTAACTATGAATAAGATATGAGTGCAGGGCAGTTTTTGAAAAATTAATTCTAATAAACACCAAGATACATTATTTTTAGATAAAAACATATCCTATATAAGTCTAAGTAAGAGGAATCCCGAAAAATTGATAAACCAAAAAATCTATGTGAATTGGACCTATCAAAAATTAATTAAGCAAATTACTGTTTGATTTATTCATGCCTAGAGATGCTTGCAAATGCAATAATTTTTAGACACAGTGTTGAGTAACTTAACTAAGGCCTAATGTGATTTTATGGTGATTTTTGGAGCAACAAAGAATTTAATATTAAATAAAAGGCACACAGTGGGCAAAATATATCAAATTTTGCCAAAATAATATTATTAAATTCAAGATGGCTCACAAAAATAAGACATGTGTCATACAAGAAAGAGGACAAGTTAAACTACAACATGTAATTTTTAGAATTTAAAAATAATTAAATATGGACACCTAAATATGCGTGTAAAGATAGGGACCAAAATGTAAAACAGAAAATAAAATTTCTTAAAATAAAACGTGCAGGCAGGGACTTGTGTGCAAATACCTATAATGCGAGGGTATGGATGCAAAATTCCCACAGAGACACGTGTTCCTCAGTTACGCACCTGGCGGGGACCAAAATGCAATTTCTAAAATGTTTCGAGGCCTCTGTGTAATTTACCCAGCCCTCATGTAACAGACGCGTGACGAGGCTAGGTTTTGATGGCATTGGAGGCTCGGGCAGAGACTCGGATGGCTTTGGAGGCTTGGATCAACTTCGGACGCTCCGAGCCTAGGGTCGGAGAAGAGGCTCGGAGACTCCACGTGGCTACTGCTCGATTGTCAGATCAGAAGTCAATCCAACAGTGTTGATGGATGACGACGTGGCTCAATTAAGGACTGTCATATCAGATAGATCTAACGGTGTGAATCCTGAAAATGTGGCTTGCTGCAAACCGTTGGATGGTGATCTATCCAGCGGTATCTGAAAGTCAAAGAAGAGGCTATGTGGCGTGTCGAGGTCCGTTAGATCATGAAGATTCAACAGAGGCGGGCTCTGGACCACATGTCGTGACGAGAACCATCGTATCAAGAAGATCCAATGGTAGCTGGGAGTCTTCTTCTCCAGTCCGCTGCCTCCTGCAGAAGACTTGGCGGGGCTTCGGTGATGGTGCTCTGGGTCTGCCACCATCACCCGTGCTTGTGGATGCTCGCTGACGACTCCTCGATGGCTCAGATCAATCGTGGAAGTGCCAAGAGTACGCCAGAGGCTCTGGTCATGGCTTGAGTCGATCGGAGACCGGTGGTGACGAAGCTCGAAGCGGCTCCAGCGTGAAGTCCGACCAACGAAGATGATGGGTTCTACAGGGTTATTTCATGTAGGAAATAGAGTGCAACGTGCTCATGAAGTGTGTGCGAGTGCGGTGAGGCCTGAAGGCGAAGTGAACGGTGGTTGATGATCTTGCTCAGCCATGACCGTAAAGATTTGGTCGGAAGGGGGTGCGACGCATTGTCGGAGTGAACGGAGTAGCGCGCGAAGGTGAGAGCTCCAAGGCGGAGCTTGGTGGATTGTCGAAGAGGGGCGATGTTGAACGGAGGAGCGGAATAAATTAAGAAAAAAACGACGAGGGAGAAGATGGAGATCGGAGAAGATGATGGAGGATGCTACATGGGGCCTGAGACTCGTGATGGAGACTCAGGTCGTCGCTCGAGGGCCGGTAGCTACCCGAGCTCGAGCAGCTCGTCGAGGAGCTTCTACACGGCGAAGAAACACTACAAATATTGCCGGAGGTATACCACCATCATCGCTCGCTCTCACACTCGATCACTGTCACTGTCGGGTAGATGGGAGCTCTAGGGAACCTCTTGCTAGGGTAGATGCTGTGGAAAGTGGCTGGTGGTGGAGCATTTAAAGGGAGAATGTGGAGCTGCAGGTGATGGGGTGACGAGGTTCGTGGAGAATGTGGAGTGACGGGGTGGAATGTCATGGAGATTATGGAGGCTGGCAAAGATGAGGGAGGTATGGGCGACGTCGTGGAGGTGACAGGGGTGGAGCAGGTGGCTGGAGTGGATCCAAAAATAGAAATAGGGCGGAGCCGTCGCGAGGTGGGCGATGTGGGTAAGGCTCCTTCGGGAGGTAGGAGACGACGTCTCAGCCGTTGGATCTAGTGATCCAATGGCCAGGAGGTAGGCGCGAGGAAGCCGCCGGGTTTAGATCCTTGTGGTGTGATCTAAGGGTAATGATCGAGCCACGTGGCATCACGGGGACGCGACGCCAAAGAATGGTGGAGATTAGATCAGGGTAGCGCCATCGAAGGGTGTATATAGCGCCACGTGGCGTGCTGAGAGATGGGCGCTGGAGGATGGATGAGATGGCATCGGGGCTTGATATAAGGGTGGTAATCGGTTGCGAGGAAGAACGGTTTAGATGGAGTCATCTTGGAGAAAATCGAGTGGCGTATGATGCGCCACGTGGCGGGCTAAGGTTCAGGCAGAGATGTGTGGTCTGGATGAGATCTGGGGATAGAATGGACGGTTGAGAGATGATGCAGCATGGAGGGCCAAGATCTGAAGGAGGCGAAGGCGATATAACAGCCCAGAGGCGAGGCACGTGGCGGGCAATGGAGTGGGTTGCATGGCGCAACCATAGGGCACCACATGGCCCAATCTGGTTGGCTGAAAAAAGAATGTGAGATAAGGGGGAGAAGATGGCTGAATTTGGAAAAACTCAAAACATGAAAGTTGTAGATCTCAATGAGATCTATAAGTTTCTTGTTGACCAAAAATGGAAACAAGGTCAAAAAAAGTAATAAAAGACAAGAGTATAAATATACATACATATAGTGTACAATGGGGTCCCAAAATCCAAGTTTTGCATACGAGCTCCGATTAAAATAAAATTGGTCTCATTTTGAAGGTCTCTGAATGTGTATTAATTTAAGAGTGAGTATACCTAGATCGGAGGTTGTATGAGAGAGATATGTACATTCTAAGGTCCAAGGTCTCCAACTTGGTTTGGGGTTTTATTGGGCAATTGTTCAAGTTTGCAATTTTTTTGGTATTTTTCTTGTATTATTTGTTAGTAATATATACAGTATAAATTGAATTTATTGAATCTATAGTTAGTGTAAAATATATACAGATTAGGGATTTTTACAAGTGAATTAGGCTTTTTATTTAATGCAAATGTGAATGCTAAAATACAGATGTTATTAATGAATGCATGAATGCTAATTATGTGATTTTTGTGGAAATATGCTCCTAATTACTCGGGAACAAGGCTCTATTTTCAAGTTTAAGAGTGATGAATCACATATTCATCAACCTCATATACTTAAACCTTGCTTGTCCCCGAGAAACGAAAATGTAATGCGAGAGTGAAATGAAATTGGAATCCATACCAAGGTCATGAACAAAAGTTGAAAATGGAGCTTGACTTGACCTTTGGATTAGTTGTGTGGTGGAACCTTATTGGGATCTGAACTGAAGACCTAACAGACTTCAAGTTCCACAAGTCTTCTATTCAAGATGCCTTAATAGTCAGGTCAAAACAAATCCTCTAACACAAATTTCTAATGACTATGATTCTTACTTGTACTGTGTAAGTGTAAAATAGCTCTCCACATCAGAAATGGCTAAGAATCAGCCTCCTCTAATAAGGTAACTCTAATCACCCGGTCCAGTAACTCTTTCCTCGAGGAGCGGGGTATTCCCTTCTAAGTTCAAGTGCGACCAGCTCAAGAGGAGGGGGTGGAGAAAAGAATGGATGGTAGCCATTATAGCTACCTATCCCAGGTTGCCTGACTAGTGTAGCCAAGTCATCCAGTTGCAGACTCCTTGCTAATATACATACTCCGACAAGTATTTTATTTTCTCTTTGAGCTGTTATATTTTTTTTAGTGTTTTTGTAAAAAAATCGAACTATATACAAGGTGCAACATGTACATCAGGAGATTTTCCTCTTGAGCCAGTAGACTATCCCTCTTTTGAAGCATTATTGCAACCTACAGCGTCCCATCTTTAGACATCAACACCACCATACTAGGTTGAGATGCACTACCCTCCCTAGAGGAGGACGGATGTTTCCACCCTTGTGCTACTCCAAGCTAAAGGATTCTACCTCCTCACAACCTCATCAATGAAGAGCTACGTGCATGGTGCTTGTCCAAGTTAGGTCATTTTCTAAAAGAATCATGTGTGTGCACGAGATATTCTACTTAGACTAATCAAGATGACATGTGAACATAGACATACGAACTCAAAGAATTAAGTCACTTGACCTAAGAAATCTTAACTTTAAGGTTCCTCTGAAATTAGGTGGATTAAGTTCAAATCAAGTCCTTCCTCAACATCTACTCATAACTTGGTTCAGAACCCACTAGCTTTTCACATTGCATATGCAAGATATGCATATGAGATGTAGATGACATGCTATGTAGATGAATGGAAATGCAAGACTCTTTTTCTTACTTTTATATGCAGAGATGATGTGCAAGAGTAAATAAGAAGCCTTTGATTTTGATTTTTCCATTTTTTGTCAAAATATACAAATATAATACAAATATATGTGTATTTTAAAAAAAATCTCAATTTTTACCCACCCCATAATTATTGTATAATATATACAAAAATACGCGAAAGTACGAGCTATGGGTAAAGTATATAGGTAATATATACATGCCCCCTATACTTAGCGTGTGCTATGTCCTCAGAGCATGATAAGCGAGGAAGAATACATAGCTCGTGCTAAGCGTAGGAGAGAACAAAAATGTATAGAAGTCATCCTGCCCCCTGTACTTAGGCTCTGGTAGCCAAAGTGTAGAAGAAAATTAAAAACGGGGCGGACGAGGTCAAGAGGGGAAGTGGATGAGTATATATACATGATGGGCATCGGTCCCCCTTATACTTAGGCTGTGGTCAACCTAAGTATAGGACAGGAGTGAGTACGAGGATCGATGGGATCTGGAGGATGTACATCAAATGGTGAAGAGACTCGAGTCACTCTCCCCTTATACTTAGGATCTGGTCATCCTGAGTATAGCCATAAATTGAAATGACATGGAGCCGCGGCGAGTGATTCGAATCACTATGGAGGGAGGGAAAATATATACAAGGAGGAGTGAGAATATACAAGGATCAAGAAGGTTTGTGACGAACCTTCTTGCGGGAGCGAGGAGGTGGGTAATATACACATGTGTCGCTGTTGGTTTCGTCCTCAAATGAATAATAGTGAGGTATAGGGATCATCCAACGCAGCTCGACACACGGCTGCTTGCTTAGATAAGGCTTGAGAACAGCCGAACTGAGCTCACTCATATAAATTACCTCATTCGGACCTGATAAGTTCCTTCTCTAGTATGTTGAAGGAAACTTTCTTAGTCGGTTTTCTAGAAACCGAATCATTGAGAGGGGGTGTAGAGCGACGTGCCTTGAGGGGTTCGGGGGAACTCCTCGAGGAATCATTCCTCAACTTCCTCTCACTAGATAATCAGCTCGAGGAGGGAGCAATCAAGTTTTTGGGTGGAGTCAATTTAGTCTTGGTTGCCTTCTTTGGAGATTCGGGATGTGATGCGGTGCTGACCATGGGTTCCTCATCAAACGAGTCACCATATAGATTATAATATTCCTAAAGGGTCAGCACGCGTCTCGAGAAGGTGCTAGTGATATCAGTTGGCTTGGCATTATTAGTCTCTTGTGTCGGATCATCAAAATGGTCAAGGAAATCAACAAAGGTCGTGTCCGACTCAGTGATCTTCTGGTCGTGAGTCCTCCTTAGAAGTTGTCACAGTGGTGGTGCAAGCAATTGAGGAAGTGGAGGTGTGGGGAGTCTCTGAACCAACGGCCGTCCGGGCATTCGGTCTCTCGGGTGTAGCAGAGAGGTGGGACTCATCTACCTCTCGATGGCCATGACTGTCAGTGGATGTACAGGTCACCTTAAAGTAAAGTGTATCAACGAATGGGTGAGGTCGAAGCGTTCCCATTCCTGTAAAATCGATTTCCCGAGTCTCGCAATCTATAGTTGCCTTAGACAAGGCTAAGAACGGCTTCCTGATAATAATATGAGACTCGGTGAACTCTCCTTGGTGCTCAATGTCAATGACCGTGAAGTCTGCTTGTAGTAGAGCACCTTGGAAAGTTATGATGACTGAAATGGTTCCTCTCGACCGTTTGATAGATCGATCAGCCAGCTGAACGATCTCTCCTGACATTCTGATTGGCCTGAGTTTGAGCTTGTCAAACATAGAGGTCGGGAGGATATTTATAGGTGAGTCATCATCGATTCTAGAATGGGCAAAGATGGTGTCTTTGATTTCACACTCAACTCGGGGCAACCGCTTCACTCTGTGGCTCTTGGTCTTTCTCCCCATCACCAAGGAGGTGTCCATAAACACTATGTGTCTCCTTGTCCTCTTATTACCCGACCTCTTAGGCATCATTTTACTCTTTACAAATCTCTTGAGTTCAGGGAAGTATTATATGTCCTTTATTAAGGGAAGTTTGAAAATCAATTCTTCATCGAGTGCTTCCCTTAGGGCAAGATCCAATTTTTTTAAGTTTTTTTTTATTTTCAATATTTTTGGTCTTTTTGGGATTTAGATTTTTTTGGTGTTTTTGGTGGATGAATGATCAGACTCTGGATTGGAGAGTAAGTGGTTAGTAGAAGAGGGAGGTAGAATGGACTCCAGATGTACAAGATGTGTGGGTTCCCTAATGCTCGCTCAGTTTTCAACATAAAATCTACTTACTTCCTTCTCCACTTTCATACCCAGGCTAGCATAAATCGAGTGCAATATTTCCATGACATCTCTCAGCTTGTTACCAAATGATTTATTTTTCTCAATAAGTCTAGAAATGTCATCCTCCAAAATGTTCTCAAGACAAATAATGGGAGAGTTCTGCTCAATGGGAGGATACTGTTGAGATATTGAGGTCTCATACTCAACATACCTAGACTCTGGCATGTAATTCTCGGTCGAGTATGGACCATCTGAATGGCAAATATAGGTCGGAGCCTCATATAATGGAGTCAAAGAACGGGGGACTGCAAAGTCTAGCTCATGAGTCCAATCCTGTAAATGTGTAGGCACTCTAAATGGCTGGTATGAGGGCTGGTCAATGTGATCACTAAAGTCAATCAAGTCTGGAAATCATGATGTGCAGGCCTCTCTATTCATGTTGTTCGATCGACCGAGTTGTTCTGCCAGTCATATGTCTCAGCAGTGGCTTGTTCTTCATATGGTTCATTGATTCCAGCAAGATCTCGAGAATAAGGACAGTCAGCCCAAGATTGAAGTGGATCAGGTATGTTGGAATATGGAGTAGGTGAGAAATGCGAAGAAGTGGAGAAGTCAGTTGAGATTCTGACTTCATAATCCAGTTAAGGTGGAACTGACCATGGGTAAGGGTCACCCGTGGATGGCAGAGGATACATGGAAGAAGGAAGAGGCGAAGATGAACGGTATTTGGTCCATGAGGAATGACCAGAGGTCTCAGGGTATGCGGACCAATATCCAGACATCTTGAGGAGGAAAGGATGAATGTAAGTAGATCGAGGTAGAAAATGTGCAATTACACAGGATAACACACACGGACAGACACAAAGACAAACACAAGAGCAAACCCTGAGTTCACACTCAACATGGTGAAGGATCCAAAATCGAGTCTAATTAATCTGGTTTATTTTAAGTGTGATTTTTCAGACAAGTAGCAAAGGTTACACAGCCTATAGGGGAGTCGACTCAAAGCCAGATGCATCTCCCCTGTTTAACATGTCGTCTAAGATACCAATGCCCTTCCTTTCTCCGCTCCTATCACTAGCCGAAAATTCAAGAACCTGCCCCTATCTACCTACAGAGTAGGCGGATGTTGCCAAGGCTGTAACTTTGTCCCTATCTACCTGCCGGAGCAGGCGGAGGCTACTAGCAACTTGTCGCGGTGCACCGTAATTTCGCCCCTATCTACCTACCGGAGTAGGCGGAGGTTACTTGGCGCTGGTCAGTTGAACCTGTAGTTCAGCCTGTGATATTTGCTCGGATCGAGGTACGCGGTATGGAAGGCAGGGATTTTCATTCTGCCTTAGGGTATGCACACACACTATAGTACCCTTACTCATCCTGAAATCAAGGTTGGGGTTGCTCTCCCACAAACAAGGATTAATTTTAATAAATTTTTTTGGTCCAAGTCAATTAGCAGTCCCGATTTTAGAGATTAGTTGTCACTGATATTAATCCACACAAGCAATCACATCTATCATCCAGTCCCAATTCCTTTATCCTAGGTTAGAAAACCAAGAGAGAGAGAGAATGGAAAAAAGCTGATGCAATCGAGAAAACGATGATGAATGCTTGAGTAAGAAGACTTATAGTGCTTCCAGCTCTCTACAATGCAGGATGCAATACTGAATTGAAATTTTACACTAAATGAATGTAATTTATGAAATGCCGCTCCTAGACAGGCAGTTCTATTAGCCAGTGAAGAACGAATTCAAATTTGGCTAAAGTCCAGTGATCTAAGTGCGTCTTTTAATGGTGAAGTGTGGTTCTAAATATTACAAGCACAAATATTCCTAGGAAGCTCCAAGAGCCGCAAGTGCATGTCCTATTCTACGCAAAGTAACCACACAGCACACGGGGGCACATTTTCACTATATTTACACACGTGAGAACCCAAATAGGAACCGCGGGAAAACTGCAAAAAATAAACAAATTAAAAGAAAATTGCAAGTCCTCTCAAATCTCTCAAATTATTTAATGCAAGCTCCTCGGTTCGCCTGGCGAAGTGCCTTCGACTCCTCGTTTTCCTCGCACGAAAATAAATTGAGGTCAGATAAAGGACGACAATACACAAAAATAAATGATAGAGAAACATTAACAAGAAATTCAGGAATCAAACTACCTGGGGATGGAAAATCAAAACTCAAAATTTCCTTAAAAATTAACCTGAGCCGTGCATCCCCGGTAACGATGCCATTCTGAAAAGGCCTCGGCTACCCTTGTTAATTCAACCAAAATATCGATCAAATTAAAAGTTAAATTCATTGCAGTCGGGTAATCAAGACTTCATCAAAAACACCACTAAGACTTAATGAAAAATCAAGTTCAGGTGGAAGATTTATTTTATTTGGGCAAGCCCAAGGTCGATCTTAGGGAGGTAGATGTCTCCTTAGGTAAATTTTTAGTTAATTTAGAGATTTAATTTTTAGAAGAATATTTTTTTCTCTTTTTCTAATTCTTTTATGCAATCAAAGAAAATCAATGCAAGTTCAGGCCAAATTTTAAGTTAAAACAAGAAATATAGTCAAATGGAGTCCGAAATTAATGTAACTTGACAAGATGATGGAATGCAATGAAACTAAGTGTCTACAATTTTTTTTGGAATTTTCAGACTCTAGATGAATTAACTATGAATAAAATATACGTGCAGGGCAGTTTTTGCAAAATTAATTCTAATAAATACCAAGATACATTATTTTTAGATAAAAAAATTATCCTAAATAAGTCTAAGTAAGAGGAATCCAGGAAAATTGATAAACCTAAAATATCTATGTGAGTTGGACCTACTAAAAATTAATTAGAGAAATTATTATTTGATTTATTCAGCCCTCGGGATGCATGCAAATGCAATAATTTTTAGGCACATTGTTGAGTAACTTAAACTAGATCTAATGTATTTTATGATGATTTTTGGAGCAACAAAGAATTTAATATTAAATAAAAGGCACACAGTGGTAAAAATATATCAAATTTCACCAAAATAATATTATTAAATTCAAGATGGCTAACAAAAATAAGGCATGTGTCACACAATATTGAGGACAATATTACAACATGCAATTTTTAGAATTTAAAAATAATTAAATATGGACACCTAAATATGCGTGTAAAGACAAAAACCAAAATGCAATACAGAAAATAAATTTTCTTAAAATAAAACGTGCAGACAGGGACGTAAGAACAAATACCTAAAATGTGGGGGGTATAGATGCAAAATTCCCACAGAGACATGTGCTCCTCACGTGACGCCCCTGTCAAGGACCAAAATGAAATTTCTGAAATGTTCCGGAGCCTCTGTGTAATTTACCCAACCCTCACGTGACAGACACGTGAGGGGGCTAGGCTCGGACGGCATTGGAGGCTCGGGCAGAGACTCGGATGGATTTGGAGGCTTGGATCAGCTTAGGATGCTCCAAGCCTAGGGTCAGAGAAGAGGCTTAGAGACTCCACGTGGCTATGGCTCGACGGTCAAATCATAAGTCAATCCAACGGTGCTGATGGATGGTGACGTGGCTGAATAAAGGACCGTCAAATCATAGAGATCTAACAGTGTGAATGCTGAAAATGTAGCTTGCGCATGGACCGTTGGATGGTGATCTATCCAGGAGTATCTGAAAGTCGAAGAAGAGGCTGTCGGACATGCGAGCCCACGGCGAGCCATTATGCAATAAATGTTATTGCGAATATCATTCCCTGATCTGAAATGAAGAATAAATAATTTGCATAATAGGTCCCTTAGTACAATTAGGGTTATGTACCATGGCCATCTTGATGATCATACAGCTGTTGATTCAAGTATTGAATCATAGAGGCTGGTGCTTGGAAGAATATCTAAAGAGTTAGATTGAGGACTTATCGAGCACCGTCAAATGATTATTAAGAGATAATCTCCAGCCTGAGAAGGAGATGGCAATCCTTTCTCTAAAGGCTAATATCTAACTGACCTCTTGATGCAGGTCCTCTGCATAGGAATAGAGATTCAGAGGTATTAGATAAGTTAGGTAAAAGAGTGGACTTAACGAGATCGAGATAACCAAAGTCCTATATCGTATGCTGTCATGATATAGGCACGCATCCTCTGAACGGAGACAGATGTATTACTATATGTCTGAGTATGTACATTTGGCAGACCAATAGATTGATGACCTAATCAAGGTCTATACACCGACGCGCTGTTGTGCATGCAAGGGCATATGAGTAATACGATCTCTCAAAGGGAACATACAGGTTCATTACATAACCGGAAGACATGAGCTCACTTATGAGATATTGGGAAGATCAAATTCTGTGCACGGTCATCTCACTTTGGAAGCATGACTGAATTTGTAGGTTTGATATATACTTTTGGAAAGTATATGATCAACACCTAGGTATGATATATGCTTTTGGAAAGTATATGATCGATACCGATTCCTAATGATCGAATGAGAAACTTAATGATAAAGCCTCTGAAGTAGACAGTGTAAAATTGATCTTATACTTCTGGTTTATTCTGAGTCTTCCAGTATGCGCGATGTACAGGTATTGGGAATACCTCAGGGTGATGTGATCATAAACGGTTGTATAACCATGACGCTTCCATTCCTAGGGAGTGATGAAACGCGTCAGGATTTTAGTGACTCCTCTCAGTAGAGAAGTAATCTGATCTTGGTCCAAATATTGGACATTGATTTGAATGTGATTCAGATCCAATGAGAAGATTAGATTTACGGTCTTGATTTAATCAAGCATCTATGGGAGGCCCGAGATCTGTATTTGAGATATGATCTCAGTACCAAGTCACTATACGTGGAACATTACAATCGCCTTGTCCTTATCTCCAAGTATTCGCGGAGAAAGCGCATTATCCCTGAAAGAGTTCATGGAAAATTCTATTGTTGATATATGTATCTGAGCATTGAGAAAATGGATAATTTAATGTGATTTAATTATCATGAAATAATATGAATTTGATTTATATTATAAGGAGAGTTATCTCAGATAATTAAATGTGATTTGATTATCAACGAAAGGAATAATGTGAATGTGATTCATATTATTTGGGCACGTGAGAATAGAGATCCAAGATGATTAAATGTGATTTAATTATCATGGATATAATTAATGTGGATAGCACTATCCATATTATTCATAATACATTATAAATGTGATTTATAATGTATTAGAGAGAGCTAATTATAATTTATATTTGTTAATTTATTATTAATGTGTATTGGATACACATTGTGTAATTAATTGAAAATGTAAATTATATTTTGTTTTGGGTTGTGAATGTGATTCACAAATTTCCAATGGCAAGATTGCAATATTCTCAAAGTTAATTATGAATTATTTTTGAAGAATAAATCACAACAAAAGTTGTTGGAATAAATAAAGGAGATTTTCATGGAGATATGCAATCTCATGAGACCTTATGAGACCTCATGAGATTGCCTCCAATTGGAAACAAGTGGTCGTCCACCTTGTTCCAATAGGAGATGCAATCTCCATGATGATTGTCTCCTTTATTTTATTGGTTTAATTTAGGATTGATTTATATTTGATTTATCATATATATTTGATCTAAATTAAATTACAAGTCGTTGGCTTTTACCAACAACAATCTTGACCATTGGGTTAGACATAAATCAATCTCATCTATTGATTTTATATGTCCCATGGATTGAGATCCATGGATCTAAAAACCCTATAAATAGAGAGGCATACCATGCTCTCTTAAGGACACATGCTATTAAAGCACATCCCTCTCTCTCTTTTCTCTCTACACGCCTACTCTCTCTCCCTCTCATTTGGCCGTCCACCATGGATGCCCTAGAGGGAGTCTCCATCGTCGCAGCATCGTCGTTATGCTGCCCGATTGTTTGCTCGTGGATCTCCGTCCCCTTCGGTGCACGTCGCTCGTGAAGAAGACGTCGGATCTCGTGTGCCGAGATCAGGAGATCCCCTACTTGGATAATCAACATGGATTGCGAGAAGCACGCGATTCATCCCTGCGCTCGCAAGCGTCTCCTTCGTCGGATCGGACTTGAGACATGAGGTCTCTTCATTTAGAGACTCGATCGCAACCACGCTTCAAGAGGTAATCCTACTACTTTTTTGTGGTTTAGACGAAACGATCCGAGAAGTGTTCTTAGATCATGTGGTTTCGTCACATGAAAATTTTTTAATTTCCGCTGCATAGAACAACCAGTGCGATTAGTCGTTCCTCGCCGTATTCGATACGACGCTCATGCTTTCATGATTCGCTTGAGGATCTAACCATATCCTTCAAGTGGTATCAGAGTCTTAGGTCGAAGTTTTTGGATACGATCCATAAAACCGAAAGCGACTTGGGTTCCTTAAGGTTGCGAAAGTTTTATGGCATTTCATTTTTGCATCTCGGATTTGTGATTATTTTCGGCCCTGTTTAAATTGTTTAAACACAAAAATAAAATTCTTATTTTGTTCCCCATTAAATAAGGAAATCATAGGATCTTAATTTACGTAATTTGGATTCCGTTTGCTCGAGCTATGGTCGTTTTAATGAACATGTATTCATTGTTACAGGAACTGCGAATCTTAACGTAATTAAGGAGTTAATTACTGTTTAGAAAAGCCTCGAAATGCGTGAAATATCCTTAAGTTCTGTCCTAAATCAAATTAGCAATCTTTGAAAATTGATTTTGTCTAATTTGAATATAAATTGATTGAGATATGTTATTTTTAGTAAGTAGGGGTCACTGCTGAAATTACATTCCTAATCTAGAACCATGTGATTGTCAATTAGTGAAATTAATTATTAATTTCATGAAATAATAATGTAAAATATTTGAGAAATATTTGATGATGATTATTTCCTTCATTGACTTTGCCTCAACCAATAGATTGATTAGATTTGATCTAAATCATAATTGGAAACACAATCATCAAACTCCTTGCTTGAATAGGATTGGGAATTTGTCTAGCAAATTTTCTTATAAGAAAAAATGTTTTGATTATTACTATATGGTATAATTTCGGTTGAAGAACCGATGGTCATCACAAGTACAAAATGATTGACTCGGCATTATTTTTTCCCGAGGCGGATATGGTGTCTAGTCAGGGATCGTTAGGGTAGCGGGTTGCACCAGATGCGGTCTGTCCCACTCCCGCTGGTACTGGTCATGATAGCGGGTAGGGAACGAATGATGCCTGAGAGATCATGATGTATTTTCTAATTATTAAAATTCGAATTAATACTTACTTTGAGATAATACCATATATTCAAGTAAAATTAAGTTTGTTGATTGAATTAGGATTGATAATTAATTTAATGAGATTAAGTTAATTATAACCAATTAAAAACACTCTATTATAATAGATGTGTTATTTCCCTTGGAAGAATTAATTATGTGAATATGATTCATGATAATTAATTAGAATTTGAATATGATATGGAGGATCACATAAGTGACATCCATGGTTTCCCGTCAAGGCGAAGGGTTCCGTCGCCAAGGATTGTATATAGGAGACGCATGTCCGAAGTGACAGCTCCTATATGCAGGCTCATCTAGATCGGGCTCTTTGCTTCTCGAAAGAGTAAGGTCGTATGCGTAGTGACCCCAATATCGGATCCCCATATTATTGGGGTGATATTGGATTGCACATAGCGAGTTCTATTCCTGTTGACGGTTGGATCAATTAATGACGGGTCGGCATCACCTTAGGGGTGGTGGGCCCGGGTGTTAAAGACCGAATTGGCACATGAAAGTTGGACTTGCAAGGCAGAATGTGTTCCCGCTTCTTTTTATCGGAATAGCAGATTCTCACATTATTGGGATGTAACAAAGATAAGGAATGAGATCCCAGATCTTGCTGAGATATAATGGTAAGTATGTCTCTTACATTGAAAGTGATTAAGGGAATGAACTTTCAGTGTTGACAAGGCAAGACAACTTTGATATAAAAATTCCTAAATCAAAGTAATTTATATATTTATGCAAATTTCTTATTTCAGATAATACTTCTTTAATCCCACTCAATGTTATACTCAATAATAACCAGTAGAATATCATGGATTGGACCCATGATCCAGATATTGTACTTGCAATTGGACACATAATGTATGTGGTTGCAATATGCAAGTTTTCTCGTAATAATGAGGAATAATAATTGAATAGACAATAGGACTAAAACCCTAGGGTTTGTAAGTCTCTATAAGTGTTGACCTCATCGAATGTACTTTTAAAGTGACATGTCCATAATGATCGTAATTATCAAATAATCCTTATAAAATCTAAGAAGATGTTCTGACATACATATGTGCTCTCGACATATAATTATGAATGACATGGTTCTCTGCATTATGCATAATGGTTACTCTATAGGAGATGATGTATTCAAATTGTTTGAGTACCTACCTGAACCTAAGTTTTAAGAGTTTAGATGGATGTAGATATAATGAGTGTCATCATTCTACTATCGATATTCTAGTCATTCATAAAGCTTCGGAATATTCATATTATATGAAGCATGTATAAATGTTGAAATACTCTTATATTAAAATTTTTTGATTTCAACATAAGAGATCCTTTGTCTTGAGCAATGGTTGCTTATAGATAAAGGGAGCGCAGTGGAAGCATGGTTTGGACCCAAGTGAGAAGTATAGTCGAAGAGTTAACTGTACTTCTGTGACTTCCATATGACATCCAGAGAGTTGGATGTATGCCAATACTGCAATAAGTTGATGTGTTGATAGTATGACTATCAAATCTATCTAGAATCCTTAGAGAAGGAATCGGATAGTACATCAGAATAATCTACATATAATCATTAAAATTGACTTACATATTTGATAAGATAAAGTCTAATAATTATATGTCAATCTTCTAATGACACTTGTAATTGGTTGCATATGTATATTAGAAATTTGATCTTAACGTTTAATAGTAATCCACATGGATGTTAATGCAATTGTTTCGACAACCTCTATTGGATCAATAGGCTTCATATTTCCAATGGGAGCCCTTGGTCTTAGAGAATGTCTCTGTGACCTGGATATTTGAATACACTCATAGTTTATTTCTAAATGTTGGAAATAAACATGAATTCTAGAATAAACCTATTTAGAGAGTTATGATGGATATACTTCAGATAGTAATCTAGCATCTAGTGGACTCCGCTAAATTAGAAAATTAATGAATGGTTCATTAAGATTTCTAATACTGAAAATTAAACTTTTAAAGATCAATAGGATGATGAAGATTCATTTGATAATGATCTGGCATCATGTTTTGGACATATATCTGTTGATGAGATCAATGGACAGGTAAGAGATGAAACTTTAGAATGTCTAAAATTTCAAAACTTGCATACTTATGAATATTGTATTCAAAGTAAAATGTCCAATACACCCTTCTTTGGGAAAGGTGTAAGATGTCAAGGTATCCAGGATCTCATACATATTGATGTATGTGAATCATCTATATCTATTAATGATTATTTGTGATATGAGATTTCTTCTCTTCACCTAAGAAACCTTCAAAATGTTCAAAGATTTCTCAATTTTGTTTAGAACCAAAGTTTGAAGGAAGATTAAATGAATTTTCTCTAACCAAGGTAGCTTGTACCTATTAGATGAATTCAAGGAATACCTTATGGAGATGTGAATATCATTTCTATCTCAATCCTCCTAATGAACCTTAACTCAATAGAGTTGTAGGGAGATACAATTGATCATGTGTGACATGATTTGATCGATGATTAATCTTAGCATAATTATCTCTTAGTTTCTAGGTATATATATGTGGTAGAGACTACATTATATATCCTTACAAGGTTCCATTTTAGAAAGCTGGAATCTAGCACCAGAGAGTGCTACATCATTAGGAAAATATAGGATGGTATTGGATACCTACTTTATGACCTTGAGATTCTTAAAACATCTCATCTTTGAGAATATGATTCTTATAGCATGACTTTCTTGAGAATCAAGATGAAATGAAGTAAAGGAACTCATTTAATCTTGAGATGACAATGAGGCTCCTGAAATCGGAAACTAAAAGGATAATTAAAGATGAAACACTAATACCTCTTCAAATGAGTTTGACGATGGATTCCATGTGTGTGTTAAGTATGGCAATGATCTTACTTCATGTGATGATGCTTCTTGAATATCATATCATGGAAAGATGGATGTTAGCAATAAAGTCTAAAGTAGACTTCATATACAAATGTTGTATATGGACCCTCGAGGATCCACCTATATATGGAAAGACCCATTAAGGTGTAAATGAATCTTCAAGAGAAAAAGGGAACATGATGAGAAGGTAGAGACCTTCAAAGCACGGTTCGTAGCCATGAGCTACACACCGAAGAGAAGACATCTCTTGCGATGAGACTTGTTCTCTAGTGACCTTGCTTTAACGCATCAGAATATTGCTAACTATAGCTACACAACTTGACTATGGCATCTCCATGATGTAAGTCAAGATTGCATTCCTCTATGAATACCTCTCTGAGGATATTCATATGAAGTAGCCCCAAGGCTTCATGGTTGAGGAAAGCAAGGTGTGCAAGCTAAAGAACTCCATCTTTGGACTCAAATAAGCTTCCTGTAGTTGGAACATAAGATTTGATGAAATTATAAATGTTATGATTTCATATAGAATCTTGATAAACCATATGAAGCTTAGTGGGAGTTCCATTATGTTCATCATGCTAAATGTAGATATCCTAATCATTTGGAATGATCTAAGGATGATAATAATAAGTGTTTTATAATCTGATTGTTCCATACGTGGATCTTAGTTCTGAAGTTGTTCAGAAGCAAGGAGAAGAGGGTATAGGGACAGTTACACTAATAGTACACCTTGGACATTTCCATTTTCTGGAAAATTCCAAGAAAGGCTTATTTTCCTCAAAGATATGGTACTGACCTATCTAAAGGGATGGCACCTCAAAGAGTTGAGGAAGTGAATGCTAGAACTGCTTGCACTTGTGCATCAGTTAAAAGAAGCTAAGTGTATGCTATATGTGTACAAAGGCCAGATATCTGCCAAGCAGTGGGAGTAGTAAAATGTTGCTGATCCTACTATGGAGAGAAAACACTTGATTGCAGTAATAACAAAATCTTGATAGATGACAAGATTTTAGAAATAGTGATCTCAAAGTCATATCTTCAAAGACTTAAGACTTTATAGATAGAGATCTAAAAGGTCTTAACTGTAGATACCTTAGGAGATAGAGATCTCTAGGAATAAAGGTATTTTGATAAGGATTATGGGATTATTGGTTATAATGATTATCGAGCTATAGTGTCAAGGACACTATAACAATATTGAGTATTGGTTGCATAAGATGCAACATTCGCATTGGATGCGAGCACTGTTACTTGGGGAAATGCAAGTGCCATAAAAGGACTTGGCATAGTCTCTTGGGAACAGAGTGATTGATCACCTTACCTAGTTATTTTCTAAATAGCCTATGACTGTCACATGAATGTGGGTTTAAATGATTAGCCCATTAATGGCTCTTTGGACTAGTGGGAGATTGTGGGACATGCGAGCCCACGACGAGCCATTATGCAATAAATGTTAATGCGAATATCATTCCTTGATCTGAAATGAAGAATAAATAATTTGCATAATAGGTCCCTTAGTACGATTAGGGTTATGTACCATGGCCATCTTGATGATCACACAGCTATTGATTCAAGTATTGAATCATAGAGGTTGGTGCTTGGATGAATATCTAAAGAGTTAGATTGAGGACTCGTCGAGCACCGTCAAATGATTATTAAGAGATGATCTCCAGCCTGAGAAGGAGATGGAAATCCTTTCTCTAAAGGCTAATATCTAACTGACCTCTTGATGCAGGTCCTCTGCATAGGAATAGATATTCGGAGGTGTTAGATAAGTTAGGTCAAAGAGTTGACTTAATGAGATCGAGATAACCAAAGTGCTATATCGTATGCTGTCATGATATAGGCACACAACCTCTGATCGGAGACAGATGTATTACTATATGTCTGAGTATGTACATTTGGCAGACCAATTGGTTGATGACCTAATCAAGTTCTATACACCGACGCACTGGTGTGCATGCAAGGGCATATGAATAATACGATCTCTCAAAGGGATCATATAGGTTCATTACTAAACCGGAAGACATGAGCTCTCTCATGAGATATTGGGAAGATCAAATTCCGTGCATGGTCATCTCACTTTGGAAGCTTGACTAAATTTGTAGGTTTGATATATACTTTTTGAAAGTATATGATCAACACCTAGGTATGATATATGCTTTTGGAAAGTATATGATCGATACCGATTCCCAATAATCGAATGAGAAACTTAATGATAAAACCTCTGATGTAGACAGTGTAAAATTGATCTTATACTTCTAGTTTATTTTGAGTCTTCCAGTATGCAGGATGTACATGTATTGGGAATACCTCGGGGTGATGTGATCATAAACGGTTGTATAACCATGACGCTTCCATTCCTAGGGAGTGATGAAACGGGTTCGGATTTTAGTGAATCCTCTCAGTAGAGAAGTAATCTGATCTTGGTCCAAATATTGGACATTGATCTGAATGTGATTCAGATTTAAGGAGAAGATTAGATTTACAGTCTCAATTTAAGCAAGCATCTATGGGAGGCCCGGGATCTGGATTTAAGATATGATCTCAGTATCCAAGTCACTATACGTGGAATAATGCAATCGCCCTGTCCTTATCTCCAAGTATTCGTGGAGAAAGCGCATTATCCCTAAAAGAGTTCATGGATAAATCTATTGTTGATATATGTATCCGAGCATTGAGAAATTGGATAATTAAATGTGATTTAATTATCACGAATAATATGAATTTGATTCATATTATAAGGAGAGTTATCTTAGATAATTAAATGTAATATTATTATCAAAGATGGGAATAATGTGAATGTGATTCATATTATTTGGGCACGTGAGAATAGAGATCCAAGATGATTAAATGTGATTTAATTATCATGGAAATGAATAATGTGGATAGCACTATCCATATTATTCATAATACATTATAAATGTGATTTATAATGTATTAGAGAGAGCTAATTATAATTTATATTTATTAATTAATTATTAATGTGTATTGGATACACATTGTGTAATTAATTGAAAATGTAAATTATATTTTGTTTTGGGTTGTGAATGCGATTCACAAATTTCAAATGGCAAGATTGCAATATTCTCAAAATTAATTATGAATTATTTTTTAATAATAAATCACAACAAAAGTTGTTGTAATAAATAAAGGAGATTTTCATGGAGATATGCAATCTCATGAGATCTCATGAGATTGCCTCCAATTGGAAACAAGTGGTCGTCCAACTTGTTCCAATAGGAGATGCAATCTCCATGATGATTGTCTCCTTTATTTTATTGGTTTAATTTAGGATTGATTTGTATTTGATTTATCAAATATATTTGATCTAAATTAAATCACAAGTTGTTGGCTTTTACCAACAACAATCTTGACCATTAGATTAGACATAAATCAATCTCATCCATTGATTTTATATGTCCCATGGATTGAGATCCATGGATCCCAAAACCGTATAAATAGAGAGGCATACCATGCTCTCTTAAGGACACATGCTATTTAAGCACATCTCTCTCTCTCTTCTCTCTACACGCCTACTCTCTCTCCCTCTCATATGGCCATCCACCATGGATGCCCTAGAGGGAATCTCCATCGTCGTAGCGTCGTCGTTATGTTGCCCGATCATTTTCTCGTGGATCTCCATCCCCTTCGGTGTGCCTCGCTTGTGAAGAAGACGTCGGATCTCATGTGTCGAGATCAGGAGATCCTCTGCTTGGATCATCAACATGGATTGCGAGAAGCACGCGATTCATCCCCGTGCTCGCAAGTGTCTCCTCCGTCGGATCGGACTTGAGACAGGATGTCTCTTCGTTTAGAGACTCGATCGCAACCACGCTTCAAGAGTTAATCCTATTACTTGTTTGTGGTTTAGACGAAACATTCCGAGAAGTGTTCTTGGATCATGTGGTATTGTCACATGAAATTTTTTTAATTTCCGCTGCATAGAACAACCAGTGCAACTAGTCGTTCCTCGTTGTATTCGATACGATGCTCACACTTATGTGATGCGCTTGAGGATCTAACCATATCCTTCAGAGGCGACGTGGCGTGTCAAGGTCCATTAGATCTTGAAGATCCAATGGATGCGGGCGCTGGTCCACATGTCATGAAGGATCGGGAAGATCCAACGGTAGATGGGAGTCTTCTTCTCCAGTCCGCTGCCTCCTGCGGTGGACATGGCGGGGCTCCAGTGATGGTGCTCAGGCTCCTCTGTCTTCGACCGTGCTTGTGGATGCTCGCCGGTGACTCCTCGATGGCTTAGATTAATCGTGGAAGCACCAGGAGTGCGTCGGAGGCTCCGGTCATTGCTGGAGTCGATCGGAGACCAGTGGTGACGAAGCTCGAAGCGGCTCCAGTGTGAAGTCAGGACAATGAAGATGATGGGTCCTGCAGGGTTATTTCATGCAAGAAATAGAGTGCAACATGCTCGTGAAGTGTGTGCGAGTGCGGTGAGGCATGAAGGCAGAGCGAACGATGGCTGATGATCCATCTCCGTCGTGACGATGGAGCTTTGGTCAGAAGGAGGTGCGATGTATTGTCGGAGTTAACGGAGTAACGTGCGATGGTGAGAGCTCCAAGGCAGCGCTCGGTGGATGGTCGGAGAGGCGTGACGTTGAACAGAGGAGCGGAATAAATAAAAAGAAAAACAATGAGGGAGAAGATGGAGATCAAAGAAGACGATGGAGGATGCTACCTGGGTCTGAGGCTCGCGGTGGAGACTCGGGTCGTCGCTCGAGGTCCGGTAGCTACCCGAGCTTGAGCAGCTCGTCGGAGGAGTTGCTACACGGCGAAGAAACATCGTGGATCTCGCCATCGTCGCTCGCTTTCACACTCGATCAGTGTCACTATCAGGTAGATAGGAGCTCCAGGGAACCTCTTGCTAGGGCGGATGCTGTGGAAAGTGGCTGGTGGTGGAGCATTTCAAGGGAGAAGGTGGAGGTGCAGGTGATGGGGCGACGAGGTTCGTGGAGCGTGTGGAGCGATGTGGCGGAGTGTCATGGAGATCATGGAGGCTGGTGAGGATGAGGGAGGTATGGGCGACGTCGTGGTGGTGACAAGGGGCGGAGCATGTGGCTGGAGTGGAGCCAAAATTAGAAAGGGGGCGGAGTCGTCGCGAGGTGGGCGACATGGGTGAGGCTCCTTCGGGAGGTAGGAGAAGACGTCTCAGCCATTGGATATAGTGATCTAACGGCCAGGAGGTAGGCACGAGGATGTTCCCAGGATTAGATCCTGTGGTGCGATCTAAGGGTCATGATCGATCCATGTAGCATCATGGGGATGCGACGCTAAAGAACGACAGAGATTAGATTAGGGTAGCGCCATCGAAGGGTGTAGAGAGCGCCACGTGGCATGCTGAGAGATGGGCACTGGAGGATGATTGAGATGACATCGGGGCTTGATCGAATGTTGGTAATCAGATGCGAGGAGGAACGACTGAGATGGAGCAATCTTGGAGAAGATCGAGTGGCGCATGATCCGCCACATGGCGGGCTAAGGTTCAGGCGGAGACGTGCGGTTTGGATGAGATCTGGGGATAGATCGGATGGTTGAGAGATGATGCGTGTGGAGGGCCAAGATCTGAAGGAGGCGAAGGCGATCTAACGGCCCAGAGGCGAGGCGCATGGCGGGCAATGGAGTGGGTTGCGTGGCGCAACCATAGGGCGCCACATGGCCCAATCTGGTTGGCTGAAAAAAGAATATCAGATAAGGGGGGGAAGATGGCCGAATTTGGAAAAACGCAAAACATGAACGTTGTAGACCTCGATAAGATCTACATGTTTCATGTTGACCAAAAATGGAAACGAGGTCAAATAAAGTAATAAGATACAAGAGTATAAATATACATACATATAGTGTACAATGGGGTCCCAAAATCCAAGTTTTGCATACGAGCTCCGATTAAAATGAAGATGGTCTCATTTTGAAGGTTTCTGAATGTGTATTAATTTAAGAGTGAGCAGACCTAGATCGGCTTGTATGAGCGAGATATGTGCATTCTAAGGTCCAAGATCTCTAACTTGGTTTGGAGTTTTATTGGGAAATTATTCAAGTTAGCAATTTTTTGGGTATTTTTCTTGTATTATTTGTTGGTAATATATACAGTATAAAGTGAATTTATTGAATTTATTTAATTTATAGTTAGTGTAAAATATATACAGATTAGTGGTTTTTACAAGTGAATTGGGCTTCTTATTTGATGCAAATGTGAATGCTAAAATGCAGATGTTATTAATGCATGCATGATTGCTAATTATATGATTTTTGTGAAAATATGCTCCCAATTACTTGGGAACAAGACTCTATTTTCAACTTTAATAGTGATGAATCATATATTCATCACTCATGTTCATATATGTCTAGCCTGTAATGACAAGTTCAAAGATAGACTAAATAACAATTAAAATTGAAAAGATAAAAATAGTTGAACTCTTTTAGCTTCATAGATGTTGAGTTAGTGAACCCATTGCTTTGTATTTGTTTGAATTTAGTTTAAGGTTAAAGATCACTCCCACATACTTGTGTCATTTTTTTATTACTTTTGTTTTCATTTATTTTTACATTGCTCATTTTGAGCCTTATTTTTATCTCCTCTTCATTTTATTCACTTGTTTATCACTGTATTCCCTACTCATTTATTCCTCTTCTATATCGAGATGTCAACTTATGGATGGCTTAGTCGGGACCCCGCCGACATCCACATCGATTTAATGAATCTGACATCTCCAATAATTCAAGATGATTCATGAGAGTCTGATTCACATTTTGTGAACCACTCTCCAAATTCCTCAGTTTCTCATTCTTTGATAAATTGAGATCACTCTTATCTTGACATTCACCCCTTATGGATGGAGATCGATTTCTATTTGTATCAAGTACTCCATTCACATCTATGTGTGATTGACACTAATTCCATATTCATCTTTTCGTATGGTGCTCAAGACTATAAGTATGATTGGGATGTATCTCAATGTGCTTATCAAGATCCTCACATGGCCCTTTTTAGAACCCATCCTCTGAGTTTGATTCAGAGACAGATCCTCAAGGAAAAGTGAAGGACTGCAACAGCCTAATCAGGGTCCACAACTAGATCAAAAAGTCATGAATGCATAGTTGCATGCATCGATTAAATCTATTTAGTAGCAGCATAAAGATTAGACTCTCGCCCAGGTTACCTTCACTGATATGCTTAATGAGCTGAGGAGAGACGGAGAAAACCGAGGAGGGTGAGGAGGAGGAGGTGAAGAACAAAAAATGGACACAATGAAGGGTTAGATGAACCAAGAAGGGAGACTCCCAAACCTACATTCAAGGAAACTTATACTCCTGGCATTGTCCAGATGATAGAGTGGATCCAAATTCCTCATGACCATGGGCATTTTGAGCTCAATCCATGGTTCTTATCTCTTCTTCCCTCATTCCATGGGAACAAGAACGAGTCCAACAATTTTATCGCATATGCAAAAGCACGTACTAGCTTATCATCATGTTAGGTGTAGTTAAAATGACTGCTTTCACATTCAAACTTCAAGTTAAGGCATTATACTGGATCAATCATTTAAGGAAGGTCGTAATGACTTGGGAGGAATTGAAGTCTACATTCCTCCACATGTTCTATCTTGCAGGTCGCCTCAATCAAATGCGGGCCAAAATGAGCAACTTCTCCCAAGGACCACACGAGTCAATTCATGATGCTTGGTGATGAATCTCGTATTCATCATGCTAAAATTGGTCATTTAGACTCTGTTCCCCAACATTCACATGCATTTAATCATTAATAAAGCATCATTAGCATTCATACATGTGTAAATAATATTTGCATTTCATCATGCATAATTTCATTAAAAATCACGTGTAAATTAGCCCAAAAAGCTGCTAACTTCTCTTATTTTTAGTTAATTCATCCTAACTCCGATTGACCCCAAACTACCTCCATTGTGTAGATATTACTGACCTTATTAAATAAAAAATACAAAAAAAATACTAACTCCAATAAGTGTCAAATAATCCCAAATTTTGATTTCACATCTGATAGACTAAAATGAGCATATCTCCCACATGCAGTGTCTGATTTTGGTCTACTCACTTTTAAAGTACTCCATTTTCAATTACCTTCAAAACAAAACAATTTCGTAAAATTTGGAGCTCATATGTGAAAGTTGGGTTTTGGACCTCTTTTGTCCATTTTGACTTTTTGCTATTTTTGACCTGAGTTTTTATGTGCATAATTAATCTTTTTAATTTTATTTCTTTTTCATTTGTGTTCTTTGTTGAAAGTTTTATTAAGCAACACAAAAATCCAAATCCAGATTAAAACTGAAATCAAAGAATCTGACTAAGTCCAAGTGTCTGTTGTCGGTCTGTACAAAAATTGTGTGTTTCTTACTTCTATTTTATTTTCCTATTTTCTTAATTATTAAAAATATAAAAAATCAGATTAATGTGTAAATAATTTTTTTGTATTTTATCATAATTTTTCTAGATTTATATCCCTTCTAAAACCACCAAAAAAATTACAAAATCCTAAAAATCTGGTTTTCTATACACGTGGAAAACCACCAAAAATTCCACTTCGCACAGATGACCTCTTATGCTCCCGGATCCTTCATGAAAGTTGTAGATCTCGTCGAGATGAACAACCTTTTAAAGGAAATTTTTCGATCCAAGGTCTTCTTCTATTTCTTTTCTATTTATCTTTCTCTTTAAATTTTGATTTTTTTTGGGGCACCACATGGCAGCTCCTGGGCATGCCATGTGGCACCCCCACCTTCCCCGCTTCTCTCTCTTTCCCAGGTCGCGTGCCTAGCACGTGACCCCCATCTTCTTCCCCAGTCATTACAAGCTTCACCCAATGCTCTTCCCCCCCCAACCGTTTCACCTCCACCTTTCCACCAGCCATGTGCCGCCATTACTCGACGTAACGCCCCGCACCATCGTTGGCCGTTGCACCTCCTCCATCAGTTGTTACACTATCTACTTCCTATAAAATCCAACCATGGTAGGCCTTTGAGGGGATTGGCCCTTCGTCCTCCAGTGCCGGTGACAGCGGCAACGACAAGGCGGCACGATCCAGAGGCCTTCAACCTCTGCTCTGCTTCGAGCAGCAAGCTTCGTGGCCTTCGCGGCCAGCCACTAAGGCGACCACCAACGGAGCCTTAGCTCCAGCACTCCACCGGCCATCTCTGCCTCGCCACTCTCGCTCTGCCTCTCCGCCCGACCACACTAGGCCCTCGTCGTCACCACCTAGCACCTCCGATTCCGCCTCCCTTTTTTTCTTCTAACCCTTGCAGGAACACGACACCTCCCCTTCCCAAACCTTTGCAGGTACTCTGCTCCGCCGTGCGCGACCACCCATGCAGCAACTCCACCCCATCCGCAACGCCTCCGCACTCCACCCTTCACCGCATGACCGTCGACCCCGCTCCTCCTCAGCCTCAACTGTGGGGAGGCGTCGCCTCCGCTTTCCCCAGGCCTCGCCAATCGTGTTTCAACCGGTCGTGGCCTCGTCATCACCACCTTGCTCCTACGCCTCCACCACCGCCTCGCCCTTACCACCGGGGGTTCCCACCTTCGCGCTCCGCCCTCCAGCTGCCATTGGATCGGGCAGAGGCCCTTGATCCAATGGCCCCGCTCACGCCACGTCGGCTTCACCCGAGCCTCAGCCCCAGCCTCGAGGCTCGGGTCGTCCGAACCACCATCAGGCTGCCACGTAGGCTCGGGCATCCGAGCTTGAGCCTCAGTACCCGAGCCTTAGCTTCGGGACCCCTGAGCCTCCTGGTCCACCCCCGAGCCTCCTGGTGCGCCCCCGAGCCTCCTGGTCCACCCCTGAGCCTCCGGCTTTGGAAAAATTGCACGAACGCCCCTGCTCGTTTCAGAATTTGCAAAAATGCCCCCGCTTGGGGTAAATTTCAGAAAGGCCCCTCCAACTTTTATAAATTATAGATAAGCCCCTTCAGAGACCTTTTTACAAGAAAAACTTTATTTTATTTACATTTTAGTCCCTGTAATTTCATTTTAGCATATCTTTCTCAAACGAACTGTGTTTTAGCATATAATATGTCATTTTGAAGCTCTATAACTGCTCTACCATTTAGCATAGCTTGTGAACAGATCCGAGGTTGTTTATTGTTAATTATTATTTGAGAATCTCTGTTGGCATATGCAGGCTTATTTTGACATATTCGTGCTTGAGGAATCAATGATATTTTTTGCAGGAATTCGGATAATGATTTTTCTCGGATTGAACCATTGTTGATTATTCTCATTAGTAAAATCTTCACTAGAAATTAATCTACAAATATTCCTCTAAGATTATTGTCAACTATTTTGAGGAATAGAATCATAGATATTTGGAGGCCGGATACTTTGCTTCACTATTCTGAATATCAATTGTTTATGAACTTGAAGCATTGAGTCAGATCAAATTTGATTTGTGATTACTTTTGAGAATTTATTGATCATATTATTGAAGGATTTAACACGTTTCAATTCACAGATTCTGGGCTAAATCTCCTCTATTTATTTTCTTCGCATTTGCATCATCATATTTTCTTTTTATTTGCTGGCATAGAAATTATATTAACAATTAGTTAATTATTTAATTTGATTTAAGACCACGCAACTAAGAATCATCGTTCCCTGTGTTCGACCTTGGTAGACTTGCCAAGTAAAAATATTTCACAACATTCAAAGTTTGTGGTTTTTGACGAACTAAATTTGCCTCCTACACTACGACAATTTTAGATTATTAAAGAGGCTGATTTAGCATTCATCAAATGGCATTGTTGCCGGGGATCAAACCCGGATCACCCGCGTGACTGGCAGGAATACCACCATTTGATGAACCTCAAATTTACGTCTTTAATAATCTAAAATTGTCGTAGTATAGGAGGCTGATTTAGGTATCACCAAATGGCGTCGTTCCCAGGGAACGACGAATTCTTAGGGTTTTAAATCATTTTTTGTAATTAATTTTTGTGAGATTAATTTTTGTGTCATTTTTTCCTTTCCTTTTTGCATTTTTCCATGTTGCATTTCCTTTCTTCTTCTGATACTGACCACACTTTCTCTCTTTGCAGATTACTCGGAGATAATTTTGGAATTAAAATCAAGGACCTGCGAAGAAGACTGATTTTTATTTTATATTTTGTTAGAGAGAGTTAGAATAGATTTAATATTCGGCATTATTCTCAGGGTCCCTCTCTTTGAACCCTTATAATAATTCTGACTAAACATTTCTGTTGTGTGCCGGGTCTGTTTCAACCCCTTCTATGTGGTTGGGACCCGGCTTGAGTGGCGTGGGACTTAGGCACATATGCGATTGTTTCTTTATCATTGATCGTGCTCGTAATTCTTAGGCCACACTTTTACTAATTAAACGCACTATAGATCGTTCAACATTAACCAAAAATTGAAATCAATTCTTCCCGCTAATAGAACTATCTGCTTAGGGCATTTTTCATTTGTGCATATCATTTAGTGTAAATTTGAATTCCTTGTACTGCATCCCGCATAAAGAACGCGAGGATTCATTGTAAGTCTTTCTCTTAAGCATGCATCATTGATTTACGTTTTCAATGTCTTTTTTTATTCTCATTTCTCTAGTTTTACAACTTAGGATTTGAAGGAATTGGGACTGCTCATTATGCATGAATTTATGTGCTCACATAAACTACAATGATAACTTTAATTTAAAATCGGGACTGCTAATCAAGGTGACTGTAAATAAAATTTACTTAAAATTAACATGTGTTAGGTGGAGAGGAATCCACTCATTGTCTGTAAGGAAAAGATCGCACACATTAGGACAGAGCCAAAAACTGAAAAGTTTCATCCAGACTACTGATTTTAAAAACAATTAGCTACTTTTCAGTGAGGGTCTCGGGTAGCCGTTTCATGGTCTGACTTTCCTTAGTAGAGTAGGTGGTTTAGAGGACACCGCGGAAGGCTCCGTCCTCAAGTAACATGGGTAGCCGTTTAAACGGTCCGTACTTACACCTATAATGGCTGAAAGTAGGTGCAACTACTTGTATGAACTCGGGACAGTCTTTGTGAAATATTTCGGTACCTAACAGCTCTGCTTAATTTTCAAGATTGTTTTGTCATTAAATTAAAACTGAAAAGATAAGCAGACAAACCCTAACGTGCCTTCTCCAGTGCTGAGTGGGTAAATCAACATGTTTGTTTTGTGTTTGATTTGTGTCCATCAAAGACCTAGCAATCGCAAGAAAATTGTGGTTCGCTGATCATTCCATTCCTCTTGAGAAGATGTCGGCACAATGGTCTTCTTTTCTGATCTCCACGACCTTGTCCTGATATCCTTCTTCTCACACTCCTCAGGAGAACCTGCTCTTCAAATCAGGTTCCCCTCAGCCATCATTCTCTTCCCGCACATACATCCCACCCTATGACCATACTTCTTCTTCTTGTAATAGACTTCTCCTACATTCTGACAATCTTATGAACATGAGAGAGAAATCAGAATTGAGGATGAACAATAGAGTGACCAATATTGACAGTAAAATACGATTTCCGGTTACTATGATCTCACAGCCTCTTGAACCATCCCCTACTCAGGATGACCATCCTCTTGAGTACAATCAATTTTCCTTCGACAATCCACAAGAAAACCAAAGTCAAGGAAATATAACTCATGACCAGACCATAATGATGATGAACAATCAATACTCTATTTGAGGTTACATACCAGAAGCAAAACACGTGGAGAATGATTATTCAATCACTAGTCATGAGATGTTTGAGGATGAGATTGCTCGGATTAATAATAGAGCAGATACTTTAACTGAGAGAATATTTGATCTCATCCAGTCCATGCAGAAATCAGAAGAAGTGAGGGCACCACCATGTGAACCACTGGATTATCATGTGACTCGCAATCAGACACGACCACTAACCTCTGACCCCCCTACTGACCATATCATAAAAAATACCAAAAAATTTTGAAAATTTGAAAATTCAAAAAAATTGGACAATTCTGAAATGGAAGTATTTTGCAAGAGTCTGATCTTAGAGCTTCCATTGATCAAAGCCATAAAATATGTGCCTGATCTTAAGAGATTTGTAAAGAGACGACTGAACCCCAAAAAGACGGGCAAGAAACAATCCAGGAATGAATATCATGTCATATCTATGGCTAGTTCTTTGGTGATGAATCATAAAATCAAAAGCCGCAAAGTCAAGCGATTGACTCGGATCACATGTGAAATTGAGGATTCTACATTTACTCATGTTCGGTTAGACGACGAATCCACATTAAACATCCTCCCCAAGTCCGTCTTTGACCAACTCAAACTCGGACAAGTCAAAAAGACTAGGGTGATCGTTCAATTACCCGATCGATCTACCCAAAGACCGGGGGGATCGTTTCTGTCATCGTAAATTTCTGAGGTAAAGAACATAAAGTTGACTTTATTTTCCTTGACATTGAGCACCCTGAAAGGTTGTCTGAGTCTCCTATCATTTTAGGAAAGCCGTTCTTAGCCTCTGCTAAGGCGATCGTCGATTGTGAGACTCAGGAAATTAAGTTCTCGAACTCGGACCACAATGAACAAACCCCCAATGACACGACTTGCTTTGAGGAAATACAACTTGAATCCGACAGTTATGATCAGGAGATAAATATTTCACATTATCAGACATCTTTGCATGACACACTGATACAAACCCTAGCAGAGTCACCTAAAAGACTGACTGTTGGACAAACTTTAGATTCTCACCACCCTATCACTGCTCCTAGAAAAATTCAAGATTTTAGAGCTTATGAAGAATTGGATCATATTATTGAAGATCACCATGATTATTCTAGTGATCCAATTTTTGAGTCGGCAGTAATTCATGAGATACTTGAACCATATAAGGAACCGACTCCGAAAACATCCGATGTCACCAAAATTCACGATCATCCGGAAGTGACATCAATACCCCCAACCATAAACCACAAAATCACCAGGAACAATCTCCCCCGACCGAAGCAGCGCATGACCCTTCAAGAATTGGTCGATTTTTACGAGGATTCATCTGATGAGGAATTCACGAATGCCACATCGGTTACTCAAGACAGGGAGATGAAGACTGTCCAACTTCCTCCCAATACTTCACAAGGAATCAAACTGACCAAGAAAGTCACCTTTGACCTTAGACACTAGGTGAACTCTGAAGAGTCCTCGTCCGATCCTGATGTGGTTCATCAGATAAGTGCAATAGGTACAACTCTGATCCAAGGGCACTTAACTCTCATCGAAAAAAGTTGGAGATCCTCTGCAGACGACTACTATTCTCCTGAGGATGACTCCGACGATGGCTGATCTTCTTCATCACCCTCCACATCTCCATACTATCTCCCTCCACACTCCTGCAAGAAGGTCTGTCGCAAACCTCCTTGATCTTGTACATCCGTAAATCTACCCGGTTCCCCATCTGTATTTATCTGATTATACTTAGGCTAACCTGAGCTTAAGTATAAGGGGACCGTAACAATTGTTTGTACATCACTTCTGTTCTTTTTAACCCATCTATACTTAGTACGAGCTATGTCAACATTTCACTTTGTGCCATGAGGACATAGCACAAGCTAAGTATGGGGGGTGTTTGTATATATTTTACCTACTTTATCCATAGCTCGTACTTTAATCGTTTTTTTCTAACATCGAGGATGGGTACAAGTAGTGTTTATTTTGTGTATAATACATGTTTTTCACAAAAAAATTAAAAAAATTGCATTAAAAAAATCATCACTGATGGTCTTGCATTTCATCAAACATTTCATGCATTCCTTGATTGATATATTCCTGACACATTCACTATCACTCGACGCTTGAGGATTTTCGAGGACACTTGATTTCTGAGATCCTGAGAGTATGAGTTAACATGCCTTAGTCATTAGTGTTTTTGAACTTAATAATCCACACTTCCCTAGTTTGAAAGATTTGAGCGCTATATTGCACTCTTCATCCCTTCCTTCATAAAGAATATGATCAACACAATCACTTTCACAACTGCATGATTGATGAGATGAGTTGAGTTATCATTTGAGGAACTGGGACTAGAGATTTGAGTTTAGGCCCGATTTAATGATATTTGAGGATGGGATAAAGTTAACGAAGGATTCAGAAAACCTGAGTGTCAGTAGAAACCTAGCCAGTATGTAAACAAGTTCATATGCTATCTTTTTGATATTGACCTAAGTGCCAGGGTGTGTTGAAACGAAATGAAAATTGTTGATCAGTGTACGCCAACTTTTGGTAAAAGCAGTGGAGTTAGACAACAAAAGAAAAGAAAACGAAATGTCAAAGAAAAGCTCTATCATCCAAAGTCAAATTCTAAATGAGCGTCCACCAATGGCGAGCGCTCCCAAACATTTTCAAAGTGTCCACTTGGACCAAGCGCTAATTAGGACCAAGGAGTCGGGCTGACACCACAAAAAGGGCTCTGTATCGTAAGCGATACAAGTCTGGGTGTCGAAGGTATCTTAGATACTCAAAAGAGACACACCATGTGTACTCCCAGAAAAACAAGTGCAGATGACTCCAAATTCTCTTGACGGACACATTGATCAACAAAATAAAATATACTTGTGTTGAGTAATAAGGCACTCGAGAAGCACCTGTTCCAATGTAAGGGAGAGAAAACCAGACACAATCATATGCCCTCCATCATCTGGTCGTCCATCTACACTTTCAAGTCTGACAAACTAATGAGACGGTTGACTGCAGCAAGAATCGACTTATTCCCTAGTGTTGAGGATTAGGTCTAGAGGAGAGTCTCTTGGATTGGAACTTTGGGTGATGTCTCGACTTGACTCTCATGAATGCAGTACATTAAAAATCATAGCCTTACATTATATGTATAAACAGAGAGTCTGAAAATTAGACAAGTTGGATTCCTTTTGATTAAAGCATGGTTGAGCCCAGAATTTTAGGATCACTCAATTTAAGGGTCTTCTATGAATTAAGCCTTGAAAATTCACATGCATAGTCAGGGATGTATTCAACTAAGTCATTCATTCATTCATGCTCGGGGACGAGCACGGTCTAAGTATAGGGGTATGATGAATCTCGTATTCATCACTTGGTAGAGGTTTAAAGATCTTCAAAAGAAGTGATCCCACCATGAAATTCCTCAGACCAACCTGGTCCAACACTTCTTCGAGGGCCTTACTACTGGGAGTCGGAGGCTTGTAGATGCAACATGTGGCAGATCTCACTTTAACAAGGATGAATACGTGGTATGGTAGATTTTCGAAGAAATGTCCGAAGGAGAGGTTGCCTTGTCTTCATTCTATGCATATCAGTGCTCGCCACAGATCCACCACAGCCATGTCAATATGGAGGCATATCATGAGCTGGATAGGGATGAGAGATTTAACCTCGGCATTATTGGGAGACACCTGTCCAAAATGGATATCATTTAGAAGAGATCACATGACCTAGAAAAATTATATGTGATCGAACAAAGAACTCAACATTTGGACAAACTGGACCAGACTACCTAATAGATGGAGTTGCTAGTTAGTACAATCAACTCTTGCTAGTCTGCGAGCCCATCAACCATGACTCCCGCTGAGCCGAAGGAGTCGTCATCTCCATAGCCACCTCAGCTGATTCCAGCGCAGCATCAGCCGATCCATCATGTATACTACGTGCAGGATCTTGATCAGAAACCTCCATAGTAGTCGTAACAGCAAATGGTTGTCTACCCGTATGCACCCCAACCATCACATGTGGTCCATATTTCCCACCTCCACCACAAATTCAGGAGGTGAACGGCATCTAGAACCATGATGCACAATTGTCCGGTCTAAGAAGATATCAGCAGGGATAGTCATATGCCATTTGGTCGTACCACCAATGGTAGGAGGTTGTCCAGAATCAACCTCACTGTCATTCTCCACCATATCGCAATACCTGGAGATAATATTCTCAATACTAGCAGATGACATACTCCCAATACCAGCCTTATCTCAAATTATGCAACTACATAGCAGAATCAATACCATCCTCCTCATCATCATTATTAGCAGTATCATCCTCAGTACCGATCACAATATTCCCACTCGCAGCCTCCACTGTAGTATCAATCCCAGCATAGTCAGCACGTTGAACCTGAGGATGCATATGTGAACCCCGATCTTGACTACTTTGCCCAGTTGGTGAAGAGCCTAGTAGAGATGAGTTAGAAGCTTGAAGATCTCACTACCACCAAAACATCCATACCAGTGCTGGTCGAGGCCAACCCCAATGATTTCAAATACAAGGAGAAGGTATTCCGTGATGTCTCATCCAACCCCGCAAAGTCGGGTATATCTAATTTTATGTTATCTAATGTCATGACTCTCAGGAGAGGTAGGACATTAAAGTCATCTGCCACAATAAAGGGGAAAATTTAAGCATCTTCTAGTGAATCATCATCTTCTGCATCAGCTGGTCCAATAATAGATCCGGGTGAGGAAGAAGAAGATAGAGGAGCAGCACTAGATCACCAACATCATAAAATCCAAAAAAATCAACAAAAAGAAATTTTTCAAAAACATAAATAGCCAAGGACGAGTCAAGCAAGCCATGGAGAAGCCATCACTTACAGCAGCTCCCGAGCCAGCTGACAAAGCTGAAGCTCCTACACATAGTCTTTTACCTATTTTGAATGATTGTGCAGTTTCTAGCCAGTCATTTCTATATAATGATGTAATTATGAATAATGCCTTTGGTTTTGTTAATATTCCTTTTCCTAAAGCTATCAAAAATGCAAAAAAATAAAAAGTTGAAAAATGCAATGTCAGATCTCGGCGTTGTTGAGATTATTCAGAATCTTGTGTTAGAAATGTCGTTGTTAAAGGCCATGGAATACATGCCAACTGTGAAGAAAGGTATGAAAGAGGCTTGTACCTAAAAGTGTTAGCCTCGCAAGAATAGACGTAGCGTAGGAGAAAAACACATATTAACCATGGCTACAGTTAATGCTATCAGTGATCTCTATTGAAAAAGCCAAACAAGGAAACAACCTTAATCATATGCAAGATATTTGATCAAACTTTCGAGCGAACTCTTCTTGATTGTGGTTCCTCTATAAACCTCATGCCCTCATAACTACTTCAAGAATTAAGGCTGGGTCCACTTAAATCCACATGCATGATCCTTCTGTTTGTTGATAGATCCATTAAGTGTCCTAGAGGTTTATTGGATGACGTTATCGTAACTGTGTAGGACATGGACTTCCTAGTGGACTCCATTGTACTGGACATGGATTAGCCTGCACTGTTACTCTAGACCTCGATTATTCCTTGTCGGTTGTTCCTTTGAACTACCAAAGCAGTAGTTGATTATAGGTCTAGAAAGATCACATTCCTCTGACAGTAGAAGAGTTATAGTGGGCAAAATAAATGATCCAAAAGCCGCATAAAGTACATTTGATGAAGGAAAATCGTAACCAGTAGCAGAAGACTGTGACATTGTATATATTAGCTATAAACAATTATCATTGAATGACATTTTGGCATAAGAAATACTCTTTTCAGAGGATGACCAGAAAAGCACAATCCAGCCTTACTCCTTTGCCTACTAGGAGATAGATTCAAATTCACTGGTTAGATTATTTGAAGAAGATTCAAACCAAACTGAAAAAGAAGAATTCATTGCAAACATGTTCAGTACATTTTTATCTAAGCCAAAATTGATAGAGGTGGATAACATCTCCTTATTTTCAGTAGAGCATTCACCTACCAACATAGTTTATGAAGTGTCAGTGATGCTGACTCAACAATTACATGAATTAAAGCATCTCCTGATAGGTCTAAACTATGGTTTCCTTACGTGTGAATAGAATATGTCTATGGTCATCATCAATAATAGACTGACCCTAGATTGGGATTCATGTTTACTCGAGGTTCTAGAAAAAACCTACAAGGTACTTGGTTGGAAAGTTTTAGATCTTCGAGGGATAAATCCAACCTTATGTTCATGCCTCATTTATCTAGAAGATTATTCCAAACCATCCCATGAATTTCAGCAAAGGCTGAACCCTAACCTACAAGACGTAGTCATGAAAGAAATCATGAATTGATGTGAAGTTGACTTCATTTACCCTATCTCTGACTCAAAATGGGTGAGGCCCTTGCATGTACTTATAAAGAAATCATGTATTATAGTAGTTACAAATGACCAAGGAGAGGAGATTTCTACCTGAGTATCGACATCTTGGTGCATCTGTGTTGATTATCAATGCCTGAATTCAATGACTAAGAATGATCGTTCATTGATCATGTGCTTGAAAGATTGGCCATGAAAGAATTCTTTTGCTTTTTAAATGACTACTCAAGGTACAACCAATTGACTATCACCCAAGAAGATAAAGAGAAAATCGCATTTACATGTTCGTTAAATACTTATTACTTCAAGAGAATGCCCTATGGATTGTGCAATGCCCATGCTACATTCCAAAGGTGTGTGTTAGCCATCTTTTCAAATATGGTTGGTAGTTTTCTTGAGGTGTTCATGGATGATTTCTCAGTCTATGGTGATGGTTTCAATTCTTGTCTTACGCTCCTAGACCGAGTGCTTTAGAAATGCCGTGAAGTCAATCTGGTGTTATCATGGGAAAAGAGCCATTTCATGGTCACTGAAGGAATTGTGTTGGGCCATTTCATTTCCAAGCATGGCATGAAAGTCGACCCGAAAAGGTGGACGTGATTTCTAAACTTGAGCCACCTCAAACAATGAAGAATGTGCGGTCATTCCTTGGACATGTTGGATTTTACATAAGATTTATTAAGGACTTCAGTAAAATTAACCGACCTCTTACAGAGCTACTATGCAAGGAGACAGAATTCAGTGTTGATCAGAAGGTCCTCCAATATATTTAGCAGTTTAAAGATCTTATCACTCAGACTCCTATCCAAAATCCACCCGATTGGTCTCTCTATTCGAGATCATGATGGATGCATCAGATTTAGCAATAGGGGTTGTGTTAGGATAAAGAAGAGAAAAACTGCCTATGCCATTCACTATACCAACAAAACATTAGATGATGCATAGAGAAACTATATAGTTACAAAGAAATATTTGACGGTAGTGTTTTTCGCCATGGAGAAATTCAGATCCTATTTTCTTGGATCTAAACTCATCGTTTATTCTCACCACTCTATTATCCGATACTTACAACAAAAGAAGGATGTCAAATCATACTTATTCAGATGGATCCTTCTGCTCTAGGAATTTTACCATGAAATCGGAGATAAGCCTGGAGTTATGAATGTGGTAGCAAACCATTTGTTCATAATAGAATGCACAGATATGCAACTAAACAGTACACCAATTACATAGATCTTTCCCGATGAATCACTTCTCAGTGGGACATCTCTTCCCTAGTATGCCGATATTGTAAAGTACTTTGTATCTAGGGTGGTCCCGCAAGATTGGACGGGAATTCGATATTCATTTTTACTAGTAGGAAGATCCCTACCTCTTCAAGGAAGGAGCAGATTATATTTGTCATTGGTATATTCCTCAAGAGGAGTCATAAGCTTGTATCTGAAGGAAACCATTCCGGAAGCAGAATGACATCAAAAATATTATCGTGTGGTCCCAAGTGGCTGACACTATTCAAGGATGCAACATCATATGTCAAAGGTTGCATAGATTATTAGAAAATGGGAGGAACCCTCAGTTCTAAAGAGTCTATGACCCTCAAATTCATTTATATTTCTTATATGATGATTGGGGCATTGATTTCATGGGCCCATTTCCTAATAGTCAAGGATATGAATACATCCTTCTTGTCGTTGATTACGTGAGTCGCTGGGTAGAAGTTATTCCCTCTCGATTCGCTAATAGCCGAATAGTCTGTCAGTTTCTTAAAGATAACATCATCTCGTGGTTTGGGATCTGGAAGAGTCTCATCTCAAATAGGGGTATCCATTTCATTAATAAACAAGTGAGGAAATTATTGAAGGAGTACAAAATTTATCATCGTGTCGCAACTCCTTATCATCCTCGGTCTAATGGCTTGGTTGAATTATCTAACAAATAAATCAAGACTTTATTGTAGAAACTTGTCATGCCAGATAGTAAGAACTAGTCACAACTTCTAGATTCAGTCATTGATCTTATCAGACCGCTTACAAGCCTCCCTTTGGCATGTCACACTACCTTCTTATATATGGAAAGTCATGTCATATGCCATTGGAATTAATTCATAAATCTCTTTGGGTAGTAAACATATGTTACCTTGACTCACAAAAAGGTGGTTAGAACATGAAGATAGATATTAACAAGCCCATGGAATTCCGAGGCTACGTATACGATAACATCTTGATGTACAAGGAGAAGATCAAATGCTGGCATGATCGGCATATCAGACGAAATACTTTAGAGTCTGGAAAGAACATGTGGTATTCGATGTGAAGTTAAATATAGTCCTGAGTAAATTGAAGATTAAATGGATAGGGCCCTTCTTCGTGAAGACTATGCATGACAATTGAAGCATTTTAATACCCGAACTATCATCTGACAGACAACCATTTGTTTTCAATGGTCAATTTCTGAAGCCATATTTAGAGAACGATACATTCCTGATCGTTGTCGATTCTACTCAAGTCATATTTGATGAAGATATCTCAACGACATCGGAAGATTCAGATGATGCATCTAAAAAAATTGATTATTTTTCTTCTTTTTTTGTGTTCACTTCTTTTTTAATGCTTTCATTCTTTTGTATTTCATTCATCCCATTCATCTATGTTATACGTAGGATATACTTTATCCTATGTATAGGAGGGATGAGTGTAGTTGGGGTATTCTTTATTTATTCTCTCGCTTGTCTCTCAATTTGTTGATATTATATCTGTACTTAGCGATATTTCACCCCAAATAAAAGGGGGACAAGCTGGTCATTAATTTGTAAATATTGATCTCGATCATCCCCGTTTTGTATATAGTATGACATACTTAGTATTAGTTGATCCTAATTATAGGGGGGCGATCGACTTCTCATTATTTGATTTAGTCATCGTAGTATAGACTTCTCATATACTCGGCACGAGTTATATCTTCCTTTTTATCTTTGTTAAATATGAGGGCATAGTTCGAGCTAAATATAGGAGACATATATACAATGTATATACTTCACCCATAACTCGTACTTTCATATTTTCAATAATATCGCTAATATATACTATATTGGATAAGGTTATATAATAAGTCAACTGTAAAGAATACCCTTTGAATATGTATAAAATTTTTCAAAATTCTTTGGAAATATGATTAATAAAACGATTTACAACTTTTTTGCAAAATGATTTGAAAAATTGTTGTAAATTGTCTTGAAAAATATGTTGAAACCGTTTGGAAAACTTTGTAAAATGTTTTCAAACCTTTAAACATATTTGTAAATACTTACAAATAGTTGATACATTTATTTGAATAAAATGTTTTGAAAATTACTTTACAAATGATTTGGAAAATGGTTGCAGAAATACTTTGAAAAATCTATCTATGCTTTGAAAAATCTCTGCAAAATAGCTTCAAACTTTGTAAATATTTGAAAATTATTTGCAAATTAAAGTTTTCAAAATGTTTGTAAATATATTTTTAAATTATTTCTAGATTCTTGTACATAATAAAACATATATATACAATCTTTGTATATAAAACCTGTGAATAACACCTAACAAATTGATACTTAACTTTTGTACAAATTCCTAGTGCAAAATCCACACCAAATTCTTGTAAATATACACTCACTCCCGTGTAAATATTTGTATGTACACCTTTCACTTACCTTTATTAAGAATCCTTAAAATTTCAAAATTATCAAAAAATCTATAAAAATTTGTAAAATATTTTCAAAACCTCATAAAACTTTGCTAAAGTTTTTCAAAAACCCATAAAAAGCTCAAAAGAATAAAATACTTTCACAAAAACATTTCCTTGCATGTGCATTTTTCAGAATGATAATGACAACTGAACAAGTCTAAATAAAATCTGAAGATTGAAGCTCGTTCTAGACCTTAACCCACGTAATTTCATAGGAACCTATTAATGACTGTAATTGGGATGCTTCAGGACACTTTGACTTAAATCTTTAGGTTCTATGAACTGTGTTCATGAGTTGATTCAATGTGTCTAAATAGAACCTTTCATGTCATCTGTACATCTCGTGAGACGATGGCTTGACTTGAGTCCTCACACTTAGCACATAGCTCAATCAAGATGGATTATTGAAATATCTTGGAGTCTAAGTTGGGACAATACTAGGCCGCTTCGTCAAGGATGGCTCAAGAACCATTCTTGGAGACTGTTGAAATCGGTACTTCAACCCTCTTTTTCTCTTGTATCATGGACATCTAACGACCAGAGAATGGGTTGAAATAAAGCCTCGGATGAGGAATGGTCTACTAGCATTATTTTTCTATGACCCCAAAACATGGACGGAACAAAAGATTCTACATCCGTCGGGGAAAAACAAGAATGCAAAGCAATGCCAAACAAAGAAAATATCCAAAAAAGAGTCCTGCACTAGAAATTCCAAAAATTGTGAGCTTCTAGTAAAGGCTTGCTTCTTTGTGTAGAATTTGACACACTGACCAAGCTTCACATGGTCCACTTCTTTTCCCATTGTTATTGCTTTCCCCATCCTTCGTTGCGGACTAGCACGCACCTAAACTCAAAAGGAAATATCCATCTCTCAAAGGACGAGTTACTAGAGGAGGAGACTATTTGATAGTTCAGTTGTTTGTTTGGGAAGAGGTAACACATGTCACGAACATGATACCTATCATTTAAAGGTTACGAGAGTATACGTCTGAAAGGATGGTTTTGACCAGGCTATCGAGTTGAACTGAATAGAAGAGCATGGAAACTAAGGATTGTTGTGTCATAATTCCTAACCTGAATGTGGTTTCGAACAAACTAACAATCTAAAGGTCGTAATTGATCTCCAAACTATGATTTTATAAAGATAAGTTTAAGAGTCAAAATTATTCCAAGTTCGTTCTTTTACTTTTCTTTATTTTCTTTTTATGCACTCATTATCATAAGTATTTCCTAGGTACTAGCAAATCCAAGTATAGGGGGCGATGAATCTCTATTTCATCACTTTATTCTTTCATTTTAGCATTAAATCCATGGTTAAATGCATGTAAATAACATTGTTTGTACAAAATAATATTAATTATTTAACTTATAAATACAGTATAAATACATGTATTTAATTCCAGAATAACAGAATAAAGGAAAAGAAATGAAGCATCAAATATATTGAATGACCGCAGACATCGAGACCAAGGCAATATTGACTTGATCGACCAGGAATGAAGTAGGGGGAGATATGGTGATCAATTGTACAGAAAACACCCAAACCAAAATTCAATTCATCAATAAATAGCCATTTTCACCCTATTTTATTTTTCATTATACACACATCAAATAAATTAATATTCTACATGAAACTTGTACGTAAATTATATAGAAAAATGCAAAATTGATTTCCAATAAAAATAGTACACAGTGTGACTGGGACACACAGATGAAAAACCACAAATCAAACTTCGTTGACATGTATCTCATACATATGAACTCAAATCCATCAAACTCACCTTTTATATTTATTGAAATTAAATTATTTATCTAAGAAGGTGGTTTCATTAAAAAATGAGTTAAGATGCAAAAGTCAACTTTCTGGTCCCTGTTGTACTATGTATATGCATATAAATACTCAAACAATTTACTATATACTTCTATTCTTTCTATATTTTTAAATAATGATATAAATCATACAAAATATAAATAAAATAAGAAAAATAAATAAAATCAATAAAATAGCTAAAATAAATATTAGAATATCTAACTACAGATAAAATATACCTATAAAATAAGCACAAACTTTTATTTATATGTATATACAAAAAATAAAAATAAAATAAAATGTATAAATATGTATTTAAATAAATATATAAAAAATATGTATATATAATAATTTAATAAAAACAAAAGAAAAATAAAAATCCTCAAATACAAGTTAATACACCTACGTATATACTTGTAAAAATTACCACCTAATAAATAAACTTGTAAAAATAAATTAATAATCCCATAAAATTGTACATAAAATAAGAAACATTTTTCATATTTTCATTTTTAATTAATAAATTCATTTAATATTTTTAATCAATTTAATAAGGGATTTATTCCTATCCTTTTTTTGGTTAGTCCACGTGGACCAATCATAAGCTTTCGTGGATTGACCTAGGGTCAACTGCGTGATCTTCCTCAAAGTCCCAATCAGAAGCACGTGTGCCCCTCTCTTCTACGACTTTTTGGATATGATCCATCGCTTGAGGAGCCCGGATTTCTTCACCAATCATGCTCTCCATTCGTCCGTCCATCTCGTCGCCACTCTGAAAACCATGCACATAAATTCAATTGTGGCATACCAATGATCTTTCCATGCTTACATTCTATCTATAAATAAACCAAACTTATCCCTTTTGCAATTTTGATCCCCTTCTTCCTACCGTAACCCCAATAGGTCCCCCTAGGTTGAATCCATTGGTGAAAGCGATGAGTTCCCCAATGTTGTAGGAGTGGAGACCTTCCGGTGGAGTTCTCTACTCCTTGTCCCAAGGTCAGGTAAGTTGTTAACTTTAGGTTTTTATTTCGCGCTTTAATCCAGTATCATACTTTAAGATTTATTTTTAGCATTTAGTTCGTAGCTTAGCTCAAATTCAAGAACTTAGTTTGGTGTAGCTTCAAGCTCTGGCTTTGTTCCATCTTGAAATCGACTGTAATCCACCCCGATTCCACCGCCATTTCATGCCCCATCGCCTTCTCCATTGTTCTCCTTAGGTTTTCACCTCTAATGTTGCTAAAATCAAAGAATAAAAGCTCCTCTTCCACCATCGTCACAAGCTTCATCGCCCCATCCACCTCATCACTATCTAGCTTCACTTCTTTATCGAGGCTCGTCTCCTCGAACCACTAAAGGTTTTTGTGCGGGTATAAGGTATTGAAACCTCTCAAGAGCAAGGAATCAAAGTCCATTTTATGATCCAAATAAGCTAAAGCAGCAGAACCCTCCATGTATTCATCGTTGGTACCTGGACTGCCATTTGGACCACCTGCAGATGCATGATGCTTCCAGGAAGTTATAGCAATTGTTAGAGGTATAAACGGAGGACGGATGCCGGATATAAGGTCGATCGAAGCAAGTCCAGGAGCTTGTTCTTGCGAGTTCTTCCAGACTATCTGAGTATTGTTGGATGAAGAACATGACCCAGACCTAATATGGGTCATCCAATATCAATAAACAGGTGCCCCGCTTTAGTCGTCGATTGTAATAAGTGAACCAGGTGGCTCTCCACACAACATTGGATCGTGCCCTTCAAGGGGTAAATTACATAGACCCCCTGTCGATTTTTCTATTTACCAAATAGCCCTATAAATATTTGTTTAAGTATAACACTTTTATGCAAATAAGCATGTGTACCCCCGAACTTCCTTATATTTGCATTTAGGTCCCTTGCCTAGTCACCTTGTGTGCTTGTGTGTTTGAGGTGCTGGGCTTTTTTCAACCTAGCCCCTATGGGTTTAGGTATTTAATTTTAATACCATATTTTGTATATTAAGTGTCAAATTTCTGGAACAATTACATGCAAGGACCTCCTATTTTTTTTATTTGCATTTATACCCCTACCAAGCACATATTAAATGCAGATTTAAAGGAGAAAATATTGTGATCCCCCTAACTTTATTTTGTGTGTTATTAAATGCATTTATACTATATTTCAATTGCAAATAGGCCCGTGCTTGTTCTAGAAATATATTTTATGTATATTTATTATTAATAATAACATTTTATTTCTAAACATTATAAGAAAATTGTCTAAGGCGCCTGCTACATAGATTTATCATATATATTTTTCACCAAGAATTTTAATAAATTTTCCTATTTAAAAAAAATAAAAAATAAGTTTATTCCCTTTCTACTTGTTACAATCCAAAAAAATAAAAAATCACCTTAAAAATTTAAAAAAATATAACACCAAATTATTATATATTTACCTTCAAACCAAAAATCTCTAAAATCACAAAAAGAAAATCTTAAAAATTGCAAAACCTTAAAAACGCTATAAAAATCAGAAAATTTTCATTTTCGATCCAAAATATTGTTTTATTTGCTATATTTTTATTTATTATATATAACATAAATTAAAAATAGTTTTTGGAATTTTTGAGCCTATTATCTATTTTTAAAACATAAAACAACTCAGCTATATTATCTTATTCACTGTTTTATATTTTCTAATACTTTTAAAATACATAAAAATCAATCAAAAATTATGTAAAAAATATAAAAAAATAAAGAAAAATATTAATAATTCAAAATATTTTATTTTCTTAGATATTTATGTATATTTAAAATTATAAAACCATATATATCTTATATATTCTACATATTACTTCTATAATACTTATTATTACATATAAATATATAATATATCATTAAGTAAAAGAAATTAAAAATTTACCAAATTAAAAGAAAATAAAAAATTGAAATATAAAAATCTAAAAATCTAAATGAATGAAAAATCAATAAATTTTCACATAAAATTAAAAACTCATAAAAATTTGTGAAAAGATAAAAAAGTACAAAAATAATGATTATTATCCTCCATTACTCTTAGTAGTTCGACCCCTACTACTTGTCCATCGTACACATTTTGTAGGATATATTAAATTTCATCTCACCTTGTTTTTATTATATATATTTTCGTGGGAAGATTGTTGACTTATTTGGATTGATTAGGTATCGAGCCGATAGTGGGTCGATACAATGATTGTTGGTTCTGTCTTGTCAGACACCACATGCTCCTCCAAGACTAAATGTTAGGTGCCTCGATCCATCTGAACAATCAGTACATTAGGAAGACCATTAGATTGATGACTTAATCAAGGTCTATACAGTGTTGAGCTAGTGTGCATACAAGGTCGTATGAGTAATACGATCTCTCAAAGGGATCATACAGGTTCGCTATAAAACCTGAAGAGATGAGATCACTCATGAGATATTGTGATAAACTAAATTCCTTTGATGGTCGTCTCGCTTTGGAATCAAGACATGATTTGTGGGGTATGATATATGCTTGTGGAAAGCATATGATCATTATTGAGACCCAATGATCGAATAAGAAACACAACGATAAAACCATAAAGGAGACAATCCAAAATGAGATAAGAACTTTGGGTTTAATCACTGGTCTTCCAGTATGTAGGATGTATAGGTATTAGGAATACTCGAGGGTGATGTGATCTTAAACGATTGTATCCCATGATACTTCCATTCCGAGAGATTGAAGAAACGGTTTTGGATTTTAGTGACTCCTCTCAGTAGACTGGATATTCGATCTTGATCCAATTGTGACATTGATCTTAATATGATTCAGATGCAATAAGAATATGGGATATCATGTTTGACATGATCAGATTTCTATTAGTGATCTTTTAGATCTGGATATGAGATTAGATCTCATTATCCAAGTCACTATACATGGTATATACAATCATCCAGACTTTATCTCCAAGTATTTGAGGAGAAGACACATAATTGTTGAAAGAGTTCGAGAATTGTTCCATGAGAAATCTTATCTAAGAATTGGACAATTGGATAATTAAATAGGATTTAATTTTTACAATTATTGTAGATAGAGATATTCTGGATAACTAAATTGAAATTGATTATCATGGATAGGATTAATGTGGATAACACTATCCATAATAATCATGGATAATGTAGATATGGTCTATAATATCCTGGAGAGAGTTTATTGTAATTGAGATTCACAATTTATATGTTAATATGAATTGGATTCACATTATATAATTTATTGTAAGCATGATTTACATTAGATATTGGATGGAAGAATTTAATTCCCAATAGTCAATGGTATAAATTCCCAATAGTCAATGATATAATTGCAACTATCACAAATAATTTGGAATTATTTGGCAATAATTCAATTAATTAATTAATATAATGGATAAATAAATTTTAACTTGTTACATTACTTAGAGTGGATGTCCATGAGTTGTTAAACCATGGTGAACGTCCATCCTATTTTTAGTAAATGGATGGAGCCTTTTTTAATTAAATCCATTTATCAATTACTTGTTTAACTAATATAATTTGGAAATTATTTCAGATTATCTTTTTGTGTTTTCTTTTGTATTTATTGTAAACTTAAAAGAAACACAAATTAATCTACAACCATAGGTTATTGAGAGCGCATGGATTGAGATCCATGGACTTCCAAAATTCTATAAAAGAGAGGCTAGCCCTCGACCTCTTTACGTAAAATATATGCAACTGTTGTATAAACTAAATTCTCTTTCTCACTACGTATACAATCTCTCTCACTCTAGAATCATAGGTCATTCTCGTGCCCAAGGTTGGTAGAGATCACGATCGTTGTTGTGTTGCTGGCTTGGTTGCTCAAGGAATTCCATCTCCTTTGTTTATCATGCTCGTGAAGAAGTCAAGTGATTTCATGTGATGAAATCAAGAGGTTCCTTGATTGGATCGTTGCTCGGGATTGTAGGAAATCTGGGACTCATAATCACGCCCGCAAGTGCACTCTTGTCAGATCGGACTTCGGTCTGGAGGATTCTTACGTAAGAAGCTCTAAGGATCGCAATCATGAATAAAGAAGTGAGGGTTAACTCATGTGGTATTGATGAAACATCATGGGAAAGGATTTTGCTCCTTGTTGTTTCACATTAAAAAATTTCATTTTTTCGCTAACAAGCCAAATAGTATGACTAGATGACCTAGACATGATTTGATATGATATCTACGCTTCCATGATGAGTGAGGCTAACACCTTGCCTTCAAGTGGTATTAGAGCCATTGTTTATGATCTTGGATATGATCCAAATGCTAGTGAATATGGTTTTGGATATCGAGATGCACGTGAACATGTTTTTTTGTATTGTTGAAATTTCGAATCGATTTTGAGCATATATTATATGTCTCATGTTTTGTCTTGTTATGAAGGAGTTTTGGGGATACATAAGTATGTTTAGAAGGTCTGGAAATGTCCCCAATAATTTACCAAAAGTTGGCTAAAATTGGGCATTATTTTGAATTCGAAAATCTCTCGTAGTGTTGTATTTTGCATGTAAACTCGGATCTGTAACTAAATGTTTTTATCTACTTTTTTCCTATCATGAAACATGTTAAAATGCATTATTTATGTTAAGAATCAAATAAGAAAACAATTCAAATTTATTTCACACGATTCTTACTCCATTTTCACTAGAAATGTAATATTTAGTGGAGATGGGTCATAAGATGATTGGATCATCTTGTTGACATCTTTTAGTGTGTTTAATAATTCATATATAATCATGAAAATTCTCATTGATTAATTGTTGTATAATTGATTTAGAGAAATACATGACAAACAACAACATTGAATGATCACTTCATGGCTTAAAAATCCTATTTTATCCTATAATAGTTGTAGTAGAACTTTTACATGAAAAATCAAACTTGTTTTCTTGATATGATTAGAAACTAGGGTCATTAAAATTATTTTAAAATTCCTAAATTTTTGAGTGTGTACAGTCATCAAAGGAATGGTTTATAAAATCGTAAGTACATTGATCCAATTGTATTGTTCTGAATTAGGATGGTGAAGGTGTCTAGACTGAGTATGTTAGGTTAGTTTCTTAATTAGTTCCTTGCATGTCAAGGAAATGCTCCCTCCCAGCATAACTCGAGTGTCTGATTGGATCTATTATCGAGGAAGGGTAATATGAGTAAGTCAAGTTGTACTCTAATTACTATGAATCATAAATACATACTTGTGAGAGCTAATACTATATAGTAATATCAAACAAACCTAATTGTTTGTTGGTTGCATTGGATTGTTCATTTAATGTGATTAAATTAATTTAATCTAATTAAAAAATAGTCTATTATTAATAGCACTGTAATTCTCTTTCAAGAATTAATCATGAGAATTTGATTCATAATGATTAATTAAAATTTGAATGGGATATAAAAGATCATAAGATGACATCAATGGTCTCCCGTCAAGGAAAGGGTTCCATCTCCATGGATTGTATATTAGAGACGCATATGTGAAGTCATAGCCCAGGTATACAAGCACACATGGATCATGGCTCTTTGCTTCTCTTAAGAGATGTTGTATGCGTAGTGACTCCAATATTGTTCCTTATATAATTGAGGCGATATTGGATTGTGTATGACATGGGATAATCCTATTGATGAGTGGCTCAATTAATAATGAGTCAACATCACCTTAGCGGTGGTGGGCTCGGGTGTTAAAGACCAAATTGGAAAATGCAAGAATGATTTGCAAGGTGGAAAGAGTTCCTAATTCCTTCACCTGAGTTGCATTTTCTTATATTATTGGGGTTTGACAAAGGTGGAAGGTAGATCACAGATCTTGCTAGAGATATAGCGGTAAGTAGATCTCTTGCTTCGAAAGTTGGATAAGCGAATCGACTTTTAAAGTATAAAAAAACAAGATGACTTTGATTTCAAATTCATTAATCAAAGAAGCTTATATACACAAAAAATTTAATTGTATATATTCTAATAACTTCATCTTTAATCTCAAATGAAATCCATGAACCTTCTCAGCTGGCTTCTGGAGGTCAACCAGTTGACCGGGCCAAGCTATTCGGACTGGCTTGAAACCTAGAGCTTGTTCTCTCTATGGAGCTAATCAGTTATGTGCTCACCAAGAACAAGCATTTGAACCCTAAGTTGGAGGAACAAAACAAATTTAATGAAACAATTTGTGAAGAACACTCATTGGCGTGATGTTATATTCGAGGGTCTTTATCAAATTTGCTTTAGAAGCAACATATTAACATTAGGAGCGCCCATGATATATGTTGAATCTTATGGAGATGTTCGGAGGCATAAGCCACACTCATTGTTATAACATAAGGAAATAATCGATTACCTGTAAGATGTTGGTAGTGACATCAGTTAGACATCACCTAATCAAAATGTGTGATTACCTCTCTAAACTGGAGACCCTCGGGGAAGATAAGGACAAGACAAGCTGTCTGACTTCATTCTGTAGTCATTGCCCAAGTCTTTCAATAATTTTGTGGAATCGTATCACATGAAAAATATTGTTGATGAATACCCATTCATTCACCTTTATTCCATTATTTTTTCTTTAAATCCCTAGTTAAATACATGTAGATACATTTAACTTTTACAATTAACACATTGACTATTGTCTGTAAATAACACATTAGTACATATACTTACATCTAAAATAAAAGAAAGTAGAAAAGAAAAATAAAAGAAGTATTGTAAATATTGGCTGACCTTAAACCTTGAGATCAAGTCAATATTAACTATGTCGACAGGGAATAATGTAAGGGGAGATAAGGGTAAAAGAATACAGACAAATACACACAATCTTAGAGACAATACATGTTCAATACACTATATACAACCATACTTAAACTATTTTATACATACTCATATACACATCAAATATAGATAATTTCAACATGAAATATGTACATGATAATTCATAGAAAAATAAAAAAATAATAGCCAATAAATACAGCATACAGTGCAATCATGACAGTTAAGTGAAAATGCTATAAATCAAAATTCACAGATCAATATCTCCTCCATAGAAACATAAAAATTACCAAACTTACCTTTGTCGTACTCCAGATTAAATTATCTATTTAATGAAGGTTGTTTCATTCAAAATAGTGTCAAGATACAAAAGTCGGCTTTCTAGGGTACTATTGTATTCTGTATATGTATATCATATTCAAATATTTTATTCTATATTTTTTGCTATCCATATATTTTTAAATAATTTTATATAATATTTTAAACCTATTTAAAACATAAACACAAAATAAAACCACTAAAATGCATTTAAATAAATAACACAGTAAAAAATATATGTATACTATACATATAATGTTTATAAATACAATTAGTTGTGTTTGAAAAAAATCATAAAAATAAAATAAAATAATGTAAATATATATTTAATTATATTATATATAATATGCCAATATGATAATCAATACATAAAACATAAAATAAAAATAAATGCAAAAAACATAGGTATATATACCAATAATTATTCTTGTAAAAATTAACACATAACAATTATATCGATATAAACAAATAAAAATCACCAAAAATTGGAACATAAAATAAGGAGCAACTTCATGTATTAAGATTTATTTAATAGAATCATTTTCTATTTTAATTTCCTTTGAAGCCTAATTTATCTTGACCTGGTCCATCTGGACCAATCAGGAGGCACCCAGAGTTGACCTAGGTCAACTCTCTGGTCTCCCATTAGACTGGTCCATGGCATGTGCTTTCCCTTTCTCTGCTAATTTCTCTAGCTAGCTCCATATCTCTCTGCACCTGACTTCTTCACCAGATTTCTTTATCTTGGATGCAACTTTCACACAGACCCAAGCTTCGTCATAATAAACTATCGAATCACTCAAAAATCCTATGCGAAGGAGGGCATCCAGTCAACCTGTATATATTATCTTCTCCTTCCAATTTTGAATTTTAATCCATTCTAGAGCATCGTAACCCCTAGGATCTTGTCCTGGAGTGTGAGCTTGGTGACAGGAGGTAAGCCCCGTAGATCTAAGGCGGGGAGAAAGTGTTTGGGATCAGATTCAACCCGTCATTGGCATAGCTCGGGTGGTTTCTACTCCCCAACTCTATAGGTCAGACGAGCTATTCTATCTTCGCTTTTCTGATTCATAGTGTAACCAATAGCTTAAATTTCATCAAGATCCATTTAAAAACCCATAAATTTATTTACTAGAGAACTAGGCTCCGACCATTGCTCCCACTATTTTTGAATGTGACACTCCCACTATTTTTGATTAACCCATTAATCAACCCCGATCTTGCACGGATCATGGAGAACAAGTATCCCATCTCCACCGCTCATCAGAGACCTCTGCCATCACCATTCCCCTTTTGTTTATCCTAACACTTGGTTTGAGAACCTCAGCCTTCAAAATTTGAAATTTTTTTGTAGGTACATACACCTTAAGTCTCCGTATGCAGTGCGTTTGAACACATGAACTTTATCCCAGGTCACCTAAGTTTCTAAGCCTCCATCATCGGGGCCAGAACCTCTTCAGCACCTCCATGCGATGAAGGAAACTCCCAGAAGAATTTTGAGAACGTCACCAGTCCATGTGGTGGCCAGAGCAAGGAGACACAGTTGATAGAAGCTCAACTTAGCCTAGTTCTTCCTAGTGTGCCATATATCGTTGGATCAAGAGCGCCCCCAATTTAAATCCTAGTCACTGGATCGAGTGGAGCAAGCATCGTTAGATCAGACCTGAGATCTAATCTCAGCCCTCCATCCGTGAAGAGGTACACAACCATCTGGACTGCCGGCGCATAAGTGGTGCTACGTGGAGTGTCGCTCACCATTAGATCGCGTACCAAGGGCATATTGAATATTCAACCCGTGCACATTTTGTAGTTTATTTTTAATATTTAAATTTTCACCTATAGAGTAAAAATTATTGTAATATTTACACAAGGATCATGGGCTTTATTTTTATTGCATTCGGGTCCAATGTTAGGTCATCTTACGTGCACGTGCATGTGAGATGCTAGGACTTTTTGCAACCAACCCCCTTATGGTTTGGTTATTTTGATTTGGTCCTGAAATTATGTAAATCAGTGTAATAGTTTTAGATAAATTAAATCTGAGCTCCTAAAACTTATTTCATTTGCAAAATACCCCTGCTAGTGCTTATTAAATTAAATATATTTAGGTATTTTTCTTGATTGGTCCCTAGATTATGTTTGAATGTTATAAAATGCATAAATAGTTCCTAGAAATTGCATTTTAGTCCCTCTATTGTCGATTTAATTTCTTTCTTGTATTCTAGTTATTAAAAATATAATTTTGCATCAACAACTTGTAAGAATATTATATAAAGTGCTTGGAACCATATTTTATCACATATAATTTTTGTAAGCCATATAGAATTATTTCGTATCTATAAAAAATACCAAAACATTGCATTTTCTCCTATTTTCTATTTAAAAAACATGAAAATTACAAGATGTTTTGAAAAATCCCAAACATGTATACTTATTTAGTGATATTTCATCTTGTGTAGAAGAATTTTTGAAAATATATAACAAAACTCCTAAAAATTATGAAATCCTAAAAACCTTATAAAAATTTGTAAAAAGTCTTGAAAAATATAAAAATATTGTTTTCTACTTCTAACTTTCTTTGTGATATATAGATTATATTAAAATTAATTTAGGGGTTTTAACACTTACAGATATTTGTTAAAACCCAAAAACATTTTATTTCTTACATTTTGAATTTAGTTATTTTATTTAAAAAATCCAAAAAATATCTCTTTTCTATATATTATCTATATGGTATATTTATTAACTATATTATTATGATTTTCCTAAATATTAAAAACTAGCAAAATTAAAACTTTAAAAAAATATTGGAATTAAAAATCCATAAAAATTATATATTTAAAACCCACAAAAATTTACAAAAATAAAAGACTTAAAAATACAAAAATAAAAACACAAAAATAGTTTTTAGTAATTATAATTGTTTGTGTTTTCTACTCCCTGTTGTCTTTGTGGTTCTAAACTCTACATACTTATACACTACACATATTTTGTAGAGTTGAAAATAAAATAAATTTTGACTCACACATTTATATCGCTTATCATTGATTGTGGGTTGATTTTTGTTTATTAGAGAACCGGTCAACACATCGATTATGGATCTAGCTTGTTAGATCTATAGATCGACTTTCTCGGCTAATCAAATGTCATCATTACTAGGAACAATGGTTGAGTAGAGTTATATTTTTCATTATTTGATATGTTGTCGGCTTTTCACTCTTTATCTATTTCCATATAATTTGTTTTAACCATATTTCTTGTTTCACGTTGTTACGAGGGCCCACTTTTCAAAGGAGAGTTTCTTTAGAGACTCGAGGTACCTGAGAGACATGGAGGTTGGTGGTTGTACACCCACCAACTTTAGATAGCAGCATGAGAAGTCAAGGAGTTGATTATAATAGATTAGTATAGAATTAGTTTACATTTTTGTGAGAAAAAGATTTATTTGCTTAATTTGTAATAATAATAGACACTTCAACTCTTGTACACTTAATCTTATTCGAGTCGATTTCATCAGGTGATTGTTCACCTGGGGGACCTGAGTCGTTTTTTATCGATTTTCATCGTTTCTAACTTTATTCCTCTCTATTTCCTCTTATTTTTATTTGTTTTCATGATTTGTGTTTTTTGCTTATTTTCATTTTGCTTCTTGTAGAATGTGCATTTAGATTATATGAGTGTATGTTCGGTAAACTAGGTCCAAAGCTATCATTCCATTCATGTACCTATAGTCTCATGGTTGGACTTAGTCAAATTGAACAATTTCATCATGAAATAATATCTTATATCATAGGATGATTTCATCATTGCATTCATTTAGTGTAATTTTCAGTTCTACCTAGAATCATGCATGAAGAGAGCTGGGAAGCAAGGTGAGCATTTTGACTAAACATTGCATCATCGTTTTCTGACTTGCATTGATTTTTTGTCCTCTCCCTATGATTTTGCTCACATAAGCCAAGCAAAGAATTGACTAAGCTAATAGGCCTTTATATAAATATACTCAAAAAATGACAACCAAAAAAATTAAAAAGGACTACTAAGAAAATTTGACCAAAATAAATTAATTGGACTTCATTGTATTGGGTAAATAATACCATCATTTTTCCCATGTACCATCTAGACTGAGTGACGCACGACCCTTAATGATTAGAGCTGAAATCTTAGTCTAGTTACTACCTTGTATATTGACTAGATTCATGAAGTATTGATGCTTCTATAAATGTGTGGGCAAGCAAGGTTGTGTCTGCTTGTATACTTACTTTGAAGTACTAAGCATAGGGGAACTGTGACTGCGAGTCTATGTCTCATGGTGCCATGTTTGAGTACCCCGCAAGGGGTAAAGTATTTGATTGCCCTATTGGCTTCCTTCCTCTACTTTTTTGGCTGAGTAGTATATCTAGACACAATAACAAGGATCTTAAAAAAGTGCATGCTACTAGTTACAAAGGAAGTGGAAGTAAAAGATGATTGTCTGGTAGTAATCGTTCACTGATGAATCCCGTTACGGGGTGAAATGAGGGGGCTAGCGCGTTGAGACGGAGCCCTACAACGTACGACGGAGAAGGAAGGCCTGATCTCCGGACCTGTGTAAGGTCTAGATGTCCGGAGAGATGCGGGAGGTTTAGAAGCGAAGGGGGAAAGTTTTGAGGTGGTCAGTGAGTCGAGACAAGGGCTGGAATGGTGTGGAACAGAGGATGCAACAATAGCTTCTGTGAAGCTTGATTTTGGAATTTTAAGCTAGTCTAAACCAATTTGAATGGAATAAAAAGCTACTCTACTCTAATGTTAAAGCTAAGAATAGAAAATATAAGGAAAAGAGAGCTCACCTAACATAGTGTGAATGGGAGGAAAACTCGCACGGAGAAGCTCCAATGAGGTATGGATCGACTCCTCCAATGCTCCTCCTAATTGCGATTCGACGATTGTCACTTCCTATCATGAAGTACAATCGAAGAAATCGATTCGAGGGGCTAAGATATCAGAAATGAGGATCAAATTCATAATGGAGACTGACATAAGATATATTTATAGGAGGTGGTTTGACCATGGATCATGCTCGATTTAGAGGTCATGCGATCGATTAATCATAAGGGAATGTAAGATCTATGATTGAGGGAAAAAAGTCATGAAGTATTCAACCAAAAGGATGAATGTCTTGGTTGTGAAAATTGCGAGAAATGAGGTGGTCAGCTCCTTATAGTCGTAGACCCTTGGGGGGCGAGGAGTTGACCGAGGTCAACTGAGACTCATATCACATTGGTGCACATAGATCACAAAAAACAAAAGATAAAATAAAAGAATAAAAAATTAAAAATAAATAAATAAATTAATTAATTAAAACTCAAAACATTAAAAATGTTCATTTTATGTAGTATTTTATGATGATTTTATTTATTTTTACAAGTTTTTTTATTAAGTGTTATTTTATATATGTATAATTATACAACTGACTGAGGAATGATGCTTTGAATAGTACCATGGTGTGTAGATATACAGGTTTGATCAACCTCAACTTATCATGTATCTAAATGTGTAACTGATGAGCTTATATATGTATGATAATACAATACCTTAGAGTGCAAGTAGTAAAATGCATAAAACTTACAATAATAATCTTTATAGATGATTTGGGATAGTGAACGACAAGTGTAAGAATACTAATAGAACATGAACATCCCTTATATACTCTTTTACATTTCTGTTAGTGTAGTTACTCTTAGCTATTTTAGGTTTACTGAGCTTTCTGCTCATACGTACCTCTTTGGAAACCCATCCAGGTTTGCAGGTTGTTAAGTAGCAGTAGTGACTTGAGCTTCCATAGTTTTTACCAGATTCAAGGTAAATTTTCATTTGTAGAGTTGTACTAGTCGTTATTATACTTTTGTAGCTTTTGTAGTTTAAGTTGTTAATCATGTAAAATATATTGTGGACTCTATCGAAAATTTGTAAAATTTTGAGAACCATGAATATATATATTGTTGGAGCATTTTATTCCTTTATTTTCTTACTTTACATTCCGAATGTTATCATGGCGTATGGGGCTATTGTCGAGTATCTTGATCCTAGGGAGTTAGGTCCAACGCTCTCCCCATGGGGCGGGGCGTCACATGTGACCTTTTCAAAATCCCACTTCTTTTCATTTTCTTATAGTCCTATGACAAGCGATAAGGACTAAACAAGCTAGTTGAAAGCCCATGGTCAACTTTGTGGAACGAACAAGGCTCGTGATCGCTTGCCATTTTGAGGATAAAAACCCCTAGAGAAATTTTATTACCTTTTTTAGTAAAAATGCCTAATTTCTTATCACTATATTTGTCTATATATATAGCCTTTTACAAGCAATATCTCCTTAAAGCCAAAAATTATTTTAACACAAAAATCATTATTTTCTAACTTCCTAAATTTATTTTTATTACTTTACAAATCCCATAAACACTCTAAAAAATAGTTTATTTATGTTCATCACCTTTTTATAAAAATAAAATAACTCTTCATATATTAAGTCCTTTTTCAAATTTAAATATATTTTTCAAAATTAAAATTCTAAAAAGGTCAACATGAAAAAACTAAAAAAATAAAAATAAAAAAATCATATTAAATATAAAGTATACATATATATATACATTTATTTATAGATATAACACGCAAAATAATTTTTTAAACACTTGGAATATAAAACAAAAAAACATTAAAAAACTACGTAACAAATCCTTAAAAATTCCAACGTGGATCAAGACCCGTGCCTAATTATCTTGGCCAATCCTAGTTGGATAGTTGTCTCTTTGAGTTTGATAATGGAACCTTCCAAGTAAAATAAAAGTATTAGAATAGATTTAATTGCCTCGATTAAGAATACAAATTACACTCATTAGCATATTAATCTAGGTGAACATTTAATAATAAATTATGATGAATTAGTGTGGAGGGAGGTCTTTTAATCAAGAGAGAGAAGGAGCTAAAGAGAAATGATTTAATGGTTGTGGGAGTTGTTGGGTGGTGGAGGAAGAATAGTATGAAGGGTTTGGAATGTTAGATAAAAAATGGGAGTGGGAGAAAACAAACAAATTGGCTTAGATAAGAAAATACATTTGCAACTGACAATTGACAAACTGTCAAATGGAATAATTATCAACATAAAAGTTATAGATCTTAATAAATAGATCAAAAGAGTTGTAGCTTATAGTTTCTCTATTCCAAACAAATCTCAAAAATCTTATGGGTTTTTGACCCCATGTACATAATATAAATTGTTTACAGTGGACTTCAAATATTGTAACTTTCATACTAACTCTTTTTTTCATTGATTTAAAACATGCTTTTTCTTTAAATATAAAATAAATATGTTATTGTTGATAAAATTTTAGAAATGTGAAAATACCTCTAAAATGCTTACATGCATGTACCTCTTAAAGGTTTTTTTAAAAGCTCGATTATTATACATGAACTTTAAAGTGGACTACATGTTTATCAAAGTTACACATAAATAGTTGCATGTATTCAGAGTTTCTCTTTTATAACATGTTTCAAATCACAGCCTTTTATTTTTAAGGTCTAGGGTTTTTCTGTTTTTTTAATATAAATTTTGCGAGATAAAAGATTGAAATTTAGTTTGGTCAAATAAAGATCTAACAATAGATGCATGCCTGGAAAGTTGGATAAACGTTGATGGGGTTTCAATAATGGCGATGTTATAAGCAAAAAAAGAGGCTCATAACAAAGTAGACGCAAATAGATATTTTCCATATTATCGTTAATCCACTAATAATACCCTTATAGACACATTGATCCATGGATTCGTACATCACGATTAAAAAGAATCAGAACTTATTAATATCTTTCTTGAAACAAATAAAAAGGAAAAAAGAAAGATGAAACATAGGTCAATGATCAACTAAGCCCTCTTGTCGGCTTACTTAAGAAAGAGAAATCATTTGTAAATAAAATGGAGTATGTTCGATCTTATTTTTGGGATTTTGAACAAAGTTTGAAACAGTTTGAACTTTTTTGGAGATTGGATACAATTAATAATTCATGATCTCCCATCACCAAGAATGAAAACTTCATTCTTGATTCCACAAGAATTTACATGAAAGCGTTCAATTTGCTTCTCTTCCATTGAAGTTTTATTTTCCTAGAATGTATTCTAACTTTTATCCATATTCTACTTCCGATGATCAATTCCATCTTTGATGAAAAAGATGGACCTTGTTCCTATTTCATCTCTTCATTAATTTTAGCAATGAGCACAACTCTATTGTTTTGATGGAGAGAAGAATCTTTAAATAACATTTCTGGAAATTTCTATTGAAGAATTTCAACAAAATCTTCCAATTTCTTATGATATTAAACTCTTGCATTCCGTATCCATAGAGTAATTTGAATATACAGAAATGCCTTATAGTTTATATTAATTGTATTAATAACTACTCATTAATGATTCAATGACTATCTTTGAATCCCCAGAATATTTTAGTTTATGTCCCTACCTATTATCTTCAAATGCCAAGAGATATGTATAGATTAAAGTGGATACTATGAAATTTTTTACTCATTTACTGGTGAGTTATTTTATGAAAATTTTTGTCATGTTTTTCTTGGTTTTCACACATTTTATTTAAGAATGTGAATATATAATTATGTCAAATAAAGTTAATTGGGAAAAGATAGAAATATCAAAGTATCTATATGCAAGAGATAACGATCCAAAACTAAAATTGATTTAATATCTTTTATATTGGTTTTTGTTTATCTTTTATCTCATTTTAAGTGTTAATGTCATGCTATGAATTTTTATAAATTGTTATAAGTTTATGAAATTATTTTCTTTGGGTGTGTTTTTGAAGGTATTTTAATTTATTCATTCGTCTGGAATGTCCAAATGTTGGTTCATTATGAGGCCTACTACTTCAAATCTCTTCGTACAGTGCTTGATAAACTATAGAGCTCCCTCGGTATTCATGCATTCAGAAAATTCTCTTATAAATTATATATTTATAGTTCTAACTAGCAAATGAACCGAATACTAGACCTAACTTACTACAAGCAGTAAGTATCATTGTTTCAATCAAGATGTGAATCAAGAAGAAAAGGAGAATGTGAAATCTCTTTTGTATTTTTCATTATTTTTTTATACTCATAACAAATGTGTAGTGGCATGTGTAGGGACTGTTGAATTCAGGGAGACAAACTTTCAACTAAGCGGCAGTGTAGTTATTAATTAGGAATACAATTTTCAAGGGTTTTTTCATGTTTTTTTATGGATTTTTAAAGATTTTTAATGATTTTTAAATTAATCTTGAAATGTTTTATATCGTTACTTTCCTCATTTTTAATTTTTAATTTTTTGTAATTTTTTAATTTTTATGTATTTTTAATTTTCAAAATAATTTAATGAATTAAAATTTTACAAAAAGGGATAAAAGACTTTTTAGATTTGTACAATATCAAAAAAAATTAAAATAAGAGAATAATTTTTATTGGGTTTTAACAAATATTCTTTATTTTTGGTGATTATTATGGTATTTTTATACGTTTATATGGATTTTATATTGGATTAAAGTTGAAAACAATTCTAAAGGAAAATTAAGCTACTATTTTTTGCGATTTTCAAAATAGAAAACAAAGTCAAACAATAAGGAATTTTGTAAATGTATTTTTATTAAGCATTAAAGCAGCACCAAACATATATTTTTTTCTTTGATTTTATACAATTTTTGTAATTTTTTCAAATTTTTAAAGATTTCTATGTGTATTTTATGTATTTTTTTATATGTCATAAAATATAATAAAATATAGCTACCATAATTTTATAGAATTTATCAAAGAGTTTTAAAGTTCTTATGGATTTTAAAATTTTAAACAGTAAAAAGTTTCACATTTGTGAATTTTTAAAAAATGGAAAATGAAAGAAATTATCAAAACCAAAATTACTGGAGTTATATCAAGTTTATAGATATTTATCCTAATTTTTGTGGGATTTTTGGTGATGGAACAGAATTTATCCAAGTAATACAATTACTGAATGAAATGCATCACGTTAATGACTAGACTACGATTACAATAAATTACTAGAACATTTATTAACACTAATAAAAAACTCAAGACTAGGTATGTAAATAACCTAGATCTCATGTCAAGATTTCATGGGAATGGCATAAGAGGGGTATACTTGCAATTAAATAAATCTTATGTGCTTTTATTAACAAAATAAGAAGTTCAAGACATATACTACAAATAAACCAAACAAAAGCTTACGTGAAGAGATTGCGTGTATGCTCTTGACTTAAATAAACCAAACATAAGAAGTTCAAGCTTTTATTAATATAACAAAATATACACTACAATTAATCAAAGTCACATGATGTCACATGTAGATGGACTTATTTGCATATTAACAATAAAAAGGAGAAAAGTCACCATATCGCCAAGCCGCGCGTGAGGCATACGTGAGACGAGGAACATCAGCATGCGGTTGGGATTAGCTTGTATGGATCTGATTAAGCGGTCTTCATTTGGGAACCAATGGACAAAGGAGATTGAATATGGCACCCTCTTCTTTGATTGGACGACGATCAAGCCTACTGCAAGAACAACTATGAAAAAGGCCACCAACAGACTTCAATCGAGCCAATCTTCCTCAAATCGTAATTGATGTCTATTCTAAAAACTCTGTAAGGTTCCTTAATCAATTCTACATTTATATTTCATTGAATCGACATCCAAGTCTCACTAATAAGAGACTTGGAAGGTTTGCACCTCGGCAAGATGTTGAAGCTTTGATTGAGATCCTGATGCTTCTATTTTTACGACTTCCAAGGCAAATCCAAAGCTTGAAGCTTGGAGACCTCGGCTGGATTGTTATTCGAAACATAAAGGAAAAAAATAAGTGATAGGTGGATGGGTTAGGTCTCCAGCATGTGAGGGTTTGAGACACAACGTTCAAGATCCGATATGACGATTAAATCCAATATTTAAGATGTGAATAATAGTATGAACAAGCGGGTGATCTCGAGTGAGGTGAAAGCAATCAGATTAAAAGAAATTGCATGAAATCAAATAAGATTAAAAGCTAGATCTAAACTAAGATTACCTGTGATGGATTTTAATAAAATGGCTTATCACCTTGATAGGTGGAAAGGCCAGAAGCTGAACACGACATCCATGGAGCTCTGTCGGTGGTTGGATCTTGCTTCCTCCTTCGTCGCACACTCCCACTCGCATGGGTCTAATTCCTATAACTGATTGGACCTTGTTGATGCTTCAAGCTCGTGGGAAAAAAGATAAAATGCGGATCAAACTTGGAATGAAGGATCTAGGGATGGATTTTATATGTAAGAGTAAGACTCGAGAAGTCTAGGAAATTTGGGCACGAAAAATAGTCTAGATCAGGGAAATAGGAGTCAAGCGTTGGTCATGGATGTGAGGGCTAAATAGGTGGATAATCAAGATTAAAGGAGGTGTTATTCATGAGAAAAATTTGGGAGAAGAGGCGGGTTTGTGACTAGGAAATGGGCTTGGAAAAGGGGAGGTAGTTGACACACCCCAGTCAATTACCGGGTCCTAGACCAATAAGGTTTTATCTCGAATAAGACTAGCACAACTCAACAAAATAATTAAAATTAAATAGAAATATTTACAAAATAAATAGAAAATGAATTTAAAATAACAAATGATCAATATATATGATGTTCATAATTTAATTCTCGATTTTATAGATATTTTAAATAAATAAAATAATTTAAGTTAAATAGATAAACTAATTAAATACATATATTTACAAGTATAAACAACTCATATACAAATTACAGATTTTTTTATTATTTTTTACTAATATATAAGTAATTCCATATTTTATTTATTTAAAAAATAATTTAAAGCCTATAAATATATCTTTATTTTATTTTTATAAAATAATTTGTGCTATAAATAATTTATTATGTACAATATATGTTTATGTTATCTATATAGAAGGTATACGTATTTTTATTAGTGATATTTTTCATATTTTATTAGTTTTGTATTTGATTTATTTAATGGGATTCAGATACCATTTTTATTATTTTACAAAAATATATGTAAGGGTTAACAAATAGGGTGAATTATAACAAAGGTATTATTTACTTATACAATAAATACATTTATTTATTTATAATTATTTTTATCATTTGAAATTTTTATTTATATTTTATATAATCAATATAAAATATAAATAATACATTAAAAATATAATATGTATAGAAATATCAAGAATAAAACATATACATGTTAATATACAATTGCACAGATATAGTAACACCTCCAAAAAAGCTGAATTTTACATCTTAACTCCATTTTTCTGAGATTGCCTTCATTTAAAAGATTGTTTTGTTTTAAATACAATGAAAGTGACTTTAGTTCATTTTGAATTCATATGGAGAATATATTGAGCTTTAAGTTCTTAGTTTACATCTTTTTCTAAGTATTATACCTTTTATTCTTTATATGATTTATTTTTACAATTTTTTATATTATTTAAAGAACATTTTTATGTACAAGTTTCATGAAGAAAATATTTTTATTTGAGGTTGATTTGATGATAAATAAAATAGTACAAGATGTTAGCCATGTGAGCCTGAGGCGAACCATTCCTACAATAAATGTTATTGTAATGTTTGATTTATCAATAAAGGTTATTGGTTATTTCACTCCCCATCTGAGATTAAATGAATTAATGTACTATAAGGTCCCTTTGTATAATTAGGATTATGTACCATGGCCATCTTAATGATCATATATCTTTTGATTCAATAGTTGATTATAGAGGTCGTTGATTGGATGAATATCTAAGGAGTTAGATTGAGGACTCGTCAAGCATCGTCAAATGATTGTTAAGACATGATCTCCAACCTGAGTAGGAGATGGAAATCCTTTCTCATAAGGTTGATATCTGACTGACCTCTTGATGTAGTTCCTCTACATGGGAATAGAGATTCGGAGATGTTAGATTAGTTAGGTCAAAGAGTTGACTTAATGCGATCTAGATAACCTAGTCCTATGTCATATATTTTCAAGATATAAGCACATATCCTCTAACCGGAGATAGATGTGTTACTATATGTCTATGTACATTTGGCAGACCAATAGGTTGATGGCCTAATCAAGTTCTATACACTGGCGAGCTGGTATGCATATGTGGGCATATGAGTAGTACGATCTCTCTAAGGGATCATACAGGTTCACTTCTGAATCGGAAGACATGAGCTCACTCATGAGGTATTTCGACTGATCAAATTCCATGCATGGGCATTGTGCTTTGGAAGCATGATAAGAATTTGAAGGTGTCATATATGCTTTTGGAAAGCATATGATTGATACCAACTCCCAATGATCGAATGAGAAACTTGTTAATGAAACCCTGAAGATGGCAGTGTAAATTGATATGTATCTTAGAGTTTATTATAGGTCTTCCAGTATGCAGGATGTATAGGTATTAAGAATACCTGAGGGCGATGTGATTATAAACAATTGTATAACCATGATGCTTCCATTCCAAGGGAGTGATGAATAGGTTTGGATTTTAGTGACGTCTCTCAGTAGAGAATGTGACCTAATATTGGTCCAACTGTTGGACATTGATCTAAATGTGATTCAAATGCAATGAAAAGATTAGATTTACATCCATGACTTAATAAAGCATCTATGAGAGGTCCATGAGATCCGGATTTGAGATGTGATCTCAATATCCAAGTCACTATATGTGGAACATGCAATCTCCATGTCCTTATCTCCAAGTATCTGCAGAGAAAGAGCATTGTTCTTGAAAGAGTTCGAGAATAATTCCATTGTTAGATTATATCCAAGTATTGAGAAACTAATAATTAAATGTGATTTAATTATCATGAATAATGTGAATTTAATTCATATTATTTAGATGCATGGCAATGATGATCCGAAATAATTAAGTGTGATTTAATTATTATGGATAAGAACAATGACGATAGTACTATCCAATTAGTCATATATATTATAAATGTGATTTATAATGTATTAGAGAGAGCCTACTGTAATTTGTATTTTTTAATTAATTATTGATGTGAATTGGATTCAAATTGGATAATTAACTGAAAATATAATTTACAATGTATTTTCGGTTGTGAATGTGATTCACAAATTTCCAATGGCATGATTGCAATGGTCATAAGATAATAACGAATTATTTTTCGTGAGATAATTTGCAACAAGTGTTGTTGTAAATATTGGATATTTCATGTGATAATGTAATCTCAAGAATTGGAAGAAGATTGCATCCTTCCAAATCAAAGGAGGTGGACGGCCACCAAGTCCTAAAGAGAATGGGTGGTCGTCCCCCCCCTTTTTTAGGGAAGAGGGCAATCTCCTTCCTAATTATTTCCATGATTGATAGATTTAATTTGAAATTAATTTATATTTATTATTCAATATATATTTAAAATAAATTAAATTAATTGTTGTTATATTTTTACAACAAGATTATGGTCATTGAAAGAAATACAAATCAATCTCGTCCATTGATTTTGTGTTGTCCATGGATTGAGATCTATGGACTCCTAAAATACTATATAAGAAGAGGCACCCCATGATCTTCAAGTTATAACATCAATAGCTCTCTCTCTCTCTCCCTCATTCTCACATCATATCTCTCTCTCTCTCCCTTCCTTGAGTGTCCGTCCACTGTAACCCTAGAAGAGAAGATCGTCACCGCCATCGCATAGTCGTTGTGTTGTTGCTTTGACTACTCTTGGATCTCCATATTCTTTGGTGCGCCTTGCTTGTGAAGAATATGTTTGATCTCATGAGACAATATCAGGAGTTCCATCGCCTGGATAAACTATTTGGATTGCCATAAGCACGCGATTCATCTCCACGCTCGCAAGCATCTCCTCCGACAGATTGGACTTGAGACATGAGATCTCTTTGTTTAGAGACTCGATCACAACCACGCTACAAGAGGTATTCCTTTATATATTATGTGGTTTAGATGAAATGATCCATGAAGTGTTCTTGGATCATGTGGTTTCATCGATTAAAAATTTTAAATTCCGTTGCACCGAGCAACTCGTGTGACTAGTCGCTCTTGATCGTATATGATGCGATCCTCATGCTTCCGTGATGCACTTAAGGATTCTCCCATATCCTTAAAGTGGTATAAAAACCTTGGTCATATCTTGGATGTGATCTAAAACCCTAGGCAATCATGGTTCATGATTTGGATGCGCAGAAATCATTGTTTTTTGCATTGGATGCAAAAATCGAATTGGTTTTTGATGAAATAAAAACCTACTGTTTGTGAACTGTTTGGAAGTTTATTTTTTTGATAAAATGTATTTATAATGTCTAAATATATTTCAAAAATAGTAAGCTTTGATTGGTACTAAAAGTGCACAAAATTGATTGGAATAGTTCCCGCTATGAAAAATTATTTTGCATGTATTCATGGATCTATAACAAAACTATTTTTTCTTACTGTTTTCCTATAATGAAATAGTATATAAACACTTGAATTAAGTTATTGATAAAACCAGCAAACCACATGATTTTATTTCGCGTGATTTTGACTCTATTTGCCCTAGATATTCCTTATTTAGTTGAGATGTGTCGGATGATGATTGAATCATCAAGATCTCTTTCTTAATTTGTCTATCATTCAATGTCAATCAAGGAAATTGAAATTTTTTCATGATTAATTGATAATTAATATTTATTTATGGAAATAATTGATTAAACATCAATCATCATTGAATGAATGTTCATGAAAACCTTTGTATATCCTACAAGTTGTAGGACCATCTCTACATGAAAAACTTTGTTAATTGAAGAGGATTGGGGTTTGTTTAGAGAAACTCCTTATAATATTAATCAAAATGGTTGTTATTATTATTATATGGTATAATTTTGTTTGAAATATCGATTATCATCTCAAATACAAAATGATCAAATCGCATATTTTGACCTAAGGCGAATATGGTGTCTAGTCAAGGAGCATTGGGTTAGCAGGTTGCTCCGTGAGCGGTCAGTCCTACTCCCATTGAAACTGGCCATTACAGCGGGTAAGGAACGGATAATGTTTGAAGCAATCATGATGTATTTTTCCATTTATTAAAATTCAAATAATACGTATTTTGAGATAATACCATCCTTCAAGTAACAATCAACTTTGTTGGTTGATTGAATTGGATTGATAATTTATTTAATAGGATTAAAATTATTATATCCAATTAAACACTATATTATGAATAGATGTATATTTCCTTGGAAGAATTAATTATGTGAATATGATTCATGATAATTAATAACAATTTGAATATGAGGTGGAGGATCACATAAGTGACATCCATGGTCTCCCGTCAAGGCGAAGAGTTCCATCGTCAGGGATTGTATGTAGGAGACGCCTGTCCGAAGTGACAGCTCCTTCTTGCAAGCGCATCTGGATCGGGATCTTTGCTTCCCGAAAGAGTAAAGTAGTATACGTAGTGACCCCAATATCGAGTCCTCATATTATTGGGGCCATATTGGATTGCGTATAGCGAGTTATAGTCATGTTGACGGTTGGTTCAATTAACGAAGAGTCAACATCACCTTAGGGGTGGTAGGCCCAGGTGTTAAAGACCGAATTGGGAAATGCAAGTTGGACTTGCAAGGAGGAATGCGTTTCTGCTTCTTTTTATCCTAGTTGCAAGTTCTCATATTATTGGGATGTAACAAAGGTAAAGAGGAGATCCCAATTCTTGCTAGAGATATGGCGGTAAGTATATCTCTTGCTTTGAAAGTAATTAAGGGAATGAACTTTCAAAGCTGAAAAGGCAAGACTAATTTGATTAAAAATTCCATAATCGAAGAAGTTAAATTGAATATATAATTATTTATATGTTCTTATATAGTGCATTCATAATTTCATAAAATGAAGTCCATAAACCCAATTAGCATGTTCCTGGAGGTCAATCAATTGACCTGACCAAGAAATAAAATTCAACGAAAATATGATGAAGATCATATTTTGGCAAGATGCTACATTCTGGGTTCATTGTCCAACGTGTTTTAGAAGCAACATATGGACATGAACACTTGACATGATATCATGGTGAATTTGAGAGAAATGTTGATGTAAACCGCACACTGTGTTATAATATCATGAAAGAACTTATTCTCTATAAGATGCAGGAAGGGACTTCTGTCAGAGAACATGTACTCAAAATGTTTGGGTACCTTTCTGAGCTGGAAACCCATGGGGCTAATATGGACGTAGATATGCAGGCTGACTTCATTTCGTTGTCACTCCCTAATTCTTTCAATAGATTTGTGGTCACATACCACATGAGCAAAGTGGATTATAGTAACGTTGGGCTATTGGCTACATTAAAGTATGCAGAAGATGTGATGAAGAAAGATAGCCACTCTGACAGTGTAATGGTTGCACAAGTCACAGGAAAGCACGTTCGGAAGCATGGTTCATGGAATGGCACAACTCATAAGAGAAAGAAGAAGAGTCAAGGTGTTGGCTCATCTTCTAATTCATCTACTATAATAGCATCGAAGAAAATCGATGTATGTCATCACTGCATGAAGCTGGGGTAGTGGAGGTGTAATTGCCTGGATTACCTAAAGTTTGCTGACAAAGGTAAAGCCTCATCGGGTATGCAATCTATTGTCATCACTGAAACCAATTTTCTTGTTGGACGAGAAAGTATTTTGGTCATCAATTCTGGTGCTTCTATTCATGTATGCAATGGTTGCATTTATGTCAGGAAACTAAGAGTCTTGATGAAGGGGAGATAGTCATCCAGATCGGATCTGATGCAAGTGTTGCTGCAGATGTCATCGAACCTGCAGACTATTATTACATAGTAAAAGAGTCCTAGTACATAAAGAATGTCTTCATGTACTAATAGTCAGGAGGAACCTTATATCTGCATCTAAGCTTGTTAGAAATGGATATTCATTTCTAAACTGTAATAAAGTAGTCATAAGTCGTTATGATAAACATATTGCATATGGTGTTTTGACTTCTAGTGACTCTATGAATTGTGCATTGATGAAAATGTCATGAATGTTACTACCACTAATAAAAAACCTTAAAATATTAAGGACATATGGAAATCATTCAAATATGATTTGGCATCAAAGGCTTGTCATTTATCTGTTTATAACATCAATAGATTGATAAAGGATGGACCCTTAGATTTTCTAAAGGTTCAATCTTTGCCTACCTGAGAACATTGTATTCGAGGTAAAATGACTAGGACGCCTTTCCGTAATAAGGTTACAAGATGCGAGAATATTCTTGGCCAAATACATACTGATGTATGTGGTCCCTTTAGTACCGTGACCTGAAATGGACATCGATATTATTTGACGTTTATTAATGACCATTCACTATACAGGTTTATCTTCCTATTGCATCATAAATATAATACCTTTGAAAAGTTCAAAGAGTTCAAGGCTTTGGTTGAGAACCAAATCGATAGGAAGATTAAACGTATTCAATCTGATCGAGGTGGTGAGTACCTCTCAGATGAATTCAAGGAATATCTTAATGAGAACGCAATCGTCTCCAATCTCACTCCTCCTGGACCCCCCCAACTTAATGGTGTTGTTGAAGGATATAAAAAGACTTTCATGGATATGGTCTGTTCAATGATGAGTAAACCAAATTTACCACTTAATTTATAGGGATATGCAGTAGAGACTGCAATATATATCCTGAATAAGATTCCTAGACTGCAATATATATCCTAAATAAGATTCCTAGCAAATCCATACCTAAAACTCCTCCTGAGATTTGGTATGGAACCAAACCCAATGTTAAACACTTGAGAGTTTGGGGTTGCTTGCTCCATGCGAAGAACGTGGATGCAAGTAAGCTGGAATCTCATACTCGTGAGTGCTACTTCATTGGATATGTTAAGGATGGCATTGGATACTGGCTTTATGACTCTGAGACCCATAAGGTTTTTGTCTCTAGAGTTGTGAAATTTCTGTAGGATGATTTCCTTAAAAGCTATAACAAAAATGAAGTAGAGGAACTCATAGAGTCCCTTGAGGATTCTGAGGTTCCTTAACCAGAAAACTTAAAAGGTATAGATTTCATGTGTCAGGTGAAATTGACAATGATCCAGCTTCATTTGATGAAGCACTCGCAGATCATGACATGGATAGATGGATGCTAGCAATGAAGTCAGATTTCGACTCTATGCATAATAGTGGTGTATGGACCCTTGAGGATCCACCTAAAGGGGTAAACCCCATTGGGTGTAATGGATCTTCAATAGAAAGAGGGGGTTTGATGGGAAAAAGAGACTTTCAAAGCATGGTTCGTAGCCAAGGGTTATACACAGAGAGAAGGCATCAACTACGATGAGACATTCTCTCTTGTGAGTATGCTTAAGTCCATCAGGGCACTGCTAGCTATAGATACATCTCTTGACTACAAAATCTGGCAGATGGATGTCAAGACGGCTTTCCTCAATGGATACCTCGAGGAGGATATCTATATGGAGCAGCCCCTTGGCTTCATTACCGAGGAAGGTAAAGTGTGCAAGCTGAAGAAGTCCATCTGTGGTCTCAAACAAGCTTCTCGTAACTGGAACATCATATTTGACGAAACCATAAAGATTATGATTTTTGTGCAGAATCCTGATGAACCGTGTGTGTACAAGAAGCTTAGTGGGAGTGCCATTGTGTTCATCGTGCTTTACATAGATGGCATCCTTATCATTAGGAATGATACAGGGATGATGACCAGTGTTAAGATTTGTCTGTCGCATACCTTCGAGATGAAAGATCTTGGAGAAGCCTCTTACGTTTTTGGTCTGCAGTTGTTCAGAAACCGAGAAAAGAGGATAATTGGATTATCCCAACATGGGTACATTAAGAAAATTTTGGAACGTTTCCATGTGGAGAATTCCAAGAAAGGTTTCCTTCCCTTAAGACATGGTATCCATCTATCTAAAGGGATGGCTCCTCAAAATGTTGAGGAAAATAAAGCCATGGTTGGATGCCCCTACGCATTAGCTGTAGGAAGCTTAATGTACGCCATAATGTGTACAAGACCAGATATATGCCATGCAATGGGAGTGGTAAGTCATTACCAATCCTGCAATGGAGAAAAATACTGCAATGCAATGAAGAACATTTTCAAGTATCTAAGATGGATGCAAGATTACATCTTGGTCTATGGAGAAGGTGATCTCCAAGTTTTGGGATACATAGATTCAGACTTCCAGTCAGATATTGATGATAGAAAGTTGACATCAGGGTTTGTGTTCATGTTGAACGGTGGTGCTATGAGCTGGAGAAGCAAGAAGTAGGAAACTACAACAGATTCAACAACAGAAGTCGAATACATTGCCGCATCAGATGTTGCAAAGGAGGCGGTGTGGTTGCGTAAGTTCATCCTAGAACATGGTGTAGTTTCCTTAGATACTCCCATCCCACTACTCTGCAATAACATGGGAGCCACTGCCTAGGCAAAAGAACCCAGATGGCATCAAAAGACCAAGCACGTGGAAAGGAAATACCACATCATTCGGGAGATTCAAAAGCATGGTGACATCATCATCACCATTGTGGCCTCTATCAACAACGTTGTTGATCCCCTTATCAAACCTTTGATACAGAAAGTTTTTGACCAGTATGTAATGAGTATGGGTTTAAGGATTGTACCTGAATCGTTCTGAGGGCTAGTAGGAGATTGTTAGACATGTGTGCTCGAGGTTAACCATTCCTGCAATAAATGTTATTGTAATGTTTGATTTATCAATAAAGGTTATTGGTTATTGCACTCCCTATATGAGATTAAATGAATGAATACACGATAAGGTCCCTTTGTACAATTAGGGTTATGTATCTTGGCCATCTTAATGATCATACAATTGTTGATTCAATAGTTGAATCATAGAAGCTGGTGTTAGGATGAATATCTAAGGAGTTAAATTGAGAACTCATCAAGCACCGTCAAATAATTGTTGAGAGATGATCTCCAACTTGAGTAGGAGATGGCAATCCTTTCTCATTAGGTTGATATCTGACCGACCTCTTAATGCATGTCCTCTGCATGGGAATAGAGATTTGGAGGTGTTAGATTAGTTAGATCATAGAGTTGACTTAACGAGATCAACATAACCAAGTCCTATGTCATATACTGGCATGATATAGGCACACATCCTCTGACCGGAGACAGTTGGGTTACTATATGTCTAAGTATGTACATTTGGCAGACCAATAGGTTGATGGCCTAATCAAGGTTTATACACCGGTGAACAGGTATGCATATGAGTAATATGATCTCTCAAAGGGATCATTATTGAACAAGGAATTTCTTTGAGTTTTATTTAGATGAATAATTCACAAAGGTCGTTGCAACCCAACAAAAAATTTATTTACTTCTCGAGCCAAAATAAATACAAAAATGTAGCAAGAGAATTTTACTATTTAATTTACATGTATATTAAGCAGGATCGAACTCAGAGAGGCTATAAAATCTCGTGGCTTATTAAATCAATGAAAGGATAAATGAAATAAAGAAGAAAAATCTATGAAAGCAGCATTGGAGCAGCAAAGGGCGACGACGCTCCAAATGTGGAGGCAAAGGACGGTACGTGTGAGGTGGATCTGGAAGGCGATCCACAATCAGGTGGTGGGCAGCATAGCTCGAGATGGTGTTCTCCGATGCGCGAAGGCGGTCGGTGCATCTTACAGAGGATGGGCTCTATTGGCGGTCGGTTGAGGTGCTCGCGGAGGGGGTTGATGCGTCTTGTAGGTGGTTACACCAGGCAGAGGGGGTGGATCAGTGAAGTTCCTCGAGCAGAGGAGCGATGGAAGTCCGGGCGGTGGTGATGGTGGTCCGCGGAGCTTGCTAGTGCTCGACGAAGAAGGAGGTGCAGAGGCTGCATAGCGAGATCTGGCGACGGAGCTCCTCTCCGCGAGCGGTGAAGGGCTGAGCCGCGACGGGGGCAATAACGGCGACGGTGTTATCGCCCAAAAATTTTTCTTTTTTTGTAGTATTTTTTAAGAATAGGAGGTGATTTTTTTATTTTTTATGTGTACCTGCAATAGAATAAAGATAAATGACTCGAGGATGACGGCTCGATCCCAAATACAAATAGAAAATGTGAATGGAAAATGGATTCGTCGAAGTGGGAGGTTGATCTAGAGATCCGACCACCGTGCATGGCCGGAGGTGAGAGGTTACGATGAGGAATCAGAAAATGACGTGAGATAGGTAATAGGAGGGGATCGAATTGTGATGAACAACAAGCAAAGATTAACTACGATTATGAAAAAGTAATTGTGAAATTAAAACTAAAATTAAACCTAAAATTATCTAAACAAAAGACGAGAAATAGATGTGGATCTCACTAATGGGAATTGGATTAACGTTGTAATGGCCTCGATGAAGACCAACTCATTGTCACAGGATGGCTCGGAAACTAGATACTTTTCCACCAAAAATTGCTCTCGAGAAATTAGGCTCCTCCCAGCATAAGATTGATAAATTGGAATGTGGGAGGAGGACCGAAATAAATAGGAAAAAATGAATTTCAAAAAATGAATTAATGTGGATGGAATAAAGGTCAAGATGTTAATGGTGGAATTAATTTAATTTGATTTCAATAATTTTCGAAATTATATTGATTGAAATAATAATAAATGCCCAAAACTTAAAGAGCCACTTTACTGGTGGGTTAATTAAGGAATTAAATTATATACACATGGTATATTATTTACATAATTAATAAATTAAAAAAATTCATCATTTTATTAATTTAAATAATAAATCGTTAGTTATTTAATTTTTTAAGGGTGGTTGTTTAAGGAAATTATTTACATACATATAACGTATACATATGATACATTATACACATGGATAAATAAGGAAATTATGTTATTTTGTGGTTTACATATTTTTATTTTTATTTTAAATCATTCTGAAAAAAATTTTTACAATTATTTTAAAATACATTATAAAAAAAAATATGAATAAATAAATATAATAAATAAGTGGTAAAAGTGTAAAAACCACCCTAGAAAATTGCCTTTCAAACTGTAACTCCAAAAATTATGAAGCCACTACCATTTAAAGATATTTAATTTAAAATATGACGGAAGTGAGTTCGATTCAATTCGATCTCATATGGAGCTGGAATCAGCCTTTCAATTTTCATTTTACGGTTTTTTACGAATGTGGTTACTTTTATTTTGTACACAATTCTATTTTGCAATTGTTTTTTATTTGAAAAATATGTTTATTTACAACTTATGTCTAGAAAATTATTTAATTTGAGGTCAATTTATGGACAAATAAAATAGTGTGAGTTTTATACAAATATACACTGAATAAATTCAAAATAAAGAATAAAAAGTATTTACAAAGTATTTTCTAAAATTTTGAATTTTTTTATCAAAGACCCTATCTTCCCCTACTTTATTCCTAGTCGATCAGGTCAAGTCTTGATCGTCTCTCGAGGGTTGATTGAGCTTGTATTTGTTATATATACAATCTTTTATTTTCTTTATTTTCCCTTTATTTCTTTATTTATTTATTTTAGGTTAAAAGGTAATAAATATACAATATTTAAACAAAGATGTAGGTTAGTAAGAATATAGATTTATTTATATGTATAGGTGTTTTATAAGGTATTTTAAGATAAAATAAATGAATAAAGACGGTGAAATGCAGATTCATCAATCATATAGGTTCACTTATGAACCGGAAGACATGAGCTCACTCATAAGACATTGAGGCAGATCAAATTCCATGCACGGTCATTGTGATTTGGAAGCATGAAAGAATTTGAAGGTATGCTTTTGGAAAGCATATGCTCAATACCAACTCCCAATGACCGAATGAGAAACTTGATAAACCCTGAAGATGGCAGTGTAAATTGATCTATATCTTCTTGTTTATTATAGGTCTTCCAGTATACATGATGTATAGGTATCAGGAATATCTGAGGGTGATGTGGTCATAAACGACTTATTGCCATTACGCTTCCATTGCAAGGGAGTGATGAAACAAGTCTGGATTTTAGTGACTTCTCTCAGTAGAGAAAGTGATCTGATCTTGGTCCAACTATTGGACAATGATCTGAATGTGATTCAGATGAATGAGAAGATTAGATTTACAACCTTTACTTAATCAAGCATCTATGAGAGGTCCATGAAATCTAGATTTGAGATATGATCTCAATATTCAAGTCACTATACGTGTAACAAACAATAGCTCTATCCTTATCTCCAAGTATCTGCGTCGAAAGCACATTATTCTTGAAAAAGTTCGAGAATAATTCCATTGTTAGATTATATCCAAGCATTGAGAAATGAATAATTAAATTTTATTTAATTATCATGAATAATGTGAATTTGATTCATATTATTTAGATGCACGAGAATTATGATACAATATAATTAAATGTGATTTAATTATTATGGATAAGAATAATGTGAATAACACTATCCAATTATTCATATATATATATATAGATTATAAATGTGATTTATAATGTATTAGAGAGATCCTATTGTGATTTATATGTGTTGATTAATTATTGATGTGAATTGGATTCACATTGGATAATTAATTGAATATATAAGTTACATTGTATTTTGGGTTCTGAATGTGATGCACAAATTTCCAATGGCATGATTGTAATGTTTACAACATAATTATGAAGTTTTTTTGTGAGATAATTTACAAGTGTTGTTGTAAATATTGGATATTTCCTGAGATAATATAATCACATGAATTGGAAGAAGATTACCTCCTTTCAAATCAAAGGAGGTGGATGGCCACCAAGTCCTAAAGGGAATGGGTGGCTACCCCCCCAGGGAAGAGGGCAATCTCCTTCCTAATTATCTCCAAGATTGATTGATTTAAGTTGGAATTAATTTATATTGATTATTAAATATATATTTAATTTAAATTAAATTAATTGTTGTTTATTTTTACAACAAGATCATGGCCACTGAAAGAAACATAAATCAATCTCATCCATTGATTTTGAATTGTCCATAGATTGAGATCCATGGACTCCCAAAATACTATATAAGAAGAGGCACCCCTTGCTCTTCAAGTTACAACATCAATTGCTCTCTCTCTCTCTCCCTCATTCTCACGCCATCTCTATCTCTCTTCCTTGAGTGGTCGTCCACTCTAACCCTAGAAGAGAAGATCGCCGTCGCCGTCGTATCGTCGTTGTGTTGTTGCTTAGACTACTCTTGGATCTCTGTCTTCTTTGATGCGCCTCGCTCGTGAAGAAGATGTTTGATCTCGTGAGACGAGATCAGGAGTTCCATCGCTTGGATCAAGTACTTGGATTGCGAGAAGCACGTGATTTATCTTCGTGCTCGCAAGCGTCTCCTCCGACAGATCATACTTGAGACGGGAGGTCTCTTTGTTTAGAGACTCGATCACAACCACGCTACAAGAGGTATTATTTTATCTAGTATGTAGTTTAGATGAAACGATCTCAGAAATGTTCTTGGATCATGCGGTTTCATCGATTAAAATTTTAAATTCTTCTACACCGAGCAACTAGTGCGACTAGTCGCTCTTGACAATATAAGATGCGATCCTCACGCTTCCGTGATGTGCTTAAGGATTCTCTCATATCCTTCACAAGTTAAGTGCATAAAGAATGAGATGAATATGTACAATATGAAGTTGGTTTTATGGGATTTTTAAAAGTTAGAGACCATATCTTCCCCTACTTTACTCCCTTTTATTAGGCAAATATGTGAAGTACTCTCAGGGTCAAAATCAGTTTGTACATATGATACATATATACACCATTCATTTTTTTTATTATCTTCTTTATTCTTTTATTTTAGGTTAAAATAAGTGATAATTATACAATATTAACATGTGTTATTAGTTTATTAAGAGATGAGGATTAGTTATAATACATGTATTTTATAAGGGATTTTAAGCCAAAATGAAAGTATAAAGATGATGAATTGTATATTAATTACTAGCCTTCCCGTAGCTCGATTGAATCTTAATATTTCAATCAAACCAAGTAGTTTTCCTTGCTCCCTTGACATTGATGCTATTTTGAGACAACACATCAATTTCATTTGGGCCATGACTATATTGACATCAGACCTAATGTTGCCTTAATTTATTGTTTGCTAACAACTCTCCAGCGTTCAAATCTTTCTTTACAAATTCACATGGAGATTGAAATGAACTAATGCCCCTGATGTTAATGGTTGTAGACTTGTAGGGAGAAACCACTCTATCTTTCCTAGGAGACACAACTAAATGCTTGGACACATGGTAGCATCAATTGAGCATAATGGTTGGAGAACTCATCAAGAGTGCTTACTTGTCATGGTCTCTCAAAAAAAGTACATGCTTCTTTTTATTGGATATATAGATCTTACCTTGTCCCTATAGCATATACTACTCTTTGCGATGGTATGTTTTCGGGTATTTAATTTTGATCACATCCTTTAGTATTATTTCGTGGATTGAAAGGGTCTTTTTGAAATTGTACTCGACCATGAGTTACGATAGTTTGGTTGTGTATTAGGGATTGCTCTATGCCCTTCCTATCGTTTTATTGCCTTCTTAGGGATATGGATGAGCAAACTTTTACCCATTTTTCTGGAAAAAGATCGAATAAGTTGCTCAGTCTGATACTTTAATACAAGGATGCCCAAATGTTGCCTTATGATGACATATATGTATGCCAAATATACTCCCATAAGGTCCTTGGTAACTTTTATGATTATGGTAGAATAACAATACCGAGTTACAAGATAAGGTGCACCTTTTTTAAGTAGATTAACAATACCGAGTTACATCTGCAGTATGATTAACAATGAAGGGAAGGATTAAGTCTAACACATGTACTTCTATGTATATTATACTCGTTTAGTTGTTGATAAATACCATAAAGGTGATATTACTCATAACCGCTTTGCTTAACGAGTGATGTTAGTTAACTATTCTACATTACATGTAACTTAAACTATTTTATATTACATCTATTAACAGCAAATACAATTGACCATTTATTAGTCCACCGTATCATGTAACTAATGATAATCTTCTTTCTAATTAAATTCCTAGATAATTATCTTTTAGTTATTATATCTGTAACTTTTTATCTTGTTATAACCACGAAATAACTTTGTTCAATGCTGCGTATAACGGAAAAATCCTGATCAAACAATCAAATAACCATGCATGAAGCAAACACGACACGTGATTTATAAGGTTCATCTTTAACCGAGCTGTCCCTCAACGACAATGGTGGGGATGCTCTTTGTTTGACAGTAAAAACATCGGTACATAGGACACTGGTTTCACCTAACCCTAGGGGTTTATAAATGGGTCACCAAAATAGCAAGATCCTTGATTTGGGGTGCCATGCTTTTCCTGCCAGCAATATGAGGAGGATACACAATAGACTGTAATGTATTGGGTTGCGCAGTTAACATTGGACAATCTGATGTAGGTAAAGGAATTGTGCATGCCTTCACTTTTTGATTGATGTTGGTATCTTTATTTTTGCATGTGTTGTTTCCTTTTTCGATAACTTATGACATATAATTGACTATGTCTAATAGATATTGAAATTTTTTACACCGCAAATCATAAAAACTTTGCAAATCACACTCCAATCATGTATTCTTTCTAATTATCATACTAACCATGCAAGCTTGCTTCTTTTAACATCATAGACTCTGTCTTCAATTTGACTCTTCTTGAGTCAACTTGCTTATGGATTTTTCTCCCCTCTCTCCTTCCTGTAGTATCAAAAACTTGATAGGTATTACCAAGAACTTGCATATACAGACACATCAAAGCATTAGAATGTCTATTTCTCAAACATGATGATCAGAATAAATGAGAAACATTACAAAATAGATTCAACAATGCACTTTTATGTTGTAAACACAAACAACAATAGTTGAATATTAAAGAAATATAGAGGAAGCAATCTCAACAAAGAAATAATATGTTCATTCATCATCATGGTGAAAAAATAGTTGGAAAAAATTATAAAAGGTAACAATGACAAGCAATATTAATAGAGATTAATAGCCATGCTCTTTCATTCTCAACAACCATGCATATTAAGAATAGCAATAAAGGGGAAGGAATGAAACTTGCCTTGCATGATCGTCAATATCAAAATCAAAGGGAATGAATGTCTTCCAAAAACGAGAAATGACGCACCAGGAAATCTCCCTCTTTTCTCCTCTCATGAAGGTATCAGACACAATGAAAAGAGAGCCTCCCACTTTCCCTAAATGCCGATGGGAATTCAAAAAAGGATAGGGTGCGTGACCACGACTCATTCCATAACTGCATTTGTAATTTGCCTCCCTACCCAACACAACAATGCAAATTACCTTTGGTCTCTACATAATAAAGTCTCATGAAACATAAATACTTTGGTGCCCAATAGTTTCCAAAATCTGTATTTGATCACTTTCATTCTGTTGGGCCATAAATAAAATTGTCAGTGTTATTAATTACAAATATATACACATATAAGTCCATCGTTAGATTTAAATTCCAACAATATCCCACTTCGACTATATGTATATATATTATAATCACATAATATCTGAATGAACTCAGTCTTTCTGTCATCACTTTAATGGTCACGTATGTTAATACAACTTAATAACGTGGATTAGAACATGGGTATGTAGCATGGAAATCATATGCAATGTGATCTTAACATATCAATTTCCAACTGGTCCACTTAAATGAGATCATATTTTATGAATGACATAGTAAACATACAAGACTTTTTTATACAAAACAATGACCATAATGTCCAAACCAAAATACCAAGATAGCAAATAGAATTATTTACAAGCATTTTTAAGAAATTACAAACTCCTACTAAAACTGAACATCTTTAACAGAAAAGACACTCATATTCATGGTATAATCATGAAATACTTTAGGTGGCAATCCTTTAGTAAGCGGAACTGCAATCATAGAGTTTGTACTGATATGCTCAATAGATAATTGTCCACTTTCTACCCTTTATTTAACAACCAGGAATTTGATGTCTATATGCTTAGACATTGTCGAACTCTTGTTGTTATTGAAATATAAGACTATTGATTTGTTGTCACAAAATAACTTTAGTGGCCTTTTAATACCACTGACTATACGCAGCCCAATGATAAAACTACGCATCCAAATCATGTGATTGGATGTCACGTAACAAGCTATGAATTCCACTGTCATAGTAGAAGAGGCTATAAGGGAATGCTTAACACTCTTCCAAGAAATATCACCCCTAGCAAGTAGATAGATGTATCCTGATGTAGATTTCATACTATCTTGATATCCAGCAAAATCGGAGTCGCTATAACCAATGATCTCAAGTTGGTCCGACCTCCTATATGTGAGCATATATTCTTTTGTTCTTTGTAGATATCTTAGGACCATTTTAGTTGCTTTCCAATGGCCCTATCACGGATTGCTCAAATATTTGTCTAATTTCCCTATAATATATGCCAAGTCTGATCGAGTACAAACATGCGCATACATTAGACTTCCAACTGCTAATGCATAAGGAATTCTTTGCATCTCTCTTTTCTCAAAATCATTTTTAGGACGTTGGTTGAGATTAAATTTGTCTCCCTTAGCCACAGGGGCATCGGCTGGCCTACACTCTTGTATGCCATATCTTTTGAGAACCTTTTTAATATAGCTCTTTTGAGATAAACCAAGAATGTGATGAGAACGATACTGATATATCTCAATACCCAAAACAAAAGAGGCATCACCAAGATTTTTCATGTCAAAATTCTTTGAAAGAAATTTCTTGGTATCACGTAAGGTTCATATCATTTCTAGCAAGCAAGATGTCATCAACATATAATACCAAGAATATATTTATTCACACAAAATTTATGGTATATGAATTCATCAGCCAAATTCATCTCAAAATCAAAAGAGATGATCACATGATGAAATTTGAAATACCATTGTCATGAATCATGTTTGAGTCCATAGATTGATTTCTTGAGTTTGCAAACTATATTCTATGGGTCTCTCAACACGAAGTTTTATGGTTGCACAATATATATTGTTTCGTTAATGTCACCATTGAGTAATGCTGTCATTACATCCATCTAATGCAATTCTAAATTAAGAATGTATCTAATACCATTATAATACTAAAAGAGTCTTTCGAAGAAATCAGAGAGAAAACCTCTTTATAATCAATGTCATCCTTTGTGTAAATCCTTTTGGAACAAGGCAGGGCTTTGTATCTTTCCACATCATCTTTTGAATCCCTCTTGGTTTTAAATATCTATTTGCAACTAACGGGTTTCGCACCTTGATGAGAGAGATTTTGCGAGGGTCTAGATTAGTCTACACAAGACGAGACTACAGTGTCGCTGAAGCGACCGCTCACGAAATCCCAATCAATCAACAATTAACCCACTATATGAATCAGGCAATGAATAGCAAAAAATGTGAGTCAAAATTTATTGTTCTCTCCAACTAAATGTATAGAAACTAAGCGTGTAAAGGTCGAATCACAGAGAGCAAAATTGGTAGACTACTATTATTGTCAATCAAAGCGTATTATGTACAATCAAGTCCTTCATTTTATATTTTTGTGGGTTTCTAATTTTATATTTTGTTTATATTTTTGATTTTTTTGTATTTTCCTTTCTTATATTTTCAGATTTTTATATTTCTCTCTTTTTTTCTCTTTTTTTATATAGGTATATATGTATATATTAGAATATGTAAGGCTACGAATGCCATATAGAATACTATATAATTATAAATAGTGATCAAAATAAATAAAATACATAAAATAAATTGTTTTTAGGGTTTTATATATTTTTCTAATGTTTTTGTTAATTTTATGAATTTAAAATCAAAAAAATCCCAAACCAGGGATTTCTTAATAATCCTGAATTGATTTGAATATAATAGCAAATAAGGTTCAAGATGATCCAAATCAGTTTTTATATCTATATAATTATGTAAAGAAAATTAAGAAATAGAAAACCCTATTTTTGGAATTTTTTAGTAATTTTTAGGATTTTTAAGAAGGATTTTGGAGCTTTTTTATTTTTTGTGTTTTTTATATTTTTAGGAATTTTTGACTAGGATGAATGAATACTAAAATACACAACATATATTTTTGGGGGAATTTTTCAAAATATTTTTCTATTTTTTGGTAATTTATAAGCTAGTCAGGGACAAAAATATGCTCATTTTAATTTTAATAAGTAGTAAAGAGGTCCAAAATTGCAAAATAAAAATATTACATGAAACTATAAGCAATCAGGAGCCTATATCTATTTTTTGTGGTTTTTGGAGCACCATAGCTATTTTAAATACATACAACAAGCATAGAAAATTGATAAACTAGCAGGGGCATGTATGTAAATAAAATTAAATGAAAGGGCCTCGCTACAATTTTCCAAAAATAATGTATAATACATTTTGTGGGACTAAAAGTAATTACAAAAAGTAATAGGGACATACTTGCAAAATGGCTACCTCACGTGGGACGCCACCTAAGGTGACCTAGCATGGACCTAAATGCAATATTAAAGGAATCTATGAGTCTAATGCAATTTTACCATTTTATTTACATAGAATATTTAATTTATAGGATCAATTGATAAATACAAAAAGGATCAGGGTTAAGGTGTGATTTACCCTTATTAGGCGCTAGCAGACGTCTGGATATCGCTCACTAATCCACATGGTGCCTCCTCACTTGTCGATGATAGTTCGCGATCCGACAGTGGAGACTAGATCACCAAAGATGATCGACGGCTGAAGCTCTGATCAATCGGACGGCGGTTCTGCTATCTGGTGAGGGCGGTCGATCGGACGACGTTGAAGACACTTGGAAGAATAGGGAAGAACCCTCGTTCTCCCAAGCTTCAATCGAGGGCGGCACAACCCTCCGACCACCTAGGACGCTCACTAGAGACACAAGATGTTGCTCTGGCCCCTCTGCTCCTACTGGTAGTGTTGGAAAGGCTCCAGGAGCCCGAGCGATGCCCAACGAGCTAGAGGCTCCAAGTACCTTTGAGTTGCGCAAAAATCGACTCCTGATTATCTTTTGGATTCCAGTACCTGTAGAAAGGTTGCACGTGAGAAAACGATGGGTCCTAGTGTTTTATTGGTGTGGTTAGACGAAAAGAGGAGTGTGACGGAGAGATACCTGGCGAGGTGGCAAAGGGAGACCCTGATTCGCAAAACCACGATGGTTCTGGTTGGTTGGGTGGTCTGGGAAGATGGAGAAGGCATGGGGAATCGAAGTGGAGGTGATAGGCATGGTGGAAGACGATCAAACACATGTGGATGGGTTCGCCGGAGCTCGGCTCCGACGATCTACGAAGGAGGATTTTTACACTACGTCGATCAATGAAAACCTAAACTGATAACAGAAAATTAATCCTACGACTAATGACTAGTTAAAAAGCGAAGAAATTAGCTCTTATACCTGCCAGTGAAGGTAGGAAACAGGGTGGCCAGCGATGACCACCATGGGTGCACCTCCTCCCCTGCAAGTCGCTCCAGACCTCAGGGGACCAACCTATGTCACCGGGGGACTCTCAAGACCAAGATTTAGGGGCTCTAAAGCTTGGAACAGTGACCAAATTCGAAGTGGAAGGAGGAGGTTTTTATTTATAGACATGTGGAGCACCCTTATTGACCTAGGGTTTTGGAGGAACTTATTTGATGTACAACGGATCTAAAGATCCGACGTAGATCAATGTTGGTTGATCTTAATCGTGGCGTGAAGATTGGGTAAATTAGATTGATGAAACACCCTTGAAAAAGAGAGGAAAATTAGGGACTCAACAAGTCTGATGGGCGGCAAAGCCCCCAGGGCGAGTTGACCAAGGGTCAACAAAGAGAGCGACGCCATTGGTCCACGTCGGCCATGTTGGACATGCGAGCCCATGGCAAGCCGTTATGCAATAAATGTTATTGTGAATATCATTCCCTGATCTGAAATGAAGAATAACTAATTTGCATAATAGGTCTCTTAGTACAATTAGGGTAATGTACCATGGCCATCTTAATAATCATACAGTTGTTGATTCAATAATTGAATCGTAGAGGTTTGTGTTTGGATGAATATCTAAGGAGTTAGATTGAGGATTCATCAAACATCGTCAAAAATTTGTTAAGAGATGATCTCCAGCCTGAGTAGGAGAAGGCAATCTTTTCTCATATGGGCTGATATCTGACTGACCTCTTGATGCAGGTCCTCTGCATCGGAATAGATATTCTGAGGTGTCAGATTAGTTAGGTCAAAGGCTTGACTTGACGAGATCGAGATAACCAAAGTCCTGTATCGAATACTATCACGATATCGGCACGCATCCTCTGACCGGAGACAGATGTATTGCTATATGTCTATGTATGTACATTTGGCAGACCAATAGGTTGATGACCTAACCAAGGCCTATACACCGGCGAGCTGGTGTGCATACATAGTCATATGAGTAATACGATCTCTCAAAGGGATCATACAGATTCACTCCTTAACCGGAAAGACATGAGCTCACTCATGAGGTATTGGGACCGAACAAATTCCATGCATGGTCGTTGTGCATTAGAAGCATGACACGAATTTGAAGGTATGATATATGCTTTTGGAAAGCATATGATCAATACCTAATCACACTGACCAAGATTAAGAAACTTGTTGATGAAACCATGAAGATGACAGTGTAAAATTGATCTTTATCTTCAGGTTGATCAAAGGTCTTCCAATATGCAGGATGTACAGGTATTAGGAATACCTGAGGGTGATGTGATCAATAATCGATTGTATAACCATGACGCTTCCCTTCCAAGGGAATGATGAAATAGGTCTGGATTTTAGTGACTCCTCTCAGCAGAGAAGCAATCTGATCTTGGTCCAAGTGTTGGACATTGATCTGAATGAGATTCAGATGCAATGAGAAGATTAGATTTGCTGCCTAGATTAAATCAAGCATCTCTGGGAGGTCCGTGAGATCTAGATTTCAGATGTGATCTCAATATCCAAGTCACTATACGTGGAACAATACAATCGCCATTTCCTTATCTCCAAGTATCTGCGGAGAAAGAGCATTATTCTTGAAAGAGTTCAAGAATAATTCCAAAGGTTGAATTATATCTGAGCATTGAGAAATAGATAATTAAATGTGATTTAATTATCATGAATAATGTAAATTCGATTCACATTATTTGAATGCATGAGAATGAGTATCCAATGTAATTAAATGTGATTTAATTAATGTGGATATGGATAATGTGGATAGCACTATCCAATTATCCATGTATATTATAAATACGATTTATAATATACATTAGAGAGAGACTTGTGTCATTTATATTTGTTGATTAATTGTTAATGCGAATGTAATTCACATTGAAAAATTACTTGAAAATATAATTACATTTAATTTTGGGGTGTAAATGAGATTCACAATTTTTTCAATGGCTTGATTGATATTTTCCAAAAGATAATTTGGAATAATTTTTTGATATTTTTTTAATAGGAGTTATAGGAGATATCATGGGATAATGAGATCTCATGATATATTAGGAGATTGACCAAGTCCAATCTAACAGTAGAGGGGATGGCTACAACTCTCCAAGTGGAGAGGAGTAGTTGTCCCCCCTTATTTAGGAGTGGACCATGGTCTTATTATTATTCTATCTCTAGTCAAATGTGATTTATTTGAGATTAATTATATTGATTTATCAATATTAATTAATTTGAATTAAATCACTTGTTGTTGTGTTTTACCAACAACATCCTAGCCGTTGAAAGGAACACAAATCAATCTCATCTGTTGATTGTGTGTTGTCCATGGATTGGGATCCATGGACTCCCAAATTCCTATATAAGAAGAAGAATGCCTTGCTCTTCGACAAACACTGACTTGACAGAGTCTCTCTACTTTCTCTCTCTCATTCTCACATGCCCTCTTGTCCTTCTATTTTGGGTGGCGGTCCACCCTACAATAGAAGGAAGAAGGCCCCATCATCGGCTTACGTTGCTTCGACGACTCTTGGCGCTCCATCTTCTTTGGTGCTTCTCGCTCGCGAAGAAGACATACGATCTCGTGTGACGAGATCAGGAGTTCCCTTGCTTGGACAACTACTTGGATTGCGAGATCACCGCGACTCATCCCCACGTTCGCAAGCGTCTCCTCCGAAGGTCAGACTTGAGACCGGAGGCTTCTTCTCTTAGAAGCTCGATCGCAACCACGCTACAACAGGTATTACTATATCTACTATGTGGTTAGAAGAAACGATTCATAAATGGTTTATGGATCATGTGATTTCGTCGTTTAAAATTTTTAATTTTCTGTTGCACCGAGCAACTAGTTTGACTAGTCGCTCTTGATCGTATATGATACGATCATCACGCTTCCGTGATGAACTTGAGATCCTCCCGTGTCCTTCAAGTGGTATCAGAGCCAGGTTTACGGAGGTCTTGGATATGATCCATGAACCTACGGAAATTTGGGCTCGTTTGGGTTCGTGAAGATTTTAGCATTTCAATTTTCGCAGCCCTATCTTGTGATATTTTTTCGACACTTTTTAAAATGTTTAAACATAAATTTATCACTTATATAATGTTCCCCATTAAATAAGGAAAATGTGGAATTTGAGTTTGCGTAATTTGGATTCTGTTTGCTCAAGATATGATCGTTATATTGACCATATGTCCACTGTTTCGAGGATGGCGATTAGAGACGTAATTAAGATGTTAATTACAGTTTTAAAACGCCTGTAAATGTGTGTTTATCACATGGTTTATGTTTTAAACCAAGTTATCAATCTCTGAAAATTGTTTTTCCTTAATTTGGATTTAAAATGAATGAGATATGCTATTCTTTGTTAGTGAGGGTCACGGCTAGAAATTGCATGATTATCCAAAACCTTATGATTGTTGTTTAAGAAATTTGTGAAATCAATAGTTAATTTTCTTGAATAATTGTGGATAATATTTTTGAAATATTAGAACAATAATTATTCCCTTAAATGACATTGCCTCAACCAATGAATGATTAGATTGGATCTAGATCACCAATTGGTTACTTGATAGACTTTCAACAAACGTGTTACTTGAATAAGTTTTTGGGAATTTGTCTAGCAAATTTACTTATAATCAAAATGGTTTTGATTATTATTCTTATATGGTATAATTTTGGTTGAATGATCGATGATCATCTCAAGTACAAAGTGATTGGCTCAGCATTATTTTTTCCCAAGACGGATATGGTATCTAGTCGGGGAGCGTTGGGGTAGCAGGTTGCACCGTGTGTTGTATGTCCCACTCCCGTCGGTACTGGTCATGACAGCGGGTAGGGAACGAATGATGCATGAGAGATAATGATGTATTTTTTTCTAATTATTAAAATTCCAATTAATACGTATTTGAGATAATACCATATTTCAAGTAACAATTAAAATATTTGTTGAATATTAATTGGATCATTAATTTAATATGATTAAATTAATTGGAATCTAATTAAAATTAAAACACATTATTATAAATAGAGTTGTTATTTCCCTTGGAAGAATTAATCATAATGAATATGATTCATAATGATTAATTAGAATTTGAATATGAGGTGGTGGATCACATCAGTGACATCCATGGTTTCCCGTCAAGGCAAAGGGTTTCCGTTGCCAACGATTGCATGCAGGAAATGCCTGTCCGAAGTGACAGCTCCTGTATACAAGCGCATCTGGATTGGGCTCTTTGCTTCTCGAAAGAGTAAGGCTGTATGCATAGTGACCCCAATATCGGGTCCTAATATTATTAGGGCGATATTGGATTGTGCATAGCGAGTACTATTCCTGTTGACGGTTGGTTCAATTAATGACGGGTCAACATCACCTTAGGGGTGGTGAGCCCGTGTATTAAAGATCGAATTGGGAATGCAAGTTGGACTTGCAATGCGGAATATGTTCCCTCTTCTTTTTATTGGAGTTACAGGTTCTCATATTATTGGGATGCAACAAAGATAAGGAAGGAGATCCCAGATCCTGCTGAGTTATGATGGTAAGTATATCTCTTACATTGAAAGTAATTAAGGGAATGACCTTTCAATGTTGACAAGGCAAGACAACTTTGATATAAAAACTCCTAAATCAAAGTAAAATATAAATATATAATATATACACTTATGCAAATTTCTTATTTCAGATAATCATTCATTAAATTAACTCAATGTTATACTCAATAATAACAAGTAAATTATCATGGATTGGATCCATGATCAAGATATTGTACTTGCAGTTGGACACATAATGTATGTGGTTGCAATATGCAAGTCTTCTTCATAATAATGAGGAATGACAATTAAGTAGACAATAGGACTACAACCCTAGGGTTTGTATGTCTCTACAGTCTTGATCTCTCATCGAATGTACTTTGGAAGAGACATGTCGATGACTATCGCAATTGTCAATTAATCCTTATAAAATCTAAGAATATGCTCTGGCATACATATGTGCTCTCGACATTTTAATCATGAATGACATGGTTCACTGTATCATGCAGAATGGTGGCTCTATAAGAGATGATGTATTCAAAATGTTTGAATACCTACCTGAACCAATATTTTAAGAGTTTAAGATATATGTAGATGTGATGAGTGTCATCATTCTGTTGTCTATACTCTAGTCATTCATGAAGCTTCATAATATTCATATTGTATGAATTGAATGAAGCACGCATAAATGTTGAAATACTCTTACATTGAATTCTTTTGAGTTCAACAAAAGAGATCTTTTGTCTTAAGCAATGGTTGTTTAGAGATGAAAGGAGCGCAGTGGAAGCATAGGCCAGACCCACGTTAGAAGGAAAGTCAAAGAGTTGACTGCACTTCTATGGTTTCCACACATATATGACATCCAAATGGTTGGATGAATGCCAATACTGCAATGAGCCAATGTATTAATAGTATGACTATCAAGTCTATCTAGAATCCTTAGAGAAGGACTCAGATAGATTATCGAAATAATTTACATCGACATATAATCATTGAAATTGACTTTCTTATTTGATAAGATGAAAGTCTAATAATTGTATCTCATTTTTCTACTAACACTTGTAATTGGTTGCATATATTTTAGAAGACCGAAATTTGATCTTCAGGTTTAATAGTCATCCACATGGATGTTGATGCAATTGTTGCAACAACCTCTATTGGATAAATAGACCATATTTTCAGTGGGAGAGCCCTTAGTCTAAGAGAATGTCTCTATGATATGGATATTAGAATACTCTCATTGTTTATTTCTAAATGTTGGAAATAAATAAGAATTCTGGAGTAGACCTATCATAAAGAGTTATGATGGATATATTTCAGATAGTAATCTAATATCTAGTAGACTCTAATAAATTGGAAAATTAATGAATGGTTCATTAATGTTTCTTAATACTGAAATTAAACCTTATAAGATCAATAGGAGGATGGAGATCATTTCACAATGATCTGGCATCGAATCATGGACATCTATCTATTGATGAGATCAATAGACTAGTAAGAGATGAACTTTAGAATTTCTGGAATTTCAAATCTTACATACTTGTGAATATTGTATTCAAAGTATAATTATCGAATACACCCTTCTCTGGGAATGATGTTAGATGCCAAGGTAATAAAGATCTCATACATATTGATGTATGTGAATCATCTGTATCATAATAAACATTGATGATATGTGATATCTTTTGATGATTAGTTGTGATATGGAATTTCTTCCCATCACCTAAGAAAGCTTTGAAATGTACAAATATTTAATAATTTTTGGTTTAGAACCAAAGTTTGAAGGAAGATGAAATGAATTTAATCTAACCTAGGTAGCTTGTACCTATTAGATGAATTCAAAGGAATACCTTTATGGAGATATGAATGTCATTCCTATCTCAATCCTCCTAATGCACCTAAACTCAATAGAGTTATAGGGAGATACAATTGATCATGTGTGACATGATTTGATCAATGATTAATCTTAGCATAATTATCTCTTAGTTTCCAGGTATATATATGTGGTAGAGACTACATTATATATCTTTATACGGTTCCATGCTAGTAAACTGGAATCTAGCACTAGAGAGTGCTACTTCATTAGGAAAATAAAGGATGGTATTTGATACCTACTTTATGACCTTAAGATTCTTAAAGGAACTCATCTCTAAGGATATGATTCTTAGAGGATGAGACTCTTGAGAATCTAGATGAAAATGAAGTGAAGTAACTCATTTATACTTGAAAAGATAATGAGGCTCCTGAAATCAGAAACTAAAAGGGCAATTAAAGATGAAACACTAATACCTCTTCAAATGAGTTTGAGGATGGATTCCATGTGTCAGAAAAATCTGACAATGATCGAACTTCATGTGATGAAGCTTATGAAGATCATGTCATGGAAAGATGGATGTTAGCAATCATGTCTAAAGTAGACTTCATATACAAGTATTGTATATGGACCCTCGAGGATCCACCTATATGGGTAAGATGTGTTAAGGTGTAAATGGATCTTCAAGAGAAAGAGGGAACCTGATGAGAAGGTAGAGACCTTCAAAGCACGGCTTGTAGCCATGAGCTACACACTAAATATAAGACATCGCTTGCGATGAGACTTGCTCTTGATTAACCATTCTTAAACTCATCAGATTATTGCTAACTATAGCTACACAACTTGACTTTGACATCTTCAAGATGGAAGTCAAGATTGCATTCCTCCACGAATATCTCTCCGAGGATATTCACATGAAGTAGCCCCAGGGCTTCATGGTTTACGAAAGCAAGTTGTGCAAGCTAAAGAAACTCAATCTATGGACTCAAAATAAGCTTCTTGTAGTTGGAACATAAGATTTGATGAAGTTATAAATGCTATGATTTCAGATAGAATCTTGATGTACCATGTGAAGCTTAGTGGGAGTGCCATTGTATTCATCGTGCTAAGTGTAGATGATATCCTAATCATTTGGAATGATATAAGGATAATAATAAGTGTTTTGAGGACTGGCTATTCCATACCTTGAGACGTGATCTCAAGGATACCTGTTAAATCATAGTTCTGAAGATGTTCAGAAGCAAAGAAAAGAGGGTATTGGAACTGTCACATTAGTAGTATACCTTGGACATGTTCCATTTTCTGAAAAATTCCAAGACAGGATTCCTTCCCTTAAGATATGGCATTGACCTATATAAAGGGATAGCACCTTAAAGAGTTGAGGAAGTGAATGCTAGAACTACTTACCCTTGTGCATTAGTTACGAGAACCCGAGTGTATGCTAGATGTGTACAAAAGTTAGATATATGCCATGCAGTGGGAGTAGTAATTGTTACTAATCCTACTAAGGAGATAAAACACTTGATTGCAGTAATAACAATGTCTTCAAAGATGATGATAGTGATCTTAAAAGTCTTATCTTCAAAAACTTAAGACTTTATATATAGTGATCTAAAAGTAACTATGGATACCTTATGAGATAGATATCTCCAGGAATAAGGGTATTCTAATAAGGATTATGGAAATATTGGTTATAATAATTATTAAGCTGTAGTGTCAAGGACACTATAAATGACAAGATTGAGTATTGGTTGTATAAGATGCAACATTCGCATTGGATGCGAGCACTGTTACTAGGGGATATGCAAGTGTCGTAAAAGGACTTGGAGTATTCTCTTGGGAACAGAGTGATTGATTAGCTTACCTAGCTATTTTTCTAAATAGCCTATGATTGTCACATGAGTGCGGGTTTAAATGATTAGCCCATTAATGGCTCTTTGGGCTAGTGGGAGATTGTTGGACATGTGAGGCCACGGCGAGCCATTATGCAGTAAATATTATTGCGAATATCATTCCCTGATCTGAAATGAAGAATAACTAATTTGCATAATAGATCCCTTAGTACAATTAGGGTTATGTACCATAGCTGTCTCATAATCATACAGCTGTTAATTCAATAATTGAATCATAAAGGCTGGAGCTTGGATGAATAACTAAGGAGTTAGATTGAGGACTCATCAAACATCGTCAAATGATTGTTAAGAGAAGATCTCCAGCATGAGTAGGAGATAGCAATCCTTTCTCATATGGGCTAATATCTGAACGACCTCTTGATGCAGGTCCTCTACATAGGAATAGAGATTCGGAGGTGTCAGATTAATTAGGTCAAAGATTTGACTTGATGAGATCGAGATAACCAAAGTCCTGTATTGAATACAGTCACAATATAGGCACGCATCCTCTGACCGGAGACAGATGTATTGCTATATGTCTGAGTATGTACATTTGGCAGACCAATAGGTTGATGACCTAACCAAGGTCTATACACCGGTGAGCTGGTGTGCATATAAGGGCATATGAGTAATATGATCTCTCAAAGGGATCATACAGGTTCACTTCTGAACCGGAAGACATGAGCTCACTCATGAGGTATTGGGACCGAACAAATTCCATGCATGGTCGTCGTGTTTTAGAAGGATGAAACAAATTTGAAGGTATGATATATGCTTTTGGAAAGCTTATGATCAATACTGAATTCCAATGACCAAGATGAGAAACTTGTTGATGAAACCCTGAAGATGACAGTGTAAAATTGATCTTTATCTTCGGGATGATCACAAGTCTTCCAGTATGCAGGATGTACAAGTATTAGGAATACTTGAGGGTGATGTGATCAATAATCGATTGTATAACCATGACGCTTCCATTCCGAGGGAGTGATGACACAGGTCTGGATTTTAGTGACTCCTCTCACCAGCGAAGCAATCTGATCTGGGTCCAAGTGTTGGACATTGATCTGAATGAGATTCATATGCAATGAGAAGATTAGATTTGCGACCTTGATTAAATCAAGCATCTCTGGGAGGTCCATGAGATCTGGATTTGAGATGTGATCTCAATATCCAAGTCAATATATGTGGAACAATACAATCGCACTGTCCTTATCTCCAAGTATCTGTGGAGAAAGCGCATTATTCTTGAAAGAGTTCAAGAATAATTCCAAAGGTTGAATTATTTTTTAGCATTGAGAAATAGATAATTAAATGTGATTTAATTATCATGAATAATGTGAATTCGATTCACAATCTGAATGCAAGAGAATGAGTATCCAATGTAATTAAATGTGATTTAATTAATGTGGATATGGATAATGTGGATAGCACTATCCAATTATCCATGTATATTATAAATACGATTTATAATATACATTAGAGAGAGACTTGTGTCATTTATATTTGTTGATTATATGTTAATGTGAATGGGATTCATATTGAATAATTAATTGAAAATATAATTACATTTAGTTTTGGGTTGTGAATGAGATTCACAATTTTTTCAATGGCTTGATTGATATTTTCCGAAAGATAATTTGGAACTATTTTTTGATAAAATTATTTTTGATAGGAGTTATAGGAGATATCATGAGATAATGAGATCTCATGATATATTAGGAGATTGATCAAGTCCAATCTAACAGTAGAGAGGACAGCTACAACTCTCCATGTGGAAAGGAGTAGCCGTCCTCCCTTATTTAGGAGTGGACCATGGTCTTCTCATTATCCTATCTTTAGTCAAATGTGATTTAATTTGAGATTAACTGTATTGGTATATCAATATTAATTAATTTGAATTAAATCACTTGTTGTTGTGCTTTACCGACAACATCCTATCCGTTGAAAGGAACACAAATCAAACTCATCCGTTGATTTTGTGTTGTCCATGGATTGGGATCCATGGACTCCCAAAACCCTATATAAGAAGAGTCATGCCTTGCTCTTCGACACACACCAACTTGACAGAGTCTCTCTACTTTCTCTCTCTCATTCTCATGTACCCTCTTCTCCTTCTCTCTTGGGTGGTCATCCTCCCTACAATAGAAGGAAGAAGGCCCCATCGTTGGCTTGCGTTGCTTTGACGACTCTTGGTGCTCCATCTTCTTTGGTGCTTCTCGCTCGCGAAGAATACATACAATCTCGTGTGACGAGATCAGGAGTTCCCTTACTCGGACAACTACTTGTGCAAGATCACCGCGACTCATCCCCGCGCTCGCAAGCTCTTCTCCGAAGGTCGGACTTGAGACAGGAGGCTTCTTCTCTTAGAAGCTCAATCGCAACCACGCTGCAACAGGTATTCCTATATCTACTATGTGGTCTAGATGAAACGATTCATAAATGGTTTATGGATCATGTGGTTTCGTCATTTAAAATTTTTAAATTTCTGTTGCACCGAGCAACTAGTATGACTAGTCTCTCTTGATCTTATACGATACGATCATCACGCTTCCGTGATGCGCTTGAGGATCCTCTCGTATCCTTCAGGCCACTACAGGACAAAACAACCAGGATTATTAGAAAATAATTCTGTAAATATAGTAAATGATTTTACTAATTTTTTATTATAAAATAAAAATATTTTTTATTTTGTGTCGTATTTTAATATGATTTTTATTTTTTGATGTTATTTATTATTAGTTGATTTTTAGGGGCATGTTTATAGGTATATTCATCTATGTTTTGGCTCTTTTACTTTTATTTTGTATATTTTATTTTATTCTTTTATTCTCTTATGTTATATATTTATAACTTATTTTTAGGTACTTAAATATATTTTTATTATATTTTTTTGATGTTATATATACACATAAATAAATAGGTATATATAATTTATAGGTATAAGTATAGGTATTTTGTCGATGTATTTTATTTAGGTATTTTATTTTGATATTTTCTTTATGTTTTTATTTTATATTTAACATGTACATATATTATAAATAATATTTAAAAAATTATTAAAATATAAAATTATAAAACTAATGAAGAATAAATGAATATTTTATTTGGGTATAATGTACAATATGGGTCCAAAACCTAACTTTCACACCTTAACTCCAAAAAATATGAAACCACATCCATTAAATAGCTTATTAAAAGTTATGTACAGTTATAGGGATTTTGATCTATTTTGAGTTTTATTTGAGAGTTATGGGTCTGGGAAGTTGGGATTTTGGAATCTTATTCCGAGTATAAAAAGTACATTATATATCATTTTTGTACAAACTCAATTTTTTATTTTTCTAAATATTATTATCTACAACTTTTAGGTACAAAGTTTATTTATTTGATGAATAAATAATAAAGAATAAAATATGTCTCGAAAATGCTTTATTGAATGAATAAAAGAATTTGGTTTTTATTGTATTCTGGGTCCCCGTACTTTATTCCTTCTCGACTAATTCAATTCTTCACTTGGTCTCGGGGTTTAAGGTCATAAAATACCTTTGCTATTTATTTGTTTTATTTTCTTTATTATATAACTTTGATCTTGAAAATAGTATTATTTACACAATGAATGCAATAAATAATGAATGCTATTTTATATAAATTAATGTTATTTACATGCATTGGCTAGGGTTTTTAAGGCTAAAATGATAGAATAATGGTGGTGAAATGGAGATTCATCACACCTTCATGTAATGGGACAAGATCCCATACATTGTTGTCCTTCATGGACTTAATTTCCTCATTGATGGCATCTATACACTTTAGAGCATGGCTTGATGAAAGGTGATTAGATCATCTTCTATCACTCCAATGCCTACGTCTTGTTCTTGGAGAAATATAATATACTCACCTGGTATTGCACTTCTTCTTTGTTCAGTAGATCTTCTTAATGTTAAAGATTCATGAGATGCTGATGTTTATTTCTCTATGATTACATTCTTAATTGATTCGCTAACATTGTTTTGAATGTTTATGTCATCAGAAATGATAGGAATATAATGCCTATCAAGTCCAACTACACCTAAGGGAATATCAACATATTCCTCTTCAAAGATGATCTCCCCTTGCAAACTCAACATCCTCAAAAAATCTAGCATTACCATACTCAAAAACGAACTTAATTGTGGTATCATAAAATTTGTACACCCTTGATCTTTTAGAGTATCCATTAAAGTAACAACTATTTGTTCTTGCATCCTGTTTCTTTTCATTAGGCTTATGAGACCTTACCTTAGCCGAACATCCACAGACATGAAAATGATTTAGATTGGACTTCCTGCCCGTCCGAAGTTCATATGGGGTTTTATTAGTTGCCTTAGTTGAAACTTTGTTTAAGATATATGCTGCAGTCTTGAGTGCTTCTCCCCAAAGAGATTCTAACAAGGTAGAATGACAAATCATGCTTCTCACCACATCCTTAAGTGTTATGTTTCATCTTATCATTCATGGTAGGCGACCCTGGCATGGTATACTATGTGATGATACCACATTCTTTGAGGTATCTTACAAAAGGTCCTGGACGTTGTTCACTTGAACCGTTATATCTACTGTAGTATACACCACCACAGTCAGATCTAATGCTTTTAGTCATTTTACCGAGTAGATTCTCGACTTCAGCATTAAATTTTTTGAACATATCCAAGGATTGAGATTTTTCATGAATGAGATATATGTAGTCATATCTAGAAAAGTCATCTATGAACGTTATAAAATATTGTTGACCATTCCAAACAACTGTAGCGAATGGACTACAAATATCTGTATGTATAAGTTCTAAAACGTATAATGACCTATTGGCTTCAAATCTCCTTTTGTTGGTTTGTTTTCCATTTATACAATTCACACACACATCAAATCTGTGAAATCTAAGGGACGTAGAATTTCATTTGACACGAGCCTTTCTATCCTTGACCTGGATATGTGCCCTAATCATTTGTCCCATAATGATGCTAAACTTATGTCTGTAATTTTTCTTTTCATACCTCACAAAGTAGAAATAAAGGATTCATAGTAAAAGGCTACATTATCAAAGCAATAAAGACGATCAAATTCAGATAAGAAACTAGAACCAACAAGGATAGGTTTATGAAATAAGATAAGTTTTCCATCATCAAAAGAAATAGAGTAACCAGCTTTGTACAAAATATAAACTGAAATTAAGTTTCTACGAAAAGAAGTGGAACAAAAGTTCTATCTAGATCAAGATAAAATCCACTCTTCAGCATCAATCCGAATTGGCCTACTGCCTTGACATCTACTAATTCGTCATTCCCCACATAGCACGCCAAGCGTGATAATTTGTGTACTGCTTCTTCATGTGTCCTTCATATTCACAAATGAAAAAACCCGTAGCAGATGATTCCTTATTATGTTGTTTCTTATGAGGTACTATGACTGCAGCTTCCTTTTGCTGCTTTCTTTTCTTCTCCTTTCCATTAGAGGTGGAGGCAAGATGAGCAATTTCTGTCTTATCTTTCTTAAGCCTTTCTCTTCTTGAACACAGTATGAGATGAGCTCATTTAGAGACCAAGTCTCTTTCTGTTATTTATAGCTCACCTTAAACCAGTTGAATGAAGGAGGAAGAGATTTGAGAACCAAATGCACTAACAAGTCCTCAAAGAGTTCAAGTTTGAGTGCTTTTAACTTAGAAGCAAGATGAGGCATCTCCGTGATGTACTCCCTGATGTTTCCTTTTCCCTTATACCACATTGAAGCAGACTATCCAAGAGTGTACCAATTTCAGCCTTTTCATTCTTGGCAAATCTTTTTTCAATATCGGTGAGGAATTTTTTGGTAGTACTTATTTTCTCAGACATAGTACCCCTGAATGCTTTTTAAATGGCCATTTTCATTATCATCATGCACATGCGATTTGATATCTCCTACTTTTCTTTATCCCTCTTTTCATCATAGCTACACTTATCTGTAAGTGGTGGAGCACAATCCGTCCTTATCGTAAGGTCAAGATCCATGACCCCAAGAACTATAAACAAGTTCGCATGCCATGACTTCAAATTGGAGCCATTTACTATTGGATTCGAAGTGATTGGCGTAGTTATGTTTGTGCAATTCATATCTTAAATATAAAAAAATTCACATTACTACAATAAAATCAAAAAAAATTGAATATAGGTAAAATCTCATCTCAAGATATCTACTACTCCATTTCAGTTTTATCTTTGTATAAAATATAACTTGTGAGGGATATCTTGAAGTAGTAATAAATATTGATGATAATAACGTGCCAAATAGAAATCTACCTTTGGGTGGATTTAGTATTTGCATGATAACCAAACAATCACCACATACTTAAAACTACAACCGCATGCATTATTTCGATGGATATCAGTTTTCCTTTGGGTAAGTATTTATCCATATAAATTACTAATGCATAGACATTTATTTTTCATCATACATTAATTTCAACAAAATCGACCACTTAGGTGACATATTGTTTAAACTAATGTATATGGAAATATGTAAGTATCCATCCTATATTCAAAAATGAATTGTAATTAAATTTTAATAACGAAAATGTCCTAATGGGAAACTGTGGGCCCATACCCCATTGTAGTATCAAAAACTTGATGGGTATTACCAAGAACTTGCATAAAGAGACACATCAAATATTAGGATGTCTATTTCTTAAAAATGATGATCATAATAAATGAGAAACATTATAAATAGATTCAAAGTGTAATTTTATGTTGTCAACACAAACAACAATAGTTGAATATTAAAGAAATGTAGAGGAAGCAATATCAACAAAGAAATGATATGTTCATTCGTCATCATGGCAATAACATTGGAAAAAATTATAAAGGTAACAATGACATGCAATATTAATATATATTAATAGTCATGCTCTTCCATTCTCAACAATCCAAGCATATTAAGAATACTAATAAAGGAGAAGGAATGAAACTTGTCTTGCATGGCCGCCATTATCAAAAACAAAGGAATGAATGTCTTACAAAAAGGGAAATGACGCACTAGGAAACCTCCTTCTTTTCTCTTCTCACGAAGGTATCGCACACAATGAAAAGAGAGCCTCCCATTTTCCCTACATGTCGATGGGAATTCAAAAAGGGATAGGGTGCATCGGTTCCTTTTTTTGGGACGATGGCTCATTCCATAATTGCATCTGTAATTTTTATCCCTACCCATCAGAGCAATGCAAATTGCCTTTGGTCTCTACATAATAATGTCCCATGCAACATAAACACTTTGGTGCCCCAATATTTTTCAAAATCTGTATTTGATCACTTTCATTTTATTGGGCCATAAATAAAGTTGACAGTATTATTAATTACAAATATATACACATATAAGTTCATCGTTGGACTTAAATTCCAACATTCCTTCTCTCCCCCTTGGAGGAACTAAAGCTTTTCGACCTCCTCATCTTGTGTTATGCAGCACTGATAATAGAGATTTGGAGAGGGTTGTACAGTTTCACAAGGCGAAACTGCGGTAGATGTGTTGACCGCTCAATAAATCCCAATTAATCAACAATTAACCCACAATCAAATATCAAGCAATGCGAAATAATTGTGTAGTTAAAATTTATTATAACTCTACAATAGATGTGTATAGCGTAAGTAGTGTAGAGTGCCGAACACATGGAGTAGAAAATGGTAGATTGTGCAATAAAGTGCAAGCTGTGATTGTACTTCTTTGTCTATATTTCTTTTTATGGGTTTTTAATTTTTAATTTTTTATTTCATTTTTTCTATATTTCTTATTTTGTTATAATTTTATAATTTTATATTTTATTTTTAAGCTTTTTATATTTTGTATTTTCTTTTTCTTTTAAATAAGTAATATAACTATATATAGGATATGTATATACAGTGTAAGCTAATATGAATATAAATATAACTAAAAATTCTTAAAATTCAAGCAATAAAATAGTTTTGGTTTTTTAACTATTTTTTACTATTTTGTGATTTTTTAGATAATTTTGCTAATTTTTAAATATTTTTAAAGTGAAAAACACCCTAAATCAGGGTTTAATTAAATATCTGAAATCAAAATGAAGAGGAAAAATACCAAAATAGGTCCAAAATCCTTCAAATCAATTTAAATAGGTAGATAATCATATAAAATTACAAAATAGAAAATAATTTTTTTGGGATTTTTATGAACTATATTATTTTTATCAATGTTTTTGGATCTTTTTAATTTTTAGGTATTTTCTTTTCTATTTTTAGGTTTTTTAATTTCTGGAGTTGCAATAAAAAAAATAAACTAAAAAAATTTTTTTTTGTAATTTTTTGAAAACTATTTATATGTTGTATGGGTTTTGTACTTAGAAATGGAATAATTAGCTAATTTTTTATTTTTAATAAATATTAAAAGATCCTAAAATGCTCAAATAAATACATAGCATGAAAATGCAAGCATTTAGGAACTTTATGCCATTTTTGGGAATTTTCTGAGAAAAAATGCTAATTAAAATAAATATTGAAAACAAAGAGAAACTACAATACCAGCAGGGGTATTTTTGTAAATAAAATAAAGTTTGAGGGATTACATATCAATTTCACAAAATAATCTAATGTAAATAACATGTTCTGGGACTACTGATAAATAAATCAAAGTCCATGGTCCCGCTTGCAAAATGACACCTCACGTATGGGGTCACGTGAGGTAATGTGGCATGGACCTTAATGTAAATAATACAAGCCTGGGGTATGGAATGCAAATATTACAAAATAATTTAAAGGTTGAGGATAGTTTGTATCTTAATATTTAAATACAAAAAATGTCAAGGCTATAGGTGCAAAATACCCACAGTAGGCTCAGATCAAACGGCTCCCCTCCCTTCACTTATCCATGTGGCAGCACGAGGGATGACGATGACGTTTCGTAGCGAAGACCAAGATTAGATCTCTTGATGGAGATCAATAGCTGAAGGAGGGCTTGATCCAATGGACCACGATAAATTGGGGCTTGCTCCTAATCGAACGACAAAGGGGGGCCCTGGAAGAACTGGTGTTTGGGCCCCCTTCATCCACGCAAATCACGTCCCTCCAGCCCTCAACAAAGCTGCATATGGTCCAGAAATCTTGATAGGGATATCTAGCGACTAGAGGCTCCAAAATGATTCCGACGGCCACCAGAACTTGCCGGTAAGGTCAAAGATGCCTAGCGACTCCAGGTACCTCCGGTGATGACCAAAACGAGCGTCCAGTGGGTCTTGGGTGGTCTGACCTGCACAGGAAGTGAAGAGGGTTGAGGGAAAAATGTCTCAACCTTATTAGAAGTGAAATGGGGCGTTGGTGGTATGTGGTGGTGCTCTCCGACGATGGGCAGCGGAGGGAGAGCGGTTCATCGGATCTGTGAGGGATCTGGGTATACGGAAGTGTTGTGGGCGTGCAAGAAGCATAGGGGAAAAAGAGTGAGATGGTGGCGTGGTCAGAAGATGGGCGGATTATTTAAGCTACTAAAATGCTAGAAATAAATGCAAGAAATTAAACCTAGGGCTAAGACTAAGTAAGAAATGCAAGGAAAATGGAGTACCTCACCGACTGTGACTAGGAAGCGGACCTCGACGCCAGCGTGTGGAAGAGGTGATGGAACACACCTAAGACATCCCCTTCAATCAGCCTAAAAGCATGGCGAGGATGATATCACCATCCTCAACAATTTACATGCAAGAAGGACGTGAAGGGGTGGCCAAAATTTGTTCGAAAAATGTAAGAAAGATCGAAGGGGGGATATGTACAACATGACGAGTGGCGATCTTGAAGGACAGATCACGGGCATATCGATGGTGTTCTGTCCTAGGAGATGGGTAGGCATGGATCACTGTTGTACAGAGAAGATTTTCTATGAAGGGTTCTATCTTCATCGAGCCACGTATCAGTGGCTAGAAATCCAAGAAAATGAGGGGTACGATGCTCTGATGAGATATATGACCTGGGGTTATAGTTGTCCCTGGGTCAACGGATGGCGTGGCCTGATTGGACCACGTCATCCGCAAAAAGACAAAGTCAGATGAAAAATCAAAAATAAATTTAAATAAATTAGTAAATGATTTTATTATTTTTAGGTTATAAAAAAGTTTTTACTATTTTTCATTGTAATTTTTATGATTTTTATTTATTTTTAGAGGTATATAATTACAAGTTACTTTTAATATATAGGTATATTTATCTATTTTTAAGTATTTTATTTTTATTTCATATTTTTGATTTTATTATTTTATTTTATTAGTTTATATATTTATAAATTATTTTTATACATATAACTATATTTTTATGATTATTTTCTGAAGTAATATATACACTTAAATAAATATGTATATTTGTTATATAGGTATAGTTATAGGTATTTCATCCATGTATTTTATATACTTATTTTATTTTAATGTTTTCTTTATGTTTTATTTTAGTTTTATTATGTATATACATTATAAATAATATTTATAAAATTTAAAAATATAAAAATATAAAAATAATAAATAATAAATAAAATGATTATTTTTATTGGGGTTATATATACAATAGGGGTCCAAAATCTAACTTTTACATTGTAAATCCAAAAACATGAAACCACCTTCATTAAATAGCTTGTTAAAAGTTATATACAATTAAAGATGATTTTGATATATTTTGAGTTTTTACTTGAGAGATATGAGTCTGAGAAGTTGGGATTTTGGAAACTTATTCAAAGTGTAGCTTTCACATTGTATATTATTTTTATATGAAATCAATTTTGTATTTTTTTACTGTATTATTATCTACAACTTTCATGTTCAAAGTTTCTTTATTTGATGTATAAAAAGTGTACAATAAAATATGTCCCAAAAATAAATAGATAAAGATTAAATAAATGGGAATTTTATTGAATTATTGGCCCTTATCTCCCCATACTTTATTCCTTGTAAACCTAGTCATCTAGATTCCTAAGTCTCGAGGTTTAGGGTCATAAAATATCTTTGCTATTTATTCTTTTTCTTTCTTTTTCTTTATTTTATAATTTTGACATTAAAAACAATATTTTGAACAGTATTTATACAACAAACGATGAATGTTAATTTATGCAAATTAAGGGTATTTACATGAATTTGTTAGGGTTTTTAAGGCCAAAATTATAGAATAAAGTTGATGAAATGGAGATTCATCAGCCCCCTATAATTGCCTTTGCTAGTCCCTAGCAAATACTTATGCAAATAAGTGCAGAAAAGATAAATAAAGAAAATAAAAATAAAGAAAGTGGATTTTGTTTAATGTTCAAACTTATCTTCACAAAATCAAAGTTTGGAGCTAAATCGGACATTTGGAATTTTAGTGCGGGCAGAACCTTCTTAAGAATCGGATTTGAACTACAACAGCCTTCGAGAATCCCAAAACTCTGCTCAAGTCTCCTTAATAGCCAGGTCAGAATATTCAACTCATACACAAACCCTTACGACTATGAATCTAACTTGTACAATGTATGTGATAGGGGCTCTCCCCTACTGAAATGATAAAGAGACTGACTTCTCCAGCATGACAACCCAAAGATTCCCCAATCTAGCAACTCTTTCCTCGTGGATCGGGGTATTCCCTTCTAAGTTCAAGTGACAACTAGCTTAAGAGGAGGGAGTGAAGAGAAGAGTGGATGGTAGCCAGTGTAGCTACCTATCATAGGATGCAAAAAAAGTGGACAGGCATGAAAATAAAAATAAAAGTGCCTGCCTGAGTATGTATATATAGAAAATAAGCAAGCTTGAGCATCAAAGTTATACCATGTGAGCCTGCAGCCGGATGACTTGACTACACTGGTCTTGCATCCCAGGATAGGTAGCTACACTGGCTACCGTCCATTCTTTTCTCTACCCCCTCCTCTTGAGTTGGATGCCACTTGAACTAAGAAGGGAATACCCCGCTCCTCGAAGAAAGAGCTGTTGGATTAGGGAATCATTGGGTTGTCATTCTGGGAAGCTAGTCTCTTTGTCATTTCAGTTGGGGAGAGCCACCATCACTTACACCGTACAAGTCAGCTTCATAGTCATAAGGGTTTGCGTATGATGTAGGCTAGTTCTGACCTGGCTATTGAGGTGATTTGAACCGAGTTATGTGACTCTTGAAGGCTGTTGTGTTGTAAATTTGGTTCCCGATTAGGTTCCGCACACATTTTCACACCAAGGTCTAACCTGAGCTCCAAACTTTGATTTTGTACAGACTAGTTTAATAATCATGATCAATTCATTCTTTAAATTCTTTATTTTTGCTTTTTCTTTTCTTGTTATTCTTTATTCTTTTTGAACTTATTGCATAAGTATTTGCTAGGGACTAGCAAAGGCAAGTATATGGGGGTGACGAATCTCCATTTCATCACCTTTTTTCATATCATTTTGGTCTTAAAAACCTTAGCAAATGCATGTAAATAACATTAATTTTTCCATAAAAGCATCCATTATTTGTTGCATACATTGTACATAAAATAAGGTTTTTAATGCCAAAATTATAGAATAAAGAGAAGAAAAGAAAAAGGAATAAAATATTGCAAATATTTTATGACCCGAACCCCGAGACCAAGGCCAGCAGGAAATTGGTTGACAAGGAATAATGTAGGGGTAGATAAGGGCCAATTATACAATAAATACCTCATTTATTTATTTATTTATTTATGCATTTTGATACCTATTTTGTATATATTTATTTATTCATCAAATAGAGAATCTTTGTACATGAAAAGTGTAGATAATAATGTGAATAAAATTACAAAATTTAGTTTGTACAAAAATAATACACAGTGTACATTTTATACCCAGAATAAAAAGCCAAAATCTCAACTTCACAGACCCATATCTTGCAAATAAAAACTCCAAATCACCCAAACTCACCTTTAATTGTATATAGCTTTCCAAGAACTATTTTAAAAAATTAGTTTCATAATTTGTGTAGTTTATCTGTGAAAGTTAGGTTTTTGGCCCCCATTGTACAATCTACCCGAATAAAATATTCAATTTATTCTTCATTCATTATTTCTATAAACTTATATTTTTAGAATTTTGTAAATAATGTATACAAAATATTTACATATTGAAATTAAAAGAAAACCAAAAAGAATATGTAAAATAAAATAAGTCTATGAAATACATGGACAAAATACCTATGCTATCTATATGTATATAAATAAAAAGGGATTTTATGCTTTTATTCTTTATTCATCTATATTTTTATAATAATGTAAATCTTACAAATAATTTATTAAAAATACAAATCCAAAATAAAAACCAATAAAATACATTAAATAAATAAAGTATTATAATATATAGGTAAAATACCTAGAAGTATAACTACATATACTTATACCTATTTATTTAAAAATGTAAATAAACTTGTAAAAATTGAATAAAAATATATTTATACTCACAAAAATAAGTTATAATTTTATAAAATAAAAAAATAAAATAATAAAATAAAAATAAACAAAATAAAAATAAACACATATAAATATACTTATAAATACATAATTAAAATAAACCCATAATAAAATACATCAAAAAATTAAATAAAAATCATAAATAAAAACTACATTAATTAATACACATTTTTTTATTTTATAAGCAAAATTTAATTAATTCATTTATTATGTCTAATAATTGAGTCAAGTTCTGGTCGATGTGGACCAATCAGAGGCCAGGGAATGTTGACCTCTAGTCAACTCCCCCCTACGCCTCTGACTCCCGTCAGACCTGTCCAGTCCCCCGTTTTCCTCCATTTTCCCGCTCGATCTGATGCTCCATTGACAGCAATCCCTTCACGGAATTTCCTCCCAGAAACATCATGACCCTCGCCGCACATTTTATTCATTTGTACATAGCTTGTACCGCCACCTATTAGCTGATCAATAAGGGCGCCCCCTCATGTTTATAAATAACTCCATCTCCCTCCTCCGAGCTTTTTGGCCATTTCCCTAGCCCTAGAGCCCCAACCGTCGGCCAATCGTGCATCCAAGTGATAGCTGGAGGTCCCCTGATGGTTGTGGAAGCTCGCAGAGGAAGGAGATGCGCCCACGGCGGCGCTCCGGCAGTCGTCCTGCTCCCTGGAGTTTTCCAGGTATAAGAGCTACGCATTTTATGTTTCCTAGGTAGGTTTTCATTTCTGCATTTCATTCTCGTCTTTTATTTTGCATTTAGATCATTAGAGTAGCATAATTTAGCTAATTCAAAGTTCGCCAGAGCTCCGCTCCGGCGACCTCCACCGTGCCATCGACTATTTTCCGACCGCTACGACCACCCCATCCCATTCCCTTCCAGTTTCTTCATCTCCCAGCCACCTCTGTCCAACCGAATCCCTCTTGGATTCGTGAACCGAAGCTTCAACTCCACCGCTCGCCGGAAGCTTTGCCACCTCGCCCATTTTCGTGTTAACAGCTTCAGTTTTTGGCCGAGGAGTGTCGCCTCGAGCCGAGCTTTCTTCCTGAGCAGGTTAGGTGCATTGCCAAGCACCAGGAGATGAAGTTATATTCCATCAGAGGTACCTGGAGCACCTTGCCTTCCCAGACCTCGCAAGGGCGCTCCAGTGTGTCTCTGACCGATCCAAGAGCTCCAGGAGTTAGAGGACCCTTCCAGGAAGCTTATTGGACCTTCAGGAGCGGCAAAGACCGACGGAGGTGCGAGATATCACCGGAGGATGCTCGCCCCGACGAGCGTTCTTCCCTGTTCATCCAGCCATCATCCCAGCCGTTGGATGAAGATGGAGGCCCAGACTGAAGATCAGTCGTCGGATCACGCACGCATCAGCCGTCAGATCTCGCTTGGAGATCTAATCCTCATCGTGGATTCGCGAAGCGTCATCGGGCGCTGAGGAAACGGCACATGGATAAGTGGATCAATCGCAACCGTCAGAGCCAGCGCCTGTTAGGGTAAATTGCAAAATCAACCCCCACACTTTTTGTATTTAAACTTTAATATTGTAAATAAATTTCCACATTGTAAATAAATTGCAAATTTTGTAGAAGGGCCCTTGAGTTTCTTGAAATGACATTTTGGTCCTTCTGCGCCTCACGTGCAGTCCCACGTGAGGCCCGTGAAATTTACATGTACACCCTGGCGTCTTTTTGTAATTATAAATTAGTTCCAAAAATGAAAATAAATGTTTATTTCTGTAGTGATTTTTGCACTGAGCCCCATGTAGTTAACATTATTTTCAAAAATGCCCCTACTAGGCTGTTTAATTTTTATGTCTTTTATCTAATTTTAAAAAATACCTATGCTGCTCCTAAAAAATCAGGAAAATCAGGATAGATGCTTTATGTAGTGTTCTTTCACGCGCATATTTTATTTTACATTTTTTGCATTTGTTCTAATTATTAAAAATGAAAAAGCAGCCCTTTTTGTACTGTTTAAATTAGAAAATACAAAAAATTATAAAACGTTTTTGAAAAATTACAAAAAAATTATATATTATATATTTATATATATATTGAGTCCAGAAATAGAAAAACCCTAAAAACAAGAAAAAGAAAAATAAAAAAATCAGAAAGCTCCAAAATCTAACAAAAAAATAGAAAAACCCTTAAAAAATCCCAAACATATATTTTTCTCTTTTATAATTATCTATATATTAGTATTCATGTATTAAAATTAATTTGGGTAATTTAGGGAATTATTTTATATTTTTAAAACCAAAATTAATTTCGGCTTATTTAGTTAGTCCATATTAGGGACATTTTTGAAATTAAAAATACTTAAAATTAGAAAAATAACAAAAAATACAAAAATAAAAAAAAAAGACAAAAAAAATATTATATGTAATATATAATGAGTATATATAAATATATTTAACCTTATACTACTCCTCTCTCTCTTCTTATATATATCTCTTTATATATATGTATACATATCTATATTATATAAGTAAAAATATATAAAGAAAATAAAAAATATATAAAATATAAAACAAACTAAAAATTATAAAAACAAAAAATATAAAAAATATATAAAAATTAAAAACACACACAAAACAATAAAGAATTGGTCATGATCATTGAATTGAATAATTGCACAACAATTGTCACCATACCACAATTCGCCTCCCAGTGTTCGACCTCTACTTGTGCTTACACCTATACACATTTGCATGTAGAGTTATAATAAATTTTAACTCCACATTTTTGGAAATTCATTGCATACATTCATTGTGGGTTAATTGTTGACTGATCGAGATTTCTTGAGCGGTCGCCGCAGCGACATCGTGATCCCACCTTGTGTGGATTACTCTAGACCCTAATAAAATCTCTGTCATCACCCTCCTGCCATCAAATCGCAGCGTTCCTCGCTCTACATGCACGCGTCGCCCGTGCGCGACACCGACTGTCATCTTCAACATTGTCGGCCGTGAGAAGGAGATCTCCGCCAACTGCGATTTACTCCACCGCTGTAGTACTCCCTCCGTTGACCCACTCCACTGATCTTCACTTCCTCCAGTCTGAGTCGTGCGAGGTCAGCCACCATCCCTGCCACGCGCCCATGCAAATATCCTCTTACATCTGAGCCCCACACCCAGACCCGTCTTCTTAGATCGCTAGCCGACTCCGCCAGATCTCGAATGCCAGCCACTGTCGGAGCTCTGAGGAGAAGGCAAGAAATGAGGTGGCGCTCCCCTATGTGTGAGAACAAGAAACAAGAGAACCCTAGCTTGAGTTTTTTTTAAATATTGGGCAAATATCATTTCAACCCCTGGAAGTTCTGAACTGAATATTATGACGAAGACCGTGCCAGATTCAAAGCATGTGCGCCGCACGTTAATTCTTGGATAAATTGCAAAATCCTCCCCATCTTTATTTCCTGTTATATTTTTATGCTAAGACAATCACTATTGCATTTCAATCATGTTATCTAGAATCATGTTTGCATGTGTCTTTTCATTGAAAAAAAATATTTTTATTGCTCTGAAAATTCTTCAAAAATTTGTGTATACTCCTGATGTGTGACTCTTTCTAGCATAAAATTTTCGTTACATTTTATTTTCATTTGTTATTATTAAACAAATCAAAAGTGCCATTTTCTTTTCCTAAAATTCAAAAATTCATAAAAAAATTGAATATTGCTCTAAAAATTCTAAAAAATTAGACTAGTTTTATTTTATTATCTTTAATTCCTATCCAATTTTCGTGCATTAGTTCTTTTCAAAACCCAAAAAATTGATCTTAGAAAAATCACAAAAAATTCTATAAAAATCCAAAAATCATGATTTCACTTCCTATTTGTAAATATTTACCTATATTTAGCATAAAAATAGTTACAGGAGTTTTGTGTCAATTAAAATATTTTTAAGTTGCAAATTACTCCAGGTTGTGCATTGTTTTTCATTTTTACCACTGCTTGATTTTTAAAAAAATACAAAACATATGAAAATTCTACAAAAATTCCCAAAAATATTTTAAAGATTATAAAACCTAAAAATATTTTCTCTATAATTTTTTGCACATTTTTGACTATTTTGAGAAATACAAAAAGAGTGTAGTGTGCGTATTTCTTCCCTTGTACATATTGTTCCGTATTTTTGAAAAAAATTGCAAAAATAAAAAATCATTAAAAATTTGAAAAATCAGAAAATAGAAAATGAAATAAAAAAATTTAAAAAAATAAAAAGACAAAAAATCACAAAAAACCCAAGATAGTTGCATTTGAGATTCCCTTTTTCTTTTAATATATTTTCGATTATTTGAATAACCCTCGGGAATTATAGCCTCCCTGAGTTCGATCCTGTTGCTATACAGGTTAATTAAATAGCAAACATTTCTCTCGCTTCATTATTCTCTTGTAATTAATTGTGTAGCTTGAGAAGAAAAAAATTGTTTGTTTATTGTGGGATATTTGGGTTGCAACGACCACTGTGCTTTTATTTTCATAAATAATTTAAAACCCCAAAAATATCGCTCAACATGTTCTCTCATTATGTAGAGCATTTGACTTGGTCTGAAGTACTAAGCTTTGGCCATGCCTACACGAGGGTGTCTGTTTCATCAGTTCACGTCTGAGTAGGGCCAAGCACGCTCTCGGGTGATTCCATTGTGAGATGGTCTGAAGTATTTGGGTTCGCCATTACGGCTTCCTCTATCTATTTCTTTGGCTGAGTAGCCACCCATGCATGAGATTGAGGACCTTAAAGAGTGCAACAAAGGAGATAGAACAAGTATGGGGAGACTCTTACTGACAGTACACTCTCTCCACTTGGGTTAGCCATTTAAGGACTCATGATAATTTTTTCCTGAATCAATAACCCAAAACTCAAAAGATAAAAATAGCTGAACTCTTATGGTTTCATGGGTTAAATTGCTGAATCCATTGTTGTCAGGTTTGATTGCTTAGTTTTATTAAGGTCAAGATCAAAAATATCGTGCACTTGCACCATTTTGCTTTCCTTCTCTTATTTCATTCTCTTTGAGCCTTACTCATTGTGAGCCTTTTACTATTTTATATTCCTTTTATTTCTTATTCATCTTCATGCTCTTCATCCATCATCTATCTCCTTTTGACCCTCTCAAGATATCGTCCCATGGACGGTTTAGTCAGGACTTTGCTGACACCCACATTGATTCTTTGTCGCTGACATCTCCAATAATGAGGGGTGATCTCCAAGAAATCGGTTCGAACCTTGTGAACTTTTCCTTGGGCTCCCTGGTCCTTTCTCCATTCAATACTTACCTTTCTCCAATAAATCCGTTGTTCGGGATGGGCTTAGAACCTGAGCTAGTGCTCCCTCTTCAAATAAATCAGGATTACTCTTGTCCCCGAATCAAGCCTTTATGAATGGAGATTGATTTCAGTCAATATCCTATGCCCCATTCACAACCATCTGGGATTGACCTTTATCCTAGACTTCTCTCAGCAATTGGTGCTCAGACAGAGACTATAACGCCTCTAGCGTCCGGGTACTCAGCAAACCAATCCACGCACATACATTCCACATTCGAATATTTGACATTAATAAAAGCAGGAGAAAATGACAACATGCCTAGGAATTTGAAACTTTTACTTCTCATTCAACCTGTTCACATTTCATACATTTCTATTTTTTGTTTTCCATCCATGTCCACAAAAGTATACATGTATGCATAATAAAGATGTCCACACATACATTATACATGCCATGTCTCTCAAAATGCTACAAGGAAAAACAAGAGAACTTCTAACAATTGTTCCATAAGAAGGACTTGTGAAGCTGCACAAAAAGTAGTGACTCCAAAGATGCTCATTGCTGTGAACCTGCGGATCCACACTTAGGTATGTTCTGAGCAAAGTTGCTCAATACGATTTAAACAACTATAAAATAACAAGCAAGATATAATTTAAATGTGTGTAAAAGAACAACTAGGTAATCAATCTCGCAACGAATTACATTATTATTATTGTTGATCTGGATATGGATGTGAGTAACCAAGCTTCGTGGATAGTCTGTGGTCTTGGTCTGGATGAGACCTCACACTATGACTCTAAGGCAAAAAGAATACCTTAGGGTTGGGGTGCCTCCGTAAGCATGTGTTGGGGTACAATGCATCCTATCTAAGTTCCCAACACGCCCACTTAGCTCCACTTCACAATTGTACTTGCAATTCACAGTTAGTTGCCAACCCGCAAATCATCATGACAATCCAATCCTCTTTATGCATAGGAGACTGATATCCCATTCCCAACTTCATTAACCACATTTCCCAGAACTCCCCTCTTAGCATCTCAGGTTTTGATGGACTAAGTGAACTGGGAGATGAAGGAAGCCCATAGGACTCATATCTTCTTAGGTTAGATGGGGGAGAATCTGGGCAACAGCTCCAGGAGCATTCTTACCATGCCCATCCTCAGATGGCATTTGGACATAACATATTAGACACATCAGAGCCCTGGTTAGCTCATGGTTTTCAGAGCTTGAGATCGTGCAGCAAAATGTCTAGCAACTTTGATCTGCATCCCAAGATTTATGTTAAACCAATTCTCCCATACGTGATCTTTCCATAATAATGATAGTAAAAATGCGAGGTCGGATACGATTTAGGTCAATCTATTTCTCACGAGCAATAACCTTAAGATAATGAGATGCGTATTGTAGAAGATCATCCAATCAGGATTTATTTTTATAATCAGATGAGACCTGGTGTGCGCAAGGTGTTTCATTTGGGCATCAAGAGAACAACTAAGGAAACCCGATATCCATGCAAAGCCGACAATTTAGAAGGATAAAATCGTATGAACCCAACATCACGGAGGAAGGGGACATCGTACCTCAAGGAAAATCGCACCTCGGTTTCTCCGTCGGTGAAGAACGACGCGATCAATGCTTCGCTTGCGATGAGAACCACACACGGGGACGCCTTCGACCTTCTCTACGCGGGGGTGGTCTTGGATCGTCGATCCGAAGCAATTCGGCGAGCTCTGACGGAGCTCCGGCGAGGAAAAATGGATGAGGGAGAGGTGCTGGTCGAAGGGGAAGGGATTTGGGCGTTTTTGGGGGAGATGGAGGTGGTTTTATTGGGTTGAACCCAAGTTTGGATCCGAGCCCGGATCCGAAATTGAACTTGCCCCGGTCTCACTAAAACGACCATAATTTGGGCTCCCGAACTCGGATTTTCGCATTCTTGGACTCATTGGAAAGCTATCGACGAGCTCTATGCAATATGCTATTCAAATAAATTTTTTGGACACTAGAATAAAATCATATTTACAATTAAGTCCATATCCAGCTGGATTTTGCAGTTAAGTCCCTGCCCGGGTTTTGGGGTTTCACATCATAAAAATCTCAAAGGAAGTCTCATCTCCGAGACTTAAGATGGTCCTATTTGGTTTCGACACCCGAACCCCACAAAAATCTCAAAGAGAGCGAAACCTATAAAAATCTCAAAGGGAACTTGACTATGGTTTCAATTCGATACTTGTGAACAATTGAGGGTATTTCCCCCTCATGTCCGCCTCAGGTTCCCATGTCGCCTCCTCGACGTATTGACTTCACCACAGGGCTTTGACTAACATTATCTCCTTCTGCCTCAGCTTCTTGACCGCTTGATCTAATATCTGCACCGGCTCTTCTGGGAAGGAGAGGTTTGGCTCCACAACGAAGTCCTCGTAGGTGATCACGTATCGAGGGTCTCGGATGTACTTCCTGAGATTCGACATATGGAACATGTCATGGATGCCGTCGAGGTGTGTGGGGGATGGCCACCCTATAGGTCACTTTCCCAACATGGACCAAAATCTTGAATGGCCTTACAAAACGCGGTGCTAGCTTGCCCTTTGCAACGAAATGCTGTACGCCCTCATTGGGGACATATGTAAGAACACGAAGTCCCTGACCTGAAATCCGAGGTCTCTACGCCGTCGGTCGGCGTAACTCTTCTGATGGCTCTACACGGTCAATAATTTCCTCCTAACAGTCTCCACTGCCCTGGAGGTCTCCTCAATGATCTGTAGGGTGAACATGGTGTTGTCACCCACCTACTGCCAACACATAGAGTGATGCATCGCCTCCCGTACAATGCCTCAAATGGTGCCATGTCTATACTGGCATGATAGATATTGTTGTACATAACTCAATTAGTGGGAGGTGATCCTTCCAAGATCCCTTCCACTCAACCGCACAGGCTCGTAGTAGATCCTCCAAGGTCTGAATGGTACTCTCAGACTTCTCATCTTGTATGCTCTCAAACTTTAATGTGGCAGTGTATGCAATGACACCAGGTCGAACTCCACCTTTACATTTTTGTGCGTTTACTCATACATCAATCAGAGTAGACCATCTTATGTGATTTTGTGACAGACCCATAAATTTCCCTTTCATCACTAAGATGCTTGGCACGATAGTAATCTCCACCGCAAGCCTTCTTCAATATGTTGTATGTAGTCATTGTGGGTTTGGAAGGTATTTCTTTTCTTTTCTTTTCTTTTTGCAGATTAACTATTGCAATTGTAATCCATGACTGAACCTGGTAAATTTCCAATAGCAGGACCTGAGCGAGATTTTTACTGCAGATCCCCATCTTGTGGATACACTAAAATACTTCAAATCCAGAAACCTTCCCGGTGTTGAAAATCCTAATAGCTCTATCATGCTGGCGTGATCTACCACACATAGAGCAGACTGTCCAACATCATGAATTTGGGTTCATAACCTGACACGAGCATTTCTCCAATATTTACATAGCCTTTTCTACAAAACCAGCATTTGCACATGCAACAATAAATAAAGACCATATAATGTCGTTTGGATGAAAACCAACCACCTAATCATCTCTTTTGGCAAGTCAACAAGCCTTAAGAGGTATAATTATATGAACTGACATCATCTTGTACACCTACGATTCACATATTTTTGTACACATATAAGGTGTAATTGAAGGCATGAGAACTCACGTTAGTCCATAGAAGCTGACAACCAATCATAAAAGAAATATCGATTTCACCCATTTTTCGCATTCCTTGATGAAAATAGATCAACTCAGACCAGATAAAAAAAGAAATGGAATATATTTGACAATCAAGCAGATCTACCAGACAATCCAAAACAAAATGAACAAATCATGTACAAGGTTTGAGATCACATAAGTTTGTCAAAAAAATACGTGAAGCCAGTGAGGCTAAGGAAGTTGTGAATCGCTGTAACCATCTTGGGCCACTCCCAAGACATCACTGTCTCTATCTTGGCGAGTTCAAATGACATCCCCGCCTCTGAAACCATGTGGCCAAGAAGAGCGACCTCAGAAAGTCAACACTCACACTTGTTGTATTTAGGACACAACCTTTGCTATATCCTGACCGCATGTCAATCTTAGAGATTACTGCTGCTCCTTGTAACTGATCAAAGAGATCATAGATCCATGAGAGTGGGTAACAGTTCTTATCTGTTCTCTTATTCATATGCCTATAGCCTATGCATAGCCTCAAGGATCCATACCTTTTTTTCACAAAAAGGATTGGTTCTCCCCATGATGATGTACTGGGACTGATGAATCCTTTCTCCAACAGCTCGTGCAACTGTACTTTGAGCTCCTTCAGCTTAGCATGTGCCAACCTATGTGTAGCGATAGAGATCGGTTGTGTATCAGTTGTGTGACGCCTCTAGGATCCGGGTACATTCCACATTCGAATATTTGACATTCATAAAAGCAGGAGAAAATAAAAACATGCCTAGGAATTTGAAACTTTTACTTCTCATTCAACCTGTTCACATTTCATACATTTCAAATTTCCATTTTCCATCCATGTCCACAAAAGTATACATGTTTGCATAATAAAGATGTCCACACATAAATTATACATGCCATGTCTCTCAAAATGATACAAGGAAAAACAAGAGAAATTCTACCAACTATACCATAAGAAGGAGTCATGAAGCTGCACAAAAAGTGATGACTCCAAAGATGCTCACTACTGTGAACCTGCGGATCCACACGTAGGTACGTTATGAGCAAAGTTGCTCAATATGATTTAAACAACTATACAATAACAAGCAAGATATAATTTAAATGTGTGTAACAGAATAACTAGGTAATCAATCACGCAACGAATTACATTATTAGTATTGTTGATCTGGATAAGGACGTGAGTAACCAAGCTTCGTGTATGGTCTGTGGTCTTGGTCTGGATGAGACCTCACACTATAACTCTAAGGCGAAAAGAATACCTTAGGGTTGGGGTGCCCCTGTAGGCATGCGGTGGGGTACAATGCATCCTATCTAAGTTCCCAACATGTCCACTTAGCTCCACATCACAATTGTACTTCCAATTCACATTTAGTTGCCAACCCGCAAATCATCGTGACAATCAAATCCCTCTTTATGCATATGAGACTGATATCCCATTCCCAACTTCATTAACAACATTTCCCAGAACTCCCCTCTTAGCGTCTCAGGTTTTGATGGACTAAATGTACTGGGAGATGAAGGAAGCCCATAGGACTCATATCTTCTTAGGTTATATGGGGGAGAATCTTGGCGAACACTCCAGGAGCATTCCTACCATACCCATCCTCATATGGCATTTAGACATAACATATTAGACACAAAAGAAACCTGGTTAGCTCATGGTTTTCAGAGCTTGAGATCGTGCAGTAGAATATCCAGCAACTTTGATCTGCATCCCAAGATTTATGTTAAACCAATTCTCCCATACGTGATCTTTCCATAATAATGACAGTAAAAATGCGAGGTCGGATACGATTTTGGTCAATCCATTTCTCACAAGCATTAACCTTAAGATGATGAGATGCGTATTGTAGAAGATCGTCCAATCAGGATTTATTTTTATAATTAGACTAGACCTGATGTGTGCAAGGTGTTTCATTTGGGCATCAAGAGGAGAACATCTTAGGAAACCCGATATCCATGCAAAGCTGACAATTTAGAAGGATAAAATCGTATGAACCCAGCAGCACGGAGGAAGGGGACATCGTACCTCAAGGAAACTCACACCTCGGTTTCTCCGTCGGTGAAGAACGACGCGATCAACGCTTCGCTTGCGATGAGAACCGCACATGGGCATGCCTTGGACCTTCTCTACGCGGGGATGGTCTGGGATCGTCGATCCGAGGCGATTCGGCGAGCTCCGACGGAGCTCCGGCGAGAAGAAATGAATGAGGGAGAGGTGCTGGTCGAAGGGGAAGTGGTTTGGGCATTTTTGGGGGAGATGGAGGTGGTTTTATTGAGTTTAACCCGAGTTTGGATCCGGGTCCGGATCCAAAATTGAACTTGCCCCGATCTCACTAAAACGACCGTAATTTGGGCTCCTGAACTCGGATTTTCACATTCTTTGACTCATTGGAAAGCTACCAACGAGCTCTACGCAATATGCTATTCAAATTTAATTTTTTGGACACTGGAATAAAAGCAGATTTACAATTAAGTCCAGATACAGCTGGATTTTGCAGTTAAGTCCCTGCCCGAGTTTTGGGGTTTCACAGAGACTGATCAGGGTTTATTCCATCATGCAGATCATCAACCCGATCAAGAGCTAAAACTTCAGTTAGATCCCGAGATGGCTCATACAGGAAGAGGAAAGGGACTGCAACCCTAATAGGTTGAGCAGTCAGATCAGGGGTAAGGGCAGTACACAACGCAGAATGAAGTCAATAGCCAGCTCCTCACATCTATACAAGCAATCCAACAGCAGTTGACTAACCAAGGATTAGCCCAGGATGCTTTCCTACACATGTTGAATGATTTGAGGAGGAGGACTTTTGAAAGAGATGCTAGGAGAGAGGATGAACAGAACACAGATGATGAGGTGAACAGGGATGATGTCGAAGACAACTGTTCAGGACCCTGTCACAAAGGAGGCGAAGCAAATACACCACAACTCAAGCCCACACTGAAGCAAACTTACAACCCTGGGGCTGTCCATGTCATCGAGTGGATCCAGATTCCACCCATCCATGCCCTTTTTGAGTTGAAGCCACATTTCCTATCTCTACTCCCGTCCTTCCACGTGAATACAACAGAAGAGCTGTATATCCACTTACAACAATTCGGCTGCATCTTTGCAACAACACAATTCCCCAATATCCCTCTAGGGGTAGTCAAGATGACTGCCTTCCCCTTTAGCCTCCAAGACAAGGCCTTTTATTGGGTGAATCATCTGGGGAAGGTAGTGACCACATGGGAGGAGCTGAAGTCTGCCTTTTTGCACAAATTTTACCCTCTTGGTCGCTTTAATCATATGCGCTTGCATCTACAGTTTCATACAGTAACCCCACAAAACGATTCATGAAGCATGGGAAAGCCTGCAAGAGAAGTGTCCCCACCACAATATTCCGAAGACTAGTCTGGTCCAGCACTTCTTCGATGGGTTGACACAAGAGCCAAAAGCTAGCAGATGCCTTTTGTGGTGGCTCGCATTTCAATAAGGATGGGGATGTTGTCTAGGACATTTTCGAGGAGAAGGCTGAATGAGAGGCTGCTCAATCTTCATCCTGTGCATACATGAAGATGCCCTCAGCTAGCCACAAGCCAATCAACATGGTTGCTCATGCGGAGGACATGGATGAGATCTCCAACCTAGACATTTCAGGGAGCCATTTGTCCAAGATCGATATCATTGAGAAGAGGTCTCAGGACCTAGAGAAATTAGCCATCATCGAAAAGAGGACCCATGGCTTAGAGAAGCTCGATTTGATTTCCCAACTGCTGGAGCATCCCATTCAGGCATTGAATGCCAATGCCTGCAATTCCATATCTTCCACTACCGTAACTCCCACTGAGCAGAAGGAGCCAACATCGAGACAACCTCGTTAGTTATGTCTCCCGTTGTTGTAACACATCCAGCATGTATATTACATGCAGACCCCGGAGCAGCCCCTGCAGTCACAGGCACAAATGGTTGTTTACCAACCAAAGTCCCAGCTTGCCTATCATGAGCAGTTCTGTCTGCCCCTGCTGCTCATCCAAGAGATCAATGGTGTGTGGAATAATGAATAACAGCTGACCCATCCTTAGGGATAACCCCAAGGTCAGACCATGGGCAACATGCCCTATCACCAGTAACAGGATGGTGGAAGACCGTACCATCCCTCTCATCAGCAGCCACCTCCATATTATGGGAACAACTAGAGGCAAGGATACTAGCAGGGTCCGTAGCAGTCTGGCTACAGGCAGCATAGTTACCACCAGCAGCATCCAACTGCTCATTACCAAAACCAGTACTTCGATCCTCCTCAATATTCCTCACACCTTCCTCCTTACTATCAGAACCATCAAGGTTACCAACAACAACCTCCCCCGTAGTACCAGAAGCCCACATAGGCTAAATCTTCTAAGGTTGTGCCGGTTAACATGGCCTTGGATTGTCTGGCTCAGTTGATCAAGAACATGGTTGAGATGAGCCAGAAGATTGACGACATGAAAACTACGAAGACTGTCATACCAACTCTAGTCGAGTCAAATCCGAACAACTTCCGTTTGTAATGAGCTGGTAGCCGGTAGTTTCGAACCCGATTCAAGTGATCTTAGTTGCTTTGTATATAATGTTGTTACTCTCAGGAGCAGTAGGACACTCCAGCCATTGGTAACGGTGAAAGGGAAGAACGTTGCATCCGACGGTGAGTTGTCAGCCCAGCCAGCAGAAGGGCCAAGCAACATTTTTGCAGCACCAGAAGAAGAACAAAAATACAATAAATGAAGAAAATCCAAAAATCCAAAAAGAAGGAAGCAACATCAGACTCAGTGGAAATCTACTAGCTTAGGAGACGCTCGTAGCAGCGACCGACCTGAAGCTAGCCCTTGAAGCCGAGCTAGCTATTTTTGGTCCACAACTTGTAAATGATTTTGTACATTCACATCATCTACCTGTAAACAATGATATGGACACAATTTTGAATGGTACTATTTCAGATTCTGCAAATATGCCTTTTCTTAAAGCAATAAGAAAAAACAAAAAATCAGAAATTTGAAAAAGGATTTGTATGATTCTGCTATTATGGAAATTATAGAAAACATGATCTCGAATATGCCTTTGATGAAAGCTCTCGAATACATGCCAGTTGTGAAGAAGGGATTGAGTGATGCATGTACTACAAGGCGTATGACTCGTCCCCACAATCTAAGAAGTCAAGATGTTAAGCATGAAATGCACATCCTCATAAATGGCCACCATCAATGCCATCAACAATCTCCAAGACAAAAAGAAAGACAAGGGAGTACCACTCATTCATTGTCAGATATTCAACCAAGAGTTTGAACGCACATTGCTCGACAATAGATCATCTGTCAATTTGATGCTAGCTTCACTACTCACAGAATTTGAGTTAGGACTGCTCACACCAACAAATATGGTTCTATAGTTTGTAGAAAAATCCATCAAGCGGCCTAGGGGCATATTGGAGGACGTAATCGTAACCGTTCAAGGGATCTAGTTCCCTATTGATTTTCAACGTGGAGACTCAATTTCCATAATCGCGAATAAGAAGAAAAAACTTCTTGTTTTGGCCGGCCATTTCTTCGAACAACCAAAGCAATAGTGAACTATGGCACTGGAGAAATCACACCCAGCTCTGGCAACAATAAAGTGCAGATAGAGACCATCTCAGAGTCAAAGCCTACAATGGGATCATCCGAAGTGAGTGTCCGTGCATCTCACTGCCTTGAAGACTGCGACTTTCTAGTTGAAATTCAAGATACAACTTTATTCATGGATGATATTGAGATCCATGAATTTCTCTGCCTAGAGGAAGGATTAGAGAAGGTAGTCAAATTCCCTTTTGTCAATGACGAAAAGATTTTTGTTGATATGTCTGATGAGTTTCTTGTAGGACCAATGAGCCTCGAAGACCAAGACCGGGTTATTGAGGATTTTTGTAATAATGTGGATCTGATTGAAAAAGTTTTTGAACCCATGATTAAAGAGGCTGAATTGCCAAAGGTGGACATTGAACATATAAAAGAACCTTTACCTATAGTTATTTCTGAGGTTACCAGTCAAGCATCTCCTACTCCGTCTGAGCTCAAATCATTACCCTCCTACATGAAGTATGCCTTCCTTGCAGGAGAGCCAAAAATGTATACGATCATCATCAATGATCATTTGACTGCAGATCAAGAATCTCATCTGATGGAGGTTCTTGAACGTAACCGCAAGGAGATAGGCTGGAAAATTTTGGATCTCCATGGGATAAACCCTTATCTGTGCTCCATCACATTTATCTTGAGGATGACAACAAAACCTCCTGAAAATTCCAAAGCAGACTGAATCCGAACCTTCGGGAGGTCGCCAAGAAAGAAATTCAGAAATGGTGTGATGTAGGATTCATATATCCCATCTCCGACACAAAATGGTTGAGTCCCTTGCATGTAGTGCCTAAGAAATCAGGGATCACCATCATGAAGAATGACAAAGGAGAGTAGATTCCGACAAGAGTACCCACTTCTTGGCGAGTGTGCGTTGACTACAGAAGATGGAACCTCACCACAAAGAAAGACCACTTCCCATTGCCCTTCATTGACCAGATCCTTGAGAGACAAGCATGAAGGAATATTTCTACTTCTTGGATAGGCACTCTGGATATAAAAAGTGGATATTGCATCTGAAGTCCAAGAGACGACCACTTTCACCTATCCATTTGGGACATATGCTTTCCAACGAATGCCGTTCGGGCTATGCAACGCCCCATCTACATTCCAGCGATGTATGCTTGTAGTTTTGACCGACATGGTGAGCAGTTTTCTGGAGGTTTTCATGGATGATCTCTCAATCTATGGAGATTCAATCGATTAATGTCTTCATTACTTGTACCGAGTTTTGTGGAGGTGCTGCAAAGTTAACCTTATGCTCTCGTGGGAGAAGAGCAACTTCATGGTGACCTAAGGGATTATGCTGGGTCACGTTGTAAAATGTGGCATGGAAGTTGACCTAACCAAGGTAGAGGTAATTTCCAAACTTGAGCCACTAACTGCCATCAACCAAGTCGATCATTCTTAGGGCACGTCGATGATTCATTAATGATTTTACCAAATTAGCCTGACCATTGACTGAATTGTTAGGAAACGAGATATATTTAATTGTTGATGATCGTGTGTTCCAAGCCTTTAATCAATTAAAGGATTTGATCACTCAGGCTCCTATCTTGCAACCATCGGATTGGACACTTCCGTTCGAGATAATAACAGATGTGTCAGATTATGCCATTGGTGTAGTATTGGGACAGAGGAAGGATAACATGCCATTTGCAATTCACTATGCTAGATGAACTCTACATGAAGCTCAAAAGAAGTACACTATTACAGAGAAAGAGATGCTAGCGGTAGTTTTTGCCTTGGAAAAGTTTAGATCCCATCTCCTTACCCAAGGTGATTATCTATATTGACTACTCAGCCATCCGATACTTACTACAAAAGAAGGATTCCAAACCACACCTCATCAGGTGGATCATTCTTCTCCAATGGTTTGACCTTGAAATAGGATATAAGCTTGGAGTCAAGAATGTTGTGAGCGATCATTTGTCCAGGCTTCCTGAGCCTAAAGCTCCTGAGCCGAACCTGCAGTCTATAATTGAGACCTTTCCAGACGAGGCAATACTGTCAGTCACCTCATTCCCCTGGTATGCTAATATTGTGAATTATCTCGTGTCCAAGAGAACTCCACAAGATTTGTCCAAGCTGAAAGCATACAAGTTCTTGTCCGATATTCATTTTTTCCAGTGGGAGGATCCATATCTCTTTCGATAGGGGGTAGACTGTATTTGGAGAAGGTGTATCCATCAGGAGGAAGTTCCTAGTATCCTCGTGCATTGTCACGATCGAGAAACTGGAGGACATCAGTCATGCAGAAGAATGGCAAAAAAAGTACTCCAAAGCGATCTCTGGTGTCCAACCTTGTTCAAAGATGCCGAAGACTATGTGAAGTACTGCATTGACTGCCAGAAGATGGGTGGAACCATTGGAATGAGAGACAGAATGCCCCTGAAATATATCCAGATTTCAGACGTATTCGATACTTGGGGAGTTGATTTTATGGGCCCATTTATAAACAATCAGGGATATGAATACATTCTGCTTATTGTCGATTACGTTAGTCATTGGGTGGAGGCTATCACGACCCGAGCGACCTACAATCGTACCGCCTATCGATTCCTGAAAGATTGCATCATTTCAAGGTTCACAATGATGAAAATTCTCATATCAGATGGGGGTAGCCACTTTATCAATAGAGAGGTGAAGAAGCTGACTCAAGAATTCTGCATTGAACATCTTGTCGCTTCTCCCTACCACCCACAATCCAATGACTTGGATGAATGTTCAAATAGGGAGATCAAACAATTCTTCTGAAGCTTGTGCGCTTCGGATCACAAGAACTGGTCTCAGTTGCTTGACTCAGTCCTTTGAGCTTATAGAACCAGATATAAGTCACCTTTGGGAATGTCTCCTAACCGCCTGGTCTACGAAAATCCATGTCACATGCTCGTGGAACTAATTCATAAATCCTTGTGGGCGATTAATGTTTGTAAATTGGACTACAAGAAAGCTGGGAAGAATAGAAAAGTAAATCTGAACAGACTGCTCGAATTTAGAGATTACACATATGACAACAACCTGATGTACAAGGAGAAGGTCAAGAAGTGGCATGACAAGGACATCCACAGAAAGACTTTCAAGCCGGGTGAAGAAGCATAAGTTCGGCCATTTAATAGTGTAGAATTAACACTTCTATTATCATTGCAGTCAGCTGAATCAGATTCATCAAAAATCACTTAATTAAAATTATCAATGAAAATAAATGGTTGATTTATATTTTACTTGGGCAAGCCTAAGGTCGAACTTAGGGACAAGAGCCTCTCAAGTAATTATCTAGACTCTTATTACCAAGATTAAGCGTTAAATTAATCCATAAGTCAATGCACGTGAAGACATGATTCATAAAGAAACATGAAACAGACATTTTTATTTGCTTTTATCATGCAAGGAAATACAGTTGAGGATCAATGCAGGTGTACACTTTATGCACTAATCAGATAAAAAAATTTAGCAAGAAATTTATATCAACTTTAGAATCAAATGATGAAGCAAGTTCCATTGATATATTAAGGCAAGGCATGAAAAGCATTACATAAGTGATACTTAGTTTTAAAATAAAACATCACTTCTTGAAGTGTCAAAATAGAGAGTAAACCATGCCATTAGAAAGGGGATTAAACAAGCTTCTCAACAAGACCAAAATCAACTCAAACGGAGCTCGGATGCTCAAGATATGAATAAAAGATCTCAGGGTCATAAATGCAAGAAATCATACAAAATAATTAGGGAAAATATGGCAAACAGGTCCCTGGGAGGATTAAAATGTAAATAAAGTTAAAGAGAGTCCTTCCCGGTTAATTGCCCATACGCGCAGGGGTATAAATGCAATTATTAAAACTCACAGGGGTTGAGGTGGAATTTACCCCATCGCGCATGGGTGTCACATGCTAATAGGACCTATCTGTAAATTGAAGAAGTCGCAGAGGCCTCTATGCAAATTACCCTGACCTCACGTGCCTGAGCACTGGGGGGGGGGGGAGGCTCGGGACACGCGTCACTTGGCGTAGCTCTGTTGAGGCTCGGTTGTGTCGAACCTATAGGCATGGAATGTAGGCTCGGTGAAGGTCTGGTACTGATGTGTGTCTTAGTAAGATCCATCCGATCATCGATGATCAGACGGTATCCTATCATTGATGATCAGACGGTAGCTGTAGATGTCTGGAGGCATCGACATGGCCGAGTAGGAACTGTTGGATGTCCACCGGGAGGGTCCATCCAACGGCACCTGTAGACTCTAGCGTTCCTCCCTCCGCTGCAGGAGTGGCAATGAGAGTGGACCTCAGGCGATGCCATCTATGCTCTGTCTCTCTTCTCTGGGCCCGATAGAGTTCCCTGAAACATCTTGGAAGCTGGTCGATGAAGCTTGAAGCAGGGGTGAAGCGAGGATTGTTCTGGAGAGGGCCGTCTATGCTTGTCTGCTGGAGTTGGAGCTTGCCAAGGATGCTCCGACGAAGGCTCCGACCATTGATAATTTAAGTACCTGCAATGTTAGGAACATAGCCAAAGCATACGAAGGTGGGTGCTTGTGGATGCGTTGGGGTCTCATGAAGGTGGAGAGATAGGAGACCGAGCTCTGTCTCTGGCGAGGCGGAGATCAGGTGGGGTGGAACTGAACAGATTATGGAGAAGGGGAGATGGATATCGGAAGGGTGCGTGAGGATGGGCATGGATATATGGAGCTCGGGGGATGGTCAATGGTAGGTGATAGGACGTGGTTTAACCTAATAAAATCCGAGAAATTAAAAAAAATACAGAGAAGAAGCATAGGAGTTACCGGGAGAGTTGGCGGAGTGGAGGCCTACACTCGAGCTCCTAGGAGGAGCCCTAGTCGTTGCTGGACCCCCGTGGTGACTGGGGGCAGCTCGACGGTGGCGGAGCACCACAGACCTGGCCTACCATGGCCAGGGGTCGACACCGTAGGCACCGCCGTCGTCGCACCATCAATCTGACCTCCCCCTATCACAGGGAGGTGGAGTGGTGCTGGGTGGAGCCCTACCTACAAGTGGACGGGTTGGAATGCAGTCGGAGAGGGTGGAGTTAAAGAATGGGAGTTTGAGGGGATCGTGGATCGAGTGGGTGGCCGCAAGGAAGAGGGAGGAATGGGCTTCATCGTGGCGTGGTTAAGCATGGAGAGAGTGGCGAAAATGGGAAGGGGTCAAGTGGTGCACAAGGTGGAGAATGTGGAGAACCAGAGGTAGGAGATGGGTTCACGACCGTTGGATCATTGGATCTTGTGATCCAACGGTCAGGAGAAAAGCGCGGAGGAGCGGTCCAAATCAAATCTAGGGCGGCAAGATAGAGGGCTATGGTTGTGACACGTGAGACATGATACGTGGGAGGAAGCAGACAATCAGGATATGATCTCTGGAGAACGATCGAAGGGTCGTGGCTGAGGCACTTATGTGCAGTGGAGATGGATGCTCCAAGAGATGATCGGGTGACTGGAAGGTTACCACGTGGCGGGACGAGAACGAGGCGCTCATGGACGACTGAGATTGAGTCTGGGACTTGATCAAAGGGTTGCGAAAGAAGCGAGAATGGACAGCGCAGATTTCACACTCCAAAGGGCGATCCAATGGTAGATCAGTGAGGGCACGTGTCACACAAAGGAGCAGGCCACGTGGCGTAACCATAAAGCACCATGTGGCCCAATCAGGTTATTTGATAGGAAAACCTCACAAAAGATGGAGAAAATGTCTGATTTTGGAAAAAAACTCAAAACATGAAAGTTTTAGATCTCAATGAGATCTACAAGTTTCATGTTGACCAAAAACGGAAACGAGGTCAAATAAAGGGAGAAATATTTTTATGAGTGTTTTTAAGGGCTTAAAAATACTACAATTTTCATTTTGTTATTTTTTGGTATTTTTAATTTATTCTAAGACTCAGAGATATACAACATTTTATCTGGTTTTTATTGACACTTATTCTAAGCTAGGAGGTTAATATATGTGAATTAATACAGTAAAACTGAGTTTCATCACCCCCTGTACTTAAAACATGCTCGTCCCCGAGCATTTCAAAATTGAATGAGAAGGATTAACCCCCTTGTGCATGTGCATACAGAATATAATCCGTTAAAGAACTCCCAATTCTAGAGATCCAAAATTTCAAAGCTCAACCTAGCCTTAATCAAGAGGTATCCAATTTCTCTAATTTTCCAGACTCTCTCTTGTATACATATAAGCTAAGGATATGACATTAAGTGTTGACTGCGATCATGAGAGTAGAGTCACAATGTCACCCAAGGTCCCAGTCCAAGAACTTCTCCTAAGGACTCAATCCTCAACTCTAGGGAATAAATAAAATATTACGTCCAATCCACCATCTCTTTAGTTGTCAGACTTAGAAGTGTAGGTGACATGCTAGTTGATGGAGGGTTTAGGATTGTGTCATTTCTTATCTCCCTCTCATTGGAATAAGGATCCGCTCGAGTGCCTTATTATTAAACACATATTGTTGGTGTTGATCAGTGCATCCATCAAGAGATGTTGGAGCCGTCTGCACTTGTTTTCCTGGGAATACACTGGGGTGTGCCTTTTTTGAGTACCTATCGTACCTTCTACACCCAGACTTGTAGCATTTACGATACAGAGCCCTTTTTTGGTGCAAGCCCGACTCCTGGTCCTAATAGCAGTGGTCCAAGAGGACACTTTGAAATGGTTGGGAGTGCTCGCCTTTTTTGGAAGATCTCTTTTGATAATTGACTTTGTAGAATGAGAGCTTTTATTTCAACATTGATATTTCTTTGCTTTATTTTTGTCTAGCTCCACTGCTTTTACCAAGAGTTGGTGTACACTGATCATCATTTTTATTTTATTCACATCCTGGCACTTAAGTAGATGTCAAGAGATTAGTACAAGAACCAAGTTCTCATACTAGCTAAAGATGCTGACACTCAGGTTTCATGAAGCCTTCAATGACTTTATCCCATCCTCTAGCATCATTAAATCAAGTCCAGACTTGAATTCCTCATCCCAGTCCCTTAAGTGAAATTTCAACTCATCTCATCGTGACCGCAATCGTGCATGTGAAGTGCTGATCATATTCTTAAGGTTGAGATTAAGCATGCAATATAGCACACAAATCTGACAAACTAGGGAAATGTGGATAAATAAGTCGAAGACTCTGATGGTCAAGGCTGGTTAACCTAAAATCTCAAGACTTCTTAAATCGGGTGTTCTTGATCATCACTGACCCTATGTGGAAGTGAAAAGGTAGGGGATTTAATAAAACTCCTTCATCCATTTTTTTTCATTTTTTTTAAATTTTTAAGGAGACTTTAAAAATCCTACTGACTGCCTAAACTCAAATGAGTAGTTGCATCTGCTTTCAGCCACTATAGGTGTAAGTACAGGCCGTAAAACTGTACCCGTTGCTTGAGGACAGAGCCTTACGCGATGTCCTCTAAACCACCTACTCTGCTAAGGGAGACCCTCACTGAAAAACGACTACTTATTTGAGTTTAGTAGTCAATTTGACTTTCAAAGAATTTTTATTTTTTTTCATTTTTATCGATTTTTTATTAAAGTTAGAACACAAGTTAAACTCATTTTCCTTTAATGAATTCAAGTTTTGAAAATATTTTCCAAACCATGTCACATATATATAAAATTTTCAAACATTTTTCAAACAATTTTTCCAAAATAAGTAAAACCTGTTTTTCAAATCATTTTTCAAAGTATTTTTTTTGAAAATAATGTAACATAGTATAGGAAATTTTCCAAAGTTTTGAAAACAATTTGTCCACTTAGTTCATAAGAATATACTCTAGCCCAAAAAAGCATTAAATTTTTCAAAAATTTCAAAATATAGAAACGTGGCTAAAGTACATATAAGGTATATACGGTATACCCCCCTATACTTAAACTTTGCTATGTCCATATAGAACTAGATGATACAAAGGAAAAGCTCCATTTAAGTATAAAAGAATATAAATGAACTGAAGAGGACGCCCCCTATACATAGGCTAGAAATAACCTATGTATAAATGAATGGAAAGATGAGTAAGAAAATCACGGGGACTCAGGTCCCCCTATACTTAAGCTGAGAGTAGCCTAAGTACATAGATGGATAATTGATGCTGAGGAGAGCTGAGGGGAACGAAGAAGTTAGGATGGATATACAAGTGAGTGAATGAATCTTCGGAGATGAATGGAGCTCCTATGGTCTAAGGGAGGGTGTCGAAGCAATGAAGGCTCAATCAATCATGCAATACCCTTTTAATTCACCAACTCACACGTGAAACCAACAAGTGATGGCTGATTATCTTGTCATTTTTATTGGTGATTAAAACAATCTAATTTACGCAAGGATTTAAAACATGTCAAAGAAAAAAAACATCCTACGTAAACAAGGGTGTTGCTCTCCAAAACATTATTTTACTCCGTTTTAGGTCAACTTGCATTTAACATTGCCAATTATTTGCTTAAGGTTATAACTGTTTAAATGTGAGCACAAATCAATCAATCAATCGTCTACCACTCATTCCCAATTTCCATAAACCTAGGTGATCAAGACAGGAAGGACGATCGAGAAAAAGTCATGCAGTCGATAAAATCATGAACTATGCTAAAATAAAACTCTCAGTGCCTAGAGCAAAATCTCATGGAAACCAGACTTAACTAAAACCCAAAATTAAATGTATGCAAGTCGATGAAAAACCACACCTAATGTATTTTATTTTTGGCTAAGTGAAGCTATGTTTGCGTGCATCTTGATTTAATGTGTGTCCTAACTACGGTCAAACATGTAAGATAAAAATAGTGCGAGATAGATCAAAGAGTCGCATGCCTGATCCTAGGTCGACACTCAAGTGGGGCAATCCCCATACAACCACAAGTATCATCGTTCATTTACATACGCGAGACTTCGAATGGAGACCACTGCAAAGATGATTATTACATGGAATATAAAAATGTACGAAGCACATTTTTTCTCTTTGATTTTCCTCCAAAGTTTGCTTATATGGCTCCTCGCAGCGAGGAACACTTGTTCTTCGCCTCCTTCGTAACCAAGGGTCCTTCCACAAAAAAAATGCATTAGATATCAATCGAAGAAAGATTAATAATGCAAGACAACAGCATGACCTACGAATTAAAAATTAACACTTAATTAAATATTAAAAAACTTAAATACACAAAAGATGAGCCGTGCCCACAAAAATGACGCCATTTGATGAATCCGAAATTCACCCTCTTAATTTAACCATTTTAAGTGGTTAAAAAGAATGTGTTCGTTGCAATCGGGTGAGTTGGGATCCTTCAAAGACCGCTTAATTAACAATATCATATAAGAACAAGTGGTCGAATTTTATTTTACTTGGGCAAGCCCAAGGTCGAATTCAGGGACACACGCCTCTTAAGTAGGAATTTAGACTCTTATTATTTCGATTGAGTGGCCCAATCAGGTTATTCAAGAGGAAACCTCGCAAAAGATGGAGAAAATGGCTGAAACATGAAAGTTGTAGATCTTAATGAGATCTACAAGCTTCATGATGACCAAAAACGAGAACGAGGTCAAATGAAGGGAAAAATATTTTTATGAGTGTTTTAAGGGCTTAAAAACACTACAATTTTCATTTTGTTATTTTTTGTATTTTTATTTTATTCTAAGACTCAGACATATACAACATTTTATCTGGTTTCTATTGACACTTAGTCTAAGATAGGGGGTTAATATTTATGAATTAATATAGTGAAATTGAGTTTCATTACCGGGTTAGAGGGTTTGGTTGTTGGATGCGAAATTAAAAGTTTTTTAGGGAAATTTAAGTGCAAATAGACTGCGTCGTTTCAGTGTAACATGTGCGTGAAAATGGTAGCGTGATGATATATGGATTATCACCTGACGCACAACCCTTTGTAGTCAATGGACAACTATTGAAGAGTTACATAAAACAAGATACTTTCCTATCTGTCGTTGACTCTATTCAAGTTGTTTATGAAGATGATGCTACCATAACAGATGAATGAGACAAGGCAGGCAAAACATTTTTAAATGATCTTTTATTCTTTTATTTTTTTATTTTTTTCTTCCAAAAAGGTGTCACCCCTTTCATCCTTGCTATACTTAGGATGTATTTTGTCCAAAGTATGGGGGGTGGTGTACACCTCGAGCTGTTCACGCTCTGATCACTCGCATGTCCCCTCATCTCTTGACACTTGGTCTATACTTAGGGATATTTTACCCTAAGTATGGGGGGGACAGGTCGAGCCGATGATTTCGTACATCCCCACCCTTGACCCTCTCTGCCTTGTGTACAGTCTGCCATACTTAGGATATGCTATACTTAGGATTATTTCATCCTAAGTGTAGGGGGGATGGTCAACTTCTCATTCGTTCATTCTGTAATCATTGTAGTATAGGCCTTTATTATACTCAGTACGAGTTATGTCTTCTCTCTTTCTCTCTAATCTATTAGTACATAGCTTAAGCTAAGTATATGGGGGTCATATAAACTTCACATATACTTTATCCATAGCTCATACTTCTGTATTTTCAATAAGTATAGCTAAAATATAATTAATTAAATGTAAAGAACATGCTTGTATAAAATTCATTGAAAATTCTTTGTATATATCGATTAATAAATTGGGTAAAATGTTTTGCAAAATGTTTGAAAAATGGTTTGAAAATCTTTTTGAAAAATATTTTGAAAACCGTTTGAAAAATGTTTTGTAAAATGTTTTAAACCTTTGTAAAAATGTTTTGTTTGTAAAAATTCTTTTCTTTGTTTGAAATAAAATATTTTGAACATCTATTTGCAAATGGTTCGGAAAATGGTTGCAAAAATATTTTTAAACATCCATATATACTATTTGAAAAATCTTTGCAAAATGGTTTTTAAATTTAATGTTTGTAGAAATTATTTGGCAAATTAGTTTGCAAAAGAAAGTGTTCAAAATGTATGCAAAATTCTTTTCAAATTATTTTGAGAACTATTTACATAATTCAAACAAATAAAATCCTTACAAATCTTGTATATACTACTCGTAAATTCCTAGAACCGTAACTCTTGTAAATAATAAGAAGCATCCATGTGTTAATATCTGCATATACTCCCTTTCTTTTCCTAAAAATCTTTGGTTTTAAAAAATCCCTAAAAAATTACAAAATTGAAAATCCTAAAAACATTTGCAAAAAACTTTTCAAAAATTTGCGTAAAAATTTGCAAAACCTTTTCAAAAATCCATAAAAAGTTGAAGAATAAAAAAATTGCATCACAAAAATATTTTCTGCATTGTGCATAACATTTGCATTTTTTAGATTGAGTTTGATAATTGATCAAGTCTAAGTAAAATTCGAAGATTGGAGCTTGGTTGGACCTTAAATTTACCTAATCACAGGAACCTTATAAGAACTAGAATTGAGGTGCCTCATGTCTATTTGACTTAATTCTTTGAGATCTCGAGACTTAGTTTGATGTCGTATTGATAATCTAAGTAGAGTATTTCGGAGAATGCGCATGACTCTTGTTGATAATGACCTAGCTTGCATACCTGCACTTTTTACTTTGCTCACCTCAGTTGAAGTGGTAGAGGGATGGATTTGTCAGCATGAGACACAAGCCAATGGAAACATCGGAAGTCATAGATTTATGGACATTGTACCCCAGCCCGATCTTATGGCGACGAGGTATAAAGATAGAAGTTGTGGGTTGCAATAAAGCTTCAAAAGAGGGATAGTCTACTGGGTCAAGAAGAAAAAGTCCATATGTAAATGCTGACGTATATAGTAATAAAAAATGGAAAAAATAAAAAACTCCAAAAAAGTTGACAAGCGTGGTTGAAAATAAAATGTCTGTCGGAGTGTATATATTTGTATAGTCAATAAGAAAGCTTGTGCTTCAAATTCATATGTATGTGAGCCTATATCTGGATGACTTGGCTACACTGGTCAAGCATCCTAGGATAGGTAGCTACACTGGCTACCATCCATTCTTCTCTTCACACCCTCTTTTTTATCTGGTTGTACTTGAATTTAGAAGGGTATACCCTGCTTCTAGAGGAAAGAGTTGTTGGATTAGGGAATTAGGGTCACCACATTGAAGAAGACCGACTTTTACCGCTTCAACCGAGGAGAGCTACATATCAAACACACTGTCCAAGATAGATTCATAGTCATAAGGGTTTGGGTATGAATTGACTTATTCTGACCTAGCTATTGAGGAGTTTTGAGCAGAGTTTTATGATTCTCGAAGGCTGTTGTGTTTCGAATCCGTTTCCCATTGAGGTTCGACCACATCTAAACTCAAAAGGTCCGACTTAAGCTCCAAACTTTGATTTTGTGAAGACAAGTCTGAAAAGTAAAATCAATCCAAGTTCTTTCTTGTTCTTTTCTTTGTTTTATTTTCTACAGTTATTGCATAAGTGTTAGATGGGGACTAGCAAAGGCATGTATAGGGGGTGATGAATCTCTATTTCATCACCTTTATTCTATCATTTTGGCCTTAAAACCCTAGCTAAATGCATGTAAATAGCATTATTTTGTACAAATAAATATTCATTGTTTATTCTATTTATTGTATATAAAATATAGTTTTTACTACCAAAATTATAGAATAAAGAAAATAAGAGAAAAAGAATAAAATGCCAAAGTTATTTTATAATCATAAACCCTGAGACCTAGGCATCTTGATGAGTGGGTCGATAAGGAATAAAGTAGTAGGAGATAAAGGCCAAAAATCCAATAAAATCCTCATTCCTTTATTCATCAATAAGTCCTTTTGAGACCTATTTTATTCTCTATTATTTATACCTTAAAAAAAGAAACTTTGGACATGAAAGTTTTAGATAAAAATACAAATAAAAACACGAAATTGCTTTCACACAAAAATAATATACAATGTACTTTGTACTCTGAATAAAAATCTGAAACTTAAACTTTCCATACACATATCTTCTCCATATGAGCTCAAAATGTACCCAAATCACCATCTAACTATATATATATAACTTTTAACAAGATATCTAATGAAGGTGGTTCATCCAATTTGGAGCTACGATGCAAAGGTTAGGTTTTGGACCCATATTGTATAGTTTACCTGAATAAAATATTCATTTTATTTATTCTTTATAATTTTTACAATTTAATATTTTTATAATTTTGTAAATATTATTGATAGTATATGTACATAATTAGAATAGAATATAACCATAAAAAACAAAAGTAAAATAATATACAAAAATACATAGGTGAATATACAATACTTATACCTATATAATACGTATCCCTATTTATTTAAGTGTACAATATACATCAGAAAAATATAACAAAAATATACTTATGCATATAAAAATGAGTTATAAATATATAAATTATGAAAATACAAATACAAAATAAAAATAAAATATACAAAACATAGGTAAATATACTTATAAATAAAATCATAAAAAGTAACTTGTAATAAATAAACTCATAAAAATAAACAAAAATTATAATAAAATACTACATAAAATAATAAATATTTTTTTTATTTTTTAACGAAATATTAATAAAATTATTTAGTATTTTTAATTATTTGTATTTTTCTATCTTGTTTTATCCGCCAATGCACCCACGTGGACCAATGGGGTGCGACTCGGAGATGACCTTGGTCAACTCCTCGCCCCCCCAAGGTCCTCTGCGTCAGGTCTCTTGCTGTCTCGATTTCCCTGATTTTTGGAGCCCGATCCTTACACCATTCTAGCTTGACGACTCTTTGACTTTTGCACCTCGATCCATGTTCTTTCACGCCTAGGTACCCTATCAATCTAGGATTACTACGTCGAGCATCTTTCCCCGAGGAAGTCTTCCTATATATAATATCACCTTCCACCATCCTCGAGTTCTTGATACTTCTTCCACCGACAAACCCTAAATGTAAGGTTCAAACCTCCTTCCTGGTGACATCAGGAAGCGACTCAACCTTTCAGGGGTCTGATCCGATGTAGAATTGAGGCGATCCAGTTCACTGGAGCTCCTCCGACCGAAGCTTGTTTCTGGCATGTCCCCGATGAGGTTCTTTCCCTTTCTCTTTGTCTTTCATTCTGTAGCGTACCCATAGCATAGAGTAGTGATTAATTTGTTTAGATTTAATCTGCTTTTTCAAAAAATAAAAAAAATACATCTCACCAGAGCTCCGGCTCCGCCTCCTCGTTCAACCGTACTCGCTCTCCTCGATCTCGAACAGATCGAGAGATCTGTTCTCCCTCCTTCGCCAGATGTCATAGAACATCGCGCGACCTCTTCTCTCTCCCATTTCGTCCCTCGAAGCCATCCTTAGCTTCGTTTTTTTTGTGAACTTAACACTATAGGTACCGGAGAGAAAGAGATTTCCCCTAGAGGCCTTCGAAGTTGGTAGAGCAGCTCTAGTGCTGAGCATCGTCAGATCCCCTCGACCGGACTTCCGTCCATTTTGTGGATACCAGCAGCTGCGAATGATCATCAGGAACACCTTGAGCACCTGTGCAGCGAAGGAGCATGACGAAGTTGCGAGGAAGGAGCGATCCAAAGAGATTTGTCCCACTGTTCCTCCCTGTTCTTCTAGAGGAGAAGTGGTGATTGCCCCCACTTCCTGATTGAAGGATGTCCGTCAGATCAGGCCTAATTTCAACCGTCTGATCCCTCATCGAGATCTAATCGCACCTGTCGATACCCAATCGTCATCCACAATCCAGAGAGCATTGCATGTCAAGTGGATGATTCATCACCATTGGATCGCGCTTAGGTGTATTTTGCGCATGAACCCTCACACTTTTTTATGTTCTTTTTAGTACATTTTTCATATTAGTCCCTACTCTTTCAGTATTTGCATTCAGATCTATTCAACTTAACCTCACGTGCCTATACGCATGAGGGGATGGGGTATTTTGCAACTGGAGCATCGAAAAAGTTATATTTCATTTCAGTTTACTAATTCGTGTATCTAGTATATTATTTTCTGGAAAAATTGCATCTGGACCCCCATACTTGTATTAAGTTGTTCTTCAGGTATCTATTATTTAAAATTTTTGGAAAAATTGCATGTTTTCTTCTAGATTTCTCTGAGGTGTTTGGATTTAGTCCAAAAGTTTAAATATTTGCATAAATGCCCTTGTTAGAATGTATTTTCTTTTTTTAGTTTTTATTTTGTGAAAAATAGCTCATGATCGTTAAAAATTTATGGAAAATTACTTTAAATACCTAGCATATATTTCTATCACATATATTTTTTTGGGTATTTGAGAATATATTCTATTTATAAAAATTCAAAAATCAAGTTATTAATCTCTATTTGCAGTAAAAAACCCTTTAGTAATTTAAGAACATTTGAAAAATTACAAAAAAATTATATTCTATCGATTATTGTATTTTGAGATTAAAAAAAAAATACCTAAAAATAAAAAAGGAAAAACCAAAAAAATTTAAAAGCTCCAAATCCATTATAAAACATAAAAAGCCCTCACAAATCCCAAAATTATTCATTTCTATTCTGTAAGTTTCTTCATATGATTTATTTTATATTAAAATTGATTTGAAAACTTTCACATACTTTTTGCTATTTTTAATCTCCAAATCATTCGACCTATTAATCCCTATTTTAGGATATTTTTAACTTTAAAAATACCTAAAAATTAGCAAAAATCCCCAAAAAAGATGGTAAAAAACTATATAAAATATGAAACCATTTTGTTATGTCATTTTTATATATTTTTAATCATATTTATAGTTATATTATCTTACATTGTATATATTGTCTTATATATTCTTATATTACATATTTAAAAGAAAAAGAAACTAAAAAGTCAGAAATATAAAAACGAAATAAAAATTACGAAATTAAAACAATTAAAAAATAAAAACTAATAAAATTAAAAAAGAAACATAAAAATTAAAAACCCACAAAAATTTCAAAAGCCATAAAAAAACCTAAAATCGATTATTGTCTTTCTTCGCCAAGTATTTGATTGTCTATCCTTAGTTGTTTCCTGTGTTCAACCCCTAATTTGCTTGTCACTATACATCTATTTGAAGGTATAGTAAATTTTGATTCACACTTGCCTGTTCGACTTATATACATTGTGTTGGTTAATTTTTGTTCGAGTTGGCATTTGTGAGCGGTCGCCTCAACGACATTTTATCTTCGCCTTCCATGAGGATATTATTTTAGACCCTCGCAAAAGTCATATCAACAGGTATAAGTAGGAAGAGTTTAGAACTACAGAGACGACGTGTAGTACTACAAAAATTATTACCAAATGCTTAATAAAATTTCTATCTTTTGTTTTAGTATTTTTATATTTTTCTCTTTCCAAAATTTTGTGGGTTTTTAATATTTTAGTTTTTATGGATTTTTATTTTCTGATTTTTAGTTTTAATTTTACAAATTTTTTATTTTCAATTTTTAAGGGGAAATATAAATAATATAGTTAATGCATATACTACATAGATAAACTAAGAAAAGATATTTTTTTGGATTTTTAGGGCAAATAAAGTCAACATACAGGGAATGAAATATTTTTGGGTTTTATGATTTTCTCTATTTTTGGTGATTTTAGGGAAATTTTTATGTTTTTTATGGATTTTAATATATATATATATATATATATATATATATATATATATATGAGCAAAAATATTGGACATAATAAATCAACAACCTTGTTTAGGGTTTTAAAAATACTTATAAGCTTAATATAAACCTAAGCTAATTTTTACAAATAATATGTATCACAAAGAAAATTCAGAAACATAAAATACTTTTTTGTGATTTTTTATTACTTTTGTAAATTTTTATAATATTTTTAGGGTTCTATAATTTTTAGCAGTTTTACTTCGTATTTTTCAAAAATATCTACTAAGAAGGTGGAATATATGTAAATAAATAAGAAGGATTTTTTTGAAGTTTTTCTTAACTATGTAATTTTATGGATTTTGAAATGGTAAATAGGAGAAAATTCAATGTTTTTGTATTTTTATAATTAGAAAAATAGTTTTAAATGCTTACAAAAAATATATGTGATAAAATAAGATTTTATAAAATTTTCTTGCAAATTTTGGAATTAAAATGTTTATTAAAACACACAAAATTCAAGTAATAAATTAATTCAATAAATCAAGGTGTTATTTGCAATTCTCAAGAAATTTAAATGCAAATAATAACAATACAAGTAAATCCATGGGCCACACATGCAAAAAGCTCAAATAGTTTTAGTTTCATACACACTGGCAGGGTTATTTCTACAAATAAAATAAGTTCCAGGTTTCAAAATGTAAATAAACAAAAAATTTACTCTGACTATGCAAAATATAATTCTGAGATGAAATAAAATACATGTAGGGGTATGTATACAAAATGCCAGATTCCTCATATGTAGGGACACGTGAGGTGACATGGAAAGACCTAAATGCAAAGAAATGAAAGCTTAGGGCCCTGAGTGCTATCTTTATAAATGTTTTTACACTACAGATGAAAGTTTAAATATTAATAGTAAATATAAAAAAGGTAGGGGTTAGGGTACTAAATACCCTGACCACATGGTGATGAATTGCGATGAGCACCCCATTTATACATGTTTTGCGATCTGAACAATCGATGAAGCTTCGTCGATGAGAGGTGAGGATTAGATCTCAGAGGAGATCTGACGGCTTCTTGGATTCTTCATCCAACTGTATCTGTTTGCCTGAGAGTGGTGTTCTTGATCGAACGACCCTCAGCTTCTATGGAAGAACAACATATGAACACTGCCCTAGCGAGCTTCTATCTGTGCTCCTGTTCAACTCCAGCATTCTCCTTCACTCTTGAGGTGTTCTACATGTTCCTAGGGCGATTCCACAACAGTTGGGAGCATCAAAATGGTCCAGATCTTATCGATGGAAACTTGGAAGCTCGTGCTTCCTAGGTTGACCTGCAGGTTATCAAGTGTGCTCTAGGTGGATCCTTGGGTCTTCTGGACTTATGCAAAATGTTCAAGGGTCGAGGATGATGCTCCTCAACCCATTTGGTGCATAAAAGTTAGGGGGGATGGTGCGGGCGGAGGTGCTCAGCATATGGCAGAGGAGCAACATCAATCTCCTTGATCTGAACGAGATCAAGGATAAGTAATGATGGTATCAGATGGACAACATGATAAAGAATGAGATGGGGGGTGAAATGTGGTCAAAATCGTGACTGATAATGGCTAGACATAGATCGGAGCCTTGTGCTCCAACAAACTACATTTTGGGTTTTTGATTGGAAACAACAGAAAATTAAATGAAATAAAAGACGTGGCTACTCTATTGTTATCACTGTGAATTGAAAAGGCAAAGAAAAGAGCAGCTCACCTTCCTAGAGCGATCGGGAGAAGAAGAACCACCTTCGCTGATGATGGTTGAATCTCCTAAGAAACTCCTTCTCCACGCGTCAAATCAAGAGATTTCGCCTCTTGATACAAGAGAGAAGCTTCCAGGTATGGATTCAAGGGGTTACGGTTGCTAGAGTCGGATTGAAAATCAAGAATGGAAGAAGAAGAAACTATATACGAGTTGACTGGAGGGCTTATTTTGCCTAGGTTTTGCGCTCGACTCGAGATTCGACAAAGGAAGATCAGGGTTAGCGTGAAAGCTAGTCATCTGACATAAAGATTTCATGAAGTAGTCGAGGGCGGAGGAGGCTTAGATCAATGCTAAAAAAATTGGCAAAAAGGGGCAAAGATCTACGAGGGATCAATCTAAAAATGGATGGGGTAACTGACCTGGGTCAACTGTCACTGCCTCCTCATTGGTCTACGTAGGACAGTAGGCAAAAACACAAAGCAAAATGGAAATAAATGAGATAAAAACAATTTATTGAATAAGTTATAAAAATATTAAAGTTTTTTATTATTTTATGTACTATTTTAGCTAATTTTTTATTTATTTTATCGATTTTTATAGGTATTAATTATTTACAAGTACATATATAGGTATATATACCTATATTTCGGTATTTTGATTTTTATTTTGTATTTTATGGATATATTATTGTATTTGCATATTTAATATATTTATAGTATAATTAGATACATATTTATCTATTTTATTGTATTTTTATAGTTTTATTTACCTGTATAAATATTTATGTATGTGTACACTATAGGTATATTATACCTGTGTATTAGGATTTAATAATTATTATTAATGATTTTAATTTCTTTTATTTTGCATTTTGTTTTATTTATGTGAAATATATTATATACAACATCCCAAAAATATAAAGGATTAAAAAATGTAAGGTATAGATTATATGGTCTTTATATAGAGTGTAATAGTATAATAATACCCCAAATAGCTGACTTTTGCATCTTGACTCCAATTCCAATGAAACCATTCATGAATTTGGTCAGTTTTGAGTTTACATGGAGAAGATATTGGTCAATGAAGTTCTATTTGCGACTTTTCATCTAAGTGTACAGAGTGTACTTTGCATGTGTTATTTGTGCAATTAATTTAATTGTGTTCTTTACATTACTATGTACATGTATTATGTTGAATACTTTATTATTTGATGTATGTAATACAAAGAATAAAATTGTGAAAAATGGACTTTTTACATAGTGTTATACAACCTAGGGTTTCTAGGGTTTTATGTACATTGTGGACCTTTTTCTCCCCCTACTTTATTCCAGGTGAACCAAGTCAATGTTGGCTTTGTCTCAAGGTCTAGGGCCAGTCAATATTTACAATACTTCCTTTATTTTTCTTTTCTTTTCTTTATTCTTTATTTTGGATCTAGCAAGTATTCATGTACTATTTACATACAACAGATAGTGTGTTAATTTGTACAAGTTAGATGCATTTACATGCAATTTTCATGGGATTTAAAGACAAAATAAAGGAATAAATGTGAATAAATGGGTATTCATCACCCCATATACATACCATTGCAGGTCCCTAGCAAACACCTTCTAGGAAAATAAGTGATGAAAATAGGAAACAAAGAAAAGGAAAATAAAGAAATTAGAACGGTGTTGATTTTTAAACTTGTCTTCACAAAATTAATGTTTGGAGCTAAGCTAAGACCTTTGGATTATTAGATATTCTTATTGGGAACATGATCTAAAACATAATAGCCCTCAATTCCACAAGTCTCTGTTCAGGTCGCCTCAATAGCTAGGTCAGAATAAGTTTCTTCATATGCAAAACCTTTATGACTATGAATCTTACTTGTAAAATGTAAGTGGATGTAGCTCTTCTCTTTAATAATAGCATGGGACAGTCTCCCTTAGCAAGATAACCCTATGTCCCCAGTCTAGCTACTCTTTCCTTAAGGATCGGGATATTCCCTTCTAAGTTCAAGTGCAATCATCTCAAAGAGAGGGGGATAGAGAGAAGAACGGATTGTGACCAGTGTAGTTACATATCCTATGGGGCTTGGGCAATGTAGCCAAGTCTCATGCTGCAGGAAACATTGAGATATTTGACTTTGAAGCATAATGCCTTGCTTATTTCATACATATCTGACAGGATTTGATTTTCCTTGTCCTTTTCCCGTATATTTGTTGGAGTTTTTGATTATGCACTTTTTCTGGTTCTATATATAACATTATTTACATAAGGAATTTTTCCTCTTAAGTCTGTAGATTGTCCCTCTTTTGAAGATTGTTTGAAACCCACAACATCATGTCTTTTCACGTCCATGCCACTAGACCAGGTTGGGGGGCACTGGTCACCTGTTGAGGCTATGTATGTTTCTACACGTATGCTTCCTCAAGCTCAAGAATCCTACCCTCACCACCTCCTCAGAGTTGAGCTAAGTGCAGAGTGTGGTATCTAAGTTAGATCATTGTCAACAAGAGTCGTGCATGCGCTTCAAAATACACAACTTAGGCCAATGAATATGACATGTGAACATAGTCTTGTGGACTTAAAGAATCAAGTCTACATGACCCGAAAAGTATTAATTCCAGTTCCTATAAGGTTTCGGTGAATTTGTGTGGATTAAGGTCTAGACCAAGTTCTAATCTTTAGATTTTACTTAGACTTGCTCAATTGTCAAGATCATTCCAAAACACGCAAATGAGAATGTTTTTGTGAAGTACATTTTTTGGTTTTAAACATTTTTTATTGATTTTTAAAAAAGCTCCAAAATTTTTATTTTTAGGTATTTTTGTTGGGTGATTACTAACAATTTATCTACTAAGACTAAAAAGCTAGCGATCGACTAAGGCTAACAAGTTAGCCTAGTGATCGTTGTGGCGACCAACCTCTAAATCAATCAATAATTAATCCACAAAAAGATAAGTGATAAATGTGAAGTGAGTTAAATTTTTTTATAACTCTACTATAGATGTGTATAGGTGTAAGTACGGTAGAGTATCAAACACATGGAGTAATCGGTAGAGTGCTATAATTGATAATTAATTATTCCTAACTAATAATTATTATATTTTTTTGGTATTTTCTGCTTTTTTTCTTATTTTTATCCATGTTTTTAATTATATTTAATTTTTATGGATTTTTTTACATCTTTTATGTTTTATATTTTTTAAAATTTTGAAATTTTATTTTCTTTTTAAATTTTCCAATTTTAATTTCTTTTTTATTTTTTAAAATAAAATATATACTTATATATGATAATTATGATATTATAAATAATATAAGCAATATATTTAGTATATAGTATTTGGAAAAAATGGGGCTGCCCCTAGGGGGCATCCAACGTTGCTGCCCCACCACATTTTCATGCATTTTTTTTTGAAAAATATCATCATTTATATTCATTATATATCCCTCCAATTTGCCATTCGAATTTCATCAGAAATAGAGACTCCTATGCCCTCCATCTAGAACTTGTAATTTTGATAGTCTCGATAGTGTTGTAATCGACCTGTTCTAGATGGAGGGCATACGAGTCTATGTTTCTGATGAAATTTGAATGACATATTGGATGGATATATAGATGAATATACATGTTGATATTTTGCAAAAAAAATAAAAAATTTTGTGCAAAAATAGGGGGGCAACTGTATTGAGCCCATATTATATACATGTATTATATTTTTTAAATATATTAAAATATACTCAAACTACATAAAGCAAAGTATTTTTGGGAGTTTATATATTTTTCTCTATTTTGTAATTATTATAGATTTTTTTAAATTTTTAGAAATTTTAAAAGTTAATAATATTTCAAAATAGTGTACATAATAACTATCTATGTTTTTTAGGTTTAATAAATATGAATAAATCCAAAATTTATCTAAAACCATTTATATATATAATATATAATAAATAGAACTCATAAATAGGAAGGTACATTTTTGGATTTTTCTTTAATTTTTTCTATTTTTATAAGAATTTTAGGAGTTTTTATTTTTTATGTTATGGATTTGTGTTTTTATTGAGTTTAGGATATGCGGTCGATAATAGTAATATATATATAATATCTTTTTGGTAATTTTTGCCAGTTTTTTCTAATTTTTATGGGTTTTTATAGTTAGACAGGGAATCAAACTTTTTTGTATTTTAATAAATAGGGAAATTAATAAAATGCCCAATAAAAAATTGCGCATGGCCAAGCATCACAACAATCATCTACATTAAGTTTCCTACTATTTTTGTAGTAATAAAAATATTTATAATGCATAAAAGAAAAGAAAATAAAATGTGACAAGAACATGGACCTAGGTCCAATTTAAAAAAATTAATTCCATTTAATAACATTTTCGAAAATTATAGTGGTTACAATGTAATATTTACCGAACATCACATGGCATAACACATGAGGCTTGAGGACCTTAATGTAGTAAGTAGAAAGTGTGAGGTCCTGTTTGCATCTTTTACATAAAATATTACACTGATTTATTTTTTTACAAGGCTACTTAGATATACAAAAAGGCCAAAAGGGGTAAGTGTAATATACCCCAGGTATGCATGTGGTCAGTGCGTGGGGCACGATCAGAGGGTCGACAATGCGCCACATGGGTTCACTTGAATCTGGATGATCAGGGAAGCACAATGTTTCTTCTGAATTTGATGGACAAGTTTAGATCTGAGTTGAATCTCACTCTAATGGTTGTGAGGGAAGGTGGAAGAACGGGGAAGAACTTCCCCGTCAAGCCTTGATGCCTGATTTCTCCCTACTCCGAGGTCTTCTGCCAAACTGACCTGCCTAACAGCTTCTCGACGTCCGTCTGCACCAACACGAGCTCCAGTTAAGTCCATGCCTCATTTGAGGAGGCATGGTGCTACCTTCTTCTCTAGGCACCTAGGGTATGAATCCTCCATCCAATATAACTCCCGATGATTTCTTTAAGGCTCTTTCCTGCATAAAAGTATTGTCATCTTAAAGGCGAGCATCCTCGACTGAAGATGAAGCTGAGAGCATATGGGGAAGGTGAATGAGAATCTCCGATGATTGGGGTGGTGGAGTGGAGATAGGAAGCTCAATTCATGCAGAATCGAGGGGACTTGATGGCTTGAAGAGGCAGAGAAGATGAAGGGGGAGGTGGCTAGATAAGCGGAGGGGGTAGAAACAAGTGAGTCATGGCGGAGACAATGGTGGCTGTAGCCTAGCTCCAACCAACTATGATTTAGATAATTAAGGCTAAAGACAAGGAAATGCATTAAATAAAAATGCAGAATCTAAATGCAAAAAGTAAAATCTACATTTAAAAGTGGTTAAAACAACTCATACCTAGTTGGGAGGCCAAGGAGCAGTGGTCATCGGAGGTTCTTGATGGTCTGCTTATGAACGGAATGCCAAATGTCTGGTCTTGGAGGGCTTGAGGTGGTCGACAAGTCATATACAACAATCGTTGTGTTGGCCGCTCTCTGGGCTCTCGGTACTCGACCAAAGCTTCTCAATCAATAACTAACCCACAATGATAATTAAGAAATATGCATGAGTGAGATAAAATTTATTATACCCAACAAAATGTGTATAATAAACAAGTAGTAGGGGTCGAACAACATGGAGTATGTAGAGTAGAGACTTTTTGTTTCTTTTAAGTTTTAAGTGTTTTTGTGGGTTTTGATTTTTATTTTTTATTTTAACATTTTTTTACTTTTTCTTTTTTTTTTTAAAAAAAATGAAAATAATATATATTATAAGATAGGTAGTATATATAAGTATATATGTATTTTTTTGAGAGGTATAAGTATATATGTATTATGTAGAAAAGAAATGTTTTTGGATTTTTAAAATATAACAAATAAAGTCAAAATTAATAAAATAAAATATTTTTTGGTGTTTATAATATTTTCTATTTTTTTGGTAATTTTTGGAAAAAATTTTAGATTTTTATGGATTTTTAAACAAGGAAATACATAAAATAACACAAACAGAAAATCCAAAAACTTGAAATAGGCTTAATAAATATCTACCAAATTAGATTGATCCCAAACTCAACTTTCTTGGATATTAGACAATAGAACGAAAATTCAAAAACTAAAACATATTTTTATGATTTTCTGTGATTTTATAGTTTTTATAAGGTTTTCTGTGCTTTGTAATTTTTAGGGGTTTCTCTTAATTTTTTGAAAAAATACTTATATATAAGATGAAATATAATACAATAAGCCTACATGATTTTTTTGGAAATTTTCAAATCATTTTATAATTTTTATTAATTTTAAAGGAAAAATAGGCAAAAATGGAATGTTTTTTAATTTTTATAAATAAGAAATTAATTTTAGTTGCTCTTCGAAAAATGCATGTGTTAAAATATGGCTCCAGGTACTTAGGATAATTTTCCTATAATTTTCAAATGTAAAATGGTATTTTTAATAATTGAAATACAAGTGTAAAACTAAATCAACAATATAGGGACCTAGTTGCAATTTTTAGAAAGTTCAGCGCATTTCATAACCTCTTAATAAAGTTCAGGACCCTACATGCAATTTTCGTACAATAAAATATAATGCACGCCTTGCTGGGGTATAAACCCAAATAAAGTAAATAATATGACCAAGTATGCAATTTATCCAAAAAAGATTTATACTAATATTCAAAGTTTTAGGTCCAAACAGAAATACACACAACCTGGAGGGGTTCCACGCAATATATCCATTCCCTCGCATGTAGAGACACGTGAGGTGACATGACATTGGGCTGAAGTGCAAATAATTAAAAGTTTAGGCTCCTTAGAGTAGATATTACAAAAATATTACCATTGGAATTAAATGTTTAAAGACTAAACAATGAATACAAAAAGGCGAAGGGGCTAATTGTGCAATATACCCTCATAGCACGTGATCTAATGACCTGTAGCGATCCACTTAAGCGATTAACAACTTTGATCAACGGGTATCAGTTCATTGATGGATGAATAGGATAAGATCACCAAAATAGATCTGACAGCTCTTGGGCATCAACATTGAATGAATGTATTTAAATTTGGAACTCGATTCATCATCCAAAGGATGTTGCTCTTCAGCAAGAATAGGGAAGAGAATCCACCTGGAGCTACTTCCTTGGCCCAAATTCTCCAATATTCGATCACTTAGAGCTTAAGCGATGGCCCAAAATGGTGGTGACACTCCCTCGCTGGTGTTGACACACTCAAATGTGTCCGAGCCTCATTGGAAGAGGCCCAGAGCTCAATGAATAGTGGGAGACCTGGAGCTGCTTCCTCTAGATTGAATCACCCCAGATGGGGTCGCTTGGAGCTGGGACCTGGTCAAAAAGGCTCCTGACACATAGGTGGACCTCTCAGCCTATTGGTTAGAAAAATGAGGGCTGGATGAGGGTGATGGTGTTGATCTCCAACAAAGCAGATGAAGGAGATTGGGGACCTTGATCTTTGTGAGGTCTAGGGTGGTCAAGAAGTACAGATGATGGAGAAAATGAAGGGGTACAGAATGGGATGGTCAACGTGTTGGAACATGGTTTTTTGACTGAAGAACATAGGGACAGAGCCTAGTGCTCTTGTATACTATCTTCTTGGACTTTAAGCATTCTAGATTGAATCAAGTGAAATAAAATGTAGATCTAAGCTACTGGTCACACTAGGAATCTAAAGAATAAGAACTAAAAGCTCACTAGACCCGGGAGAGTCAGGAATAGGACCACCTGAAGATGTTGCTTCAACGATGATTGAATTGCCTCCTACACTCCTCCTTCGCGCTGCAAATCAGAAAACTCCGCTCACTATAACTGAGGGCAAGCTCCAGCAAAGATTTTTGGGGAGAAAATGCAGATAAAAGGAATTGAATTTTTAAAAATGGATGAAAGAGAAATATATACAGGTTGCTCAAGAGAGGGTCTTTGATTAGGGTTTTCACATAAACAAAGGTTGACTTGGGTCAATCTTTGATCTACTGAAGGCTGATGATCATGCATAGTTTTTACATGAAGGAATCGAGCAGAGATGTGGCTTGGTGAAAAGAGGTAAGGGCACAATAAGGACCAATCCAAGTGGGGGGGGCAGGCTTGTTAACCCAAGTCAACTAGGAGCACCTCCTGATTGGACAACGTCGGCTGCTACACGTAAAAGTAGGAAGGGAATTAAAAGAAAATTCAAAATAAAATAGCAAATGATTTTATTTAAAAAATCTCCAAATAAGAAAGTTTTTTATTATTTTGTGTATTATTTTATGTGATTTTATTTATTTTTATCGATTTATTTATCACATGTTACTTTCTACAAGTGTAAATATAGATATTTATACCGATGTTTTATGTATTTAATTTTTATTTTATATTTTACTATTTAATATCCTATTTAAATATTTTATTTATTTATAGTTTAAATAAATACACATTTATAGATTTTTATTTTATTTTATGATTTTATTGTATACTTAAATAAATATGGGTATATACATTATAAGTATAGTATACATAAATATTTTGTTCTATTCTTTGTTTTAATGCATTTTATGTTTTTATGTTATGTTTATATTTTAATATTTTTTAAATAATATTCACAAGTATTTAAAATTATAAAAAGAGTAAAAATATAAAGAATAAATAAATGAATAAAAGCTTGTTTTTATATGTTAACTCCATTTTTAATAAAATAATCTTCGTTTGATAGATAATTGAAGTTAGAATATAATGGAGGTGAGTTTGATCAATTGTTAAATCATATGGAGAAGATATTTATCCGTGATGTTTGGTTTACGGTTTTTTCATCTGTGCGTCCCAGTTATAGTAGTGCATTATTTTTATTTGGAGTTATTTTTGTATTTTTAATACATTTATGTGTACATGCTTTGTGTTGAAAATATATTTATTTGAGGTGTGTAAGAGTGTGTATAAATTAGTGAAAGTTTTTCCTATGTGCATTGTGCTGAGCACCTAGGGTTTCTAGGTGTCTGTGTCATTTTGTCTATATTTCTATGCACTTATCTCCACCTACTTTATTCCTGTTCAACTAAGTCAACATTGACTTAGTATCATGGTTTGCACTCAGTCTGTATTTGCAATAATTTCTTTATATTTCTTTTTTCTTTATTCATTTTTTTTGTATTTAATACAAGTATTTATGTACCATATACAAACACAAGTTAGTGTGTTAATTTGTACAAGATAGGTGTATTTACATGTACATAGCTAGGTATTTTAAGACAAAATAAAGTAATAAAGGTGAAGAATGGATATTCACTAAAGCTTCCGACGAGGGATGGATCTCTCCTCCGTGAGCTTTATCCACACCACAAATTCGATGGGATCCTTCATGTCACGAAGGAGCACACATCTGTAGGGAATTCTTTGTGTTACATCTTATAAAAGAGGATCCAACATCAAAAAATGGTGGAAAGGATTTATTTATAAACAAAGGAACATGCTGAATGCGAATGGAACTTGCGTGAAGGAGGATGGGAGTTTATGGGAGTTAGGAGATGGACGAGCGAGAGGGTTGAGGTGGTTGTAGGTTGGTGGGCTGCTCGATAGGAATGGAAGCATGGAGGAGTAGGAAATTAGAGAAGATGGGCTCTTGCTTGACTCTGACAAAGTCAGAGCACTTGGAGGTACAATTGACCGGTCGGGTCCTAATTGGTCCACATGGACCAAGTCAGGATAAAACGTGAGTTAATTCCCTTAGTAGTTTGATTAAAAATAACAAATGATTTTATTAACTAAAACTCAAAACATAAAAAAATGTTTGTTATTTTGCAAACTATTTTATAGGTATTTTTATTTATTTTTACAACCTCATTTGTTGGATGTTAATTTTTACAAGTAAGAATATAAGTATATTTACCTATGTTTTAGATTTTTTTATATTTTTTTGTATTTTAGATCTTTATCGACATATGGAAATATTTTATATTTATAATATAATTAAGTACATCTTTCTATAATTTTATTTTTATGATTTTATTTACATACTTAAATAAATACATGTATATAAATTATATGTATAATAAACCTATATATTTTATTGTACTTTTTATTTTAGTATGATTTTTAATTAATTCATTTTCTATTTGTATTTTTAATGTATTTTAAATAATATACATATAATTATTTAAAATATAATGAAGGTAGAAATATATAGAATAAAATATGCAAATATATAGTTCAATAGGACCTCAAAGAGCTGACTTTTTCATCTTAGCCATTTTTAATTAAGCCACCTTCATTAGATAGATATTGTGATTTTAAATAAAATATAGGCAAGTTTGTTGAAATTTTAATTTGTATGGAGAAAATATTGTTATGTGAAGTGGTATGTGAAGTTTAGTATGCAGCTTCTTCATCTGTGTATCCTAGTTGGACAGCGTGTTATTTTTATTGGCCATTATTTTCACTGTGTATTTTTTGTACAAGTTTTATGGAGATCATTTTATTATTTGAGATGTATACAATAATAATAAAATGGAGTAAAAATGGCTATTTTGAAGAGTAAAAGTTATGGTTTCTCTATACAATATATACACTTATCTCCCCTACTTTATTCCTTATCGAGCTAGTCAATATTAACTTGGTCTCGAGGTTTAGGGCCACTTAGTATATTTTATGCTTCATTTATTTTCCTTTTGTTTATTTATTCTTATATTTTGGATTTAAATATAAGTATTTGTACAATATTTAAAGGCTAATTATAGATGAAAAATGAATGCTAATTAGTACAACTTCTTGATATTTACATTTGTTTTGCTTGGGATTTAAATACAAATTGAAGAATAAAGGTAGATGAATGTCTATAATCACACCCTATATTTATCTTTGCTAATCCCTAGCAAACACTTATTAGTAGAATAAGTGATGCAAAAGATAACATAAAGAAAAAGGAAAATAAAGAAAATGAAGAAAGTTAGAATGATTATGATTTTTAAACTTGTCTTCACAAAATCAAAGTTTGGAGCTCAGTTAAGACCTTTGGATTGTTACTTTCTTCAAAACTTTATTGGCCTTATTTCATCACCTTTATTATTTCATTTTGGCCTTAAATCCCTAGCCAAATGCATGCATATATCATTAATTTATCAAAATAAACACTCTGTAAATTAATTAAAATTCTATAGAAGTATTGTATAGATAATGTATTTCATTCCAAAATAAAAGAATAAAGGAAAGAAAAGAAAACGAATGAAGGGTCAAAGACACTGAGTGACCCTAGACACCGAGATCAAGTCATCATGATGACTTGGTCGACAAATAATAAGTTAGGGGGAGATGGGGCAGAGAAATTGTACAAAAAAACACATAAAACCCAAATTTATATTATCCAAAACTTTCTCTTTGGGACCTACTTTATTTTATTATTTTTGCATGTCAAATAACAAAATACTCAACATCAATATTGTACATAAAAATAAAAGAAAATACAAAATTGATTTCACTAAAAAATAATGCACAGTGTGTCCGGGACAGACAAAATAAAAAGCCACAAAGAAAACTTTGCAAACCCATATCGTCTCCATATAGATTCAAAAATCATAAACTCCCTTTATTTTTCATAAAATTAAATAAGCTATTTAATGAAGGTGGTTTCATTCAATTTGGAGTTAAGATGCAAAAGTTAGGTATTGGGCCTTCATTATACAATATACTTATATATTATATTCAATAAATCTTCATTCTTATATTTTTATAAAATTGTAAATATTATTTAAAACACACAGTCTATAATTAAAATAAAATGAAACCATCAAAAATGAAATTAAAATAAATCAATTACTTTAATACATAGATGAAATATACTTATGTATACCTATAAAGAATAACTATATAATTAATTAAGTATACAAAGAAATTTAGAAAAATGTAACAAAAATATCCAAAAATGTAATTAAATAAATTTAAAATATGTAAAATACCCGTAATAATAAAATATAAAAAAATTAAAAATAAAATAAACATAATAGAGGTATATTTACCTATATTTATACATTTAAAAAATAACCTATAATAAGCAACCTTGTAAAAATAATAAAAAAATCAGCATTAAATACTACACTAAATTAGAAATATTTTTCATTTTTTATAAAAATTAATTAATTCATTTAATATTTACTACTGAATTTATGGGGATTTTTCCATGAAATTTTCTGGTTGGTCCACGTGGACCAACCATAAGCTCTCATTCATTGACCTAGTCAATTGTCCTATATGTTGGGTCGCCCTTGTCAGAACTCACAGGTTGGCCAACTTCTCCCATTTCCACGCCACTTCCTCACCTCCATCTCCCTCGAGTGCACCATCCTCTACAGATCGCACACCCGCCACCGTCATCGACCATTCCCTGCTCACGAACCCCCTCGCTCTTTCATGCAACCTCTATTCGAAACTTGCCGATCACCAGCCTATAAACTGCACCCTTCTCCACCTTTTTTGCCTTTGATACCTTTTTCTCATTTCTTAGCCTCTCAGGCCACCCTATTAGACATCTACCTTGTGACAAGAGGTAGAATCGAGGTCCTGCAATGAGGAGGAGGCATGGAGGAGGACATCCAATCATCGTCGATCGCCTTCTGTCGGCAGGTTTTGCTTCTTCGGCCGTCGCCTGAATCGAGGCATTTTCCCATCCATTTTATGCAAAATTTAGTGTAGTCTTTAATTTCTTCTATTTAAATTGGCTTTTAGTAATTAGTTTTCAGTTTTATTAAAAATCCCTTATTTGTCTGGGAGCTCAAGCTTCGGGACAAATACTCATGTTCCCGACCGTATCTCCATTGATGTCTCACCTCACTCTCATCCCTGATGCCTTCTTCGTCTTCTACCATTGTTTCCATACCAGATACAATGTGGATATGGGAATCGAGATCCAACCGCTACCTCTCGCTAGAGCTCTTCGTCATCTCGCCATTCCCTTTCATTCAAGCTTCACCACGTGGTTGTGGTGACTCGCCATGAGGTGTTGAAACTTTTGGTGCAGGTCTCCTTGCTTGGAGACGCATATGGGGCCGATGATTGATGAAGAACAATCCTAGGTCACTAGTAGCTAACTAGCCCCCAGATATGTCTCGAGGCAATTTGGGCCTCATTGGAGCAGACTAACACATGTGGGGAAGCCCCAAGAATTCATAGCCACCGTCGAAGCTTGGAGAAGATGTCGGAGAGCCAACAACCATCAAATTCAAATGCGCTAGAAGGTGAGTTCATCGACATTTCATTTAGACCCTACCCCAAGCGTTCGATCAAGAACACATACCAGATCTAATCTAGGTCGTCCAATTAATTCGAAGGTATACACGACCTCAACCAACGGATCAGACACGTGACACAAAAGGTACAACCGGATCAGGGGTGCTTAGGTGGGTAAAATTGCACATAACCCCTCTGCCTTTTTGTATTTATTAACTATTATTGTAAATATTTCATTACGTGTAAAAGTTGGTGGAAAAATGGCAAAGGAACCCCTATCATTACTTCATATTATACTCTGGTCCTCTGTCAGCTCATCTCGCGTGGCCCCTACCCTACGTGAGTTGGATAAATATTTTCATTTATAACCTGCTGCTTTTTTGTATTGCAATTTAGTATATAAAAATCAAATTTCAGTTCAAAAGTAGTGGTGTTTTTGCATGTGCCCCTCACATTTATTTTATTTTGCACAAATGCCCTTGCCAGCTTAATTATTTTTATTTTTTACATTTTTATTTTCTATAAATAGTCGTAATGCTCCAAAAATTATGTAAGAATAGATGGAGATCCCTTAGTTAATGCTCATTCATGTTCCATATTTTATTTAGCATTTTCTTTCATTTCCTATTTATTAGAAGTCAAAAAGTGCACATTTACTCCTTGTTTGACTTAAAAATACAAACAGTCATAAAACCTTTTTTCAAAAATTCCAAAATAATTAGGTAATATTTTTTATTATATTTTATCACTTTAGACCAAAAATCACAAAAAAAATATAAAAGAAAACCAAAAAAATAACAAACCCTTCCTAACCCTAAAAAAATTATAGAATAATTTTAAAAACTCCAAAAATTAAATTTATATCCTATATTTATATATATACTATTTATTACATATAAATTTAATTTTAATAAATTTTGGACCCATTTTATATTTTTAAAACTCAAAACTATTCGACCTATTTAATTATTCCCTGATTTGGGATATTTTACATATTACAAATACATAAAAATGAGTCAAATCACCAAAAAATTACCAAAAATAGAAGGACAAAACACAAAAATATTTTAAAAATTTGACTATATATAGTTATCTTTATAAATAGAATACCATATATTGTATTATATACTTATATGTAGTTATGTCTAGTTTATAATGTTATTAATTAATATAAATACCCTAAATATATTTTAAATCCTTTAAAATAATAAAAGGACTATTTTTATTTGTATTTATTGAATTTTATATATTTATTATATATATTATGTATAAATACCCTATACCATACATATTAATTACATACTGTTATATATATTCACTTTAATGTATATTAAAAAGAATAATAAATTAAAAATAAAAAAATATAAAAAAATAAATAAAAATTCTAAAATTAAAAACTATATATATAAAATAAAAATTAGTTAATTAAAATCCACAAAAATGTTAAGTAAATACTGTGCATCTTATTATATACAACAAATACACACTATTATTTTGTAATAAATAATAGTACCTACTACACCCATGTGTTCCTTGCGTTCGACACCCTACATATACTTGCACACTATACACATTATTGCTAGGGTTTATAATAAATTTTGATCCACTTTGATTTCATTGCATGATTGTTTGATGTGGGTTGGTTGTTGAAGTGTGACTGGGATTTGCATCAGTCTCCTCAACGATTGTGGTCCCACCTTGTATGGATCACACAACCTCACTACTAGGTTCTTATGGTATTTCACCACTCTCAAGACTCCCCGTACCTTTCTCAAATAAATCGAGATCTCTCTTGTCCTGAACTCGCTCCTTTTTGGATGGAGATCGACTTTACTCCATATACATATCCATCTTTAATAAAGTTTAGGATCGACCCTGATTCTGAACTCTTCTCCACTTCTGGTGCCTATTTGAAGACTGATCGGGGTAGTTATACCACTGTAGATATTGAACTCAATCTAGAGATTAGTTCATCAGACTTTGAACATGAGATGTCTCCTAAGGGTAAAGGGCAACAAGTAGATCAGAATGAGCCCAACAATCAACTGCTCTCTTCAATTCAGGCAATTCAACAATAATTGATGGACTAGGCCCTAGCTTAGGTGGCCTTTCAGGACATGATGAATGACAAGGGATAGAGGAAACAAAGGAGGGAAAGCTCAACATGGTGGAGGACAAGAAAGCTGGAGGAAACCCTAGAGGTGATGACGAGGTGAGAGAGCAACCTAAGATGACTCTCAAGGAAACTTATAACCTTGGAGCTGGGCAAATCACAAAGTGAATCCAAATGCCTATAATTCATGGGCACTTCGAACTCAAGCTGCAGGTGCTCTTACTTCTTCCCACCTTCCATGGGAATACTAATGAAGAATCCTACATTCACCTCCAACAATTCAACCACATTTGTGGTACCATTCACTACCCCAACATTACGTTGGAAGTAGTTGATAAATCCCGGATTAATCAACTTAATCAACTACATTTATCTCTCTTGCTCAAGTAAAACAACAAGATTCATTGACTAATAAAACTAATTACTATTTATTTTGCTGTAAAGAATTATCTCTATTTAATATAACCCTATTATGGTGTAATATTTCATGTATTTAGTTATTATTAAAAATCAAATATAAATTAGATTAACATTGTATATAAGTAAAGTAACATAAAACAAAAAAAATACAAAAAATAAGAAAAAGGAAAACAAAAGAAAATGGTTTTACATGGTTTTAAATCGTATTTAATTTTTATTTCAATAGAAATGACCTCTGATCTCTTTGACTTCTACATGAAAGTTGTAGATCTCATCGAGATCTACAACTTTCATGTTCAAAACTTTTTTTGATTCATCTTCTATTTATTTAGTTTTTATTATGGTTGGGTCACGTGGCACCTTCAGATCATGCCACATGGCCCGTTGCAGTCCTGCCACCCACGCTTTGATTTCCGCCATCCGATCTTTCTTTAGGCGCATCCCAGATGCTAGTTGGCACCTTGTTTTGGACCACTTGATCATCTTGATCAAGTGGATCCTATCTATCGAACCATGCCCTCACATGCCGTTGGATCACATGATCCAACGGTATCTGGATCACCTTCAACCTCTTGCTAGTTCCTCTTCTCCTTGCGAACTGCCAAAACACCCTTCTTCTTTCCATTTCCCTCTATTGTCAACCACCATATTCACCAACTCCCTTCGCCAACTTCTTCCCCCTAACTTCCATAATCTTCACCAACCTCCTCATATCCTCTGAAAACGAACATGACTTCCACTAGTGGTGGTTAAACTTCTTCGAAGTCTTCTGTGACCACCACTTGAGTCTGCTTCAAATAGCCCTTCACCGCCCCTTGAGGCGGCTGTCCACTATTGTTAGGCTAAGGCCCAACCCTCTCCTTCTCGTTATGATAGAGAGAAGAAGGATTAACGGATGCCACAACGTCCTTCAGCCAGGTGTGACCCTTGGCCAGAATGGCCAAGCCACAACACCATTAGGCGGTTGTTTGAGCTTCTAGGTATGGCTGACCTTCTGGAGTGAAGACCTCGAGGTTCGAAGAACTTCGATCCCAAGCCCTACACTCCATTCTCCATCTTTAAGATTTAGGTAATTAGATTTTCTTTGAATTTATTTGATTTTACATACCTTGTACATACATCCTCATGCAAATCCACTATGGATTTGACCTTTGCCGTGACACCATCGCTCATGTGGAAGGTCATGTTATCAGTTTTCTTTGTTCTATCGTGGCTTCAACTTTGACCCATTTTCCTCCATTCATGGTGGAGGAAACCCAATAGGCCTTCACCTTCTTCATACGACCCGACCCTCCATCTCTCTTCACTCATGCATGCACACACTATGCTTTGCTTTGTAATTGTCTTTTCTAACGTTTGTAGGTGACAAGAGTCTTCAATGATCGGAATTTGGAGAAGACGATGATATGAAATTTCTTTCCAGATGAACTATCTTCTCTGGGTCACTCTGGAGTCTCTCATATCTTCGCAGAGTATCTGTGACCTTCACGGAACCTTTGGTAATCTTCCTCGACTTTCTAACAATCTCCAGGGCCACAACGGAGCAATAATGCTCTTACCAAAGCCCAATCTCGTAGCCACCACGCACGACACATCTTCAAGTCCAAGCCTGCAGCAATGGAGCAATCCGATCCTAAAGCCGAAACATCAGATGATGTCACATGGACCGAACCACGATCCTCCGTTCGATCCTAGGATCGCACGTGCGCTACGCGTGTAGGCCTAGGATAATTGTGAAGATGCCCCTGCCTATTTTCTTTATTGCAAAAAAACCCATGCTAGGGGGTATTTCATAATTTCTGCAACTGGTTTCTTGTATTAGCATTTTAGTCCCTCCAGGGACCTGTATGCAATGATTTCTTCACGTTTTCCTCACATTGATGTCCCTGCATTCAAACTTGAATACCTTGAGCATGTGAACTCCGAATGAAGTAATTTCAGAGGAATTTTGATAGACAACAAAATAAGGATTATTTTATTAGAGTCTATATATGTGCTTTGTTTGATCATTAAAGGTATTTTGACTCTAAGTTGAAGTGCTCAATTGGATCTAGATTCAAATTAATTCTGTGATTAAGTTTGAAGTTCCAATTTAGGGCATATTAATTTGTATATTTGTATGTGTTAATGTTCTATCATTTTGTTCATCCTGATTATGTTCTAACATGCATTAAATTGCTTTGAAAAAGCATTTTGTCTTCGCATTCATTTTGTGATGCATTTATTTTGTACATTATTTGTTTTGACTCCGATAACTTATCAATCACTAGACCTAGATATTTAAACACCTAAACAATCGTATTATGGCTCGTGTCCTTCTGTTCGACTCTGGACTTCCCAAGTTAAAAATTAACTGAATCCTCTTGATAGAGATCATTTATTCGGTTATGTATGGCGTACTAAGTGCCCTCTATAACATATAATTTTTAATACATGCATTTAGCGCTTCATCAGATGGCGCCATTGCCATGGAAACAACTTCATTAATATAATTATTTTGGTTTTACATTTTGGATAAAGTCGATTATTCTATCTTGGTCAATCCCATGATGTAATGTTTTATGCATTATTTTATATGTTTTAATAATCTTTGAATGTTCTAAACTCTTCGCTTATGTGGTTTGGCCCATTATCGACAATGATCATGGAGAATGGAGGCAGGAATCTCACGATGAGTTCATGTTGAGAGAAACCGCAGAAGATGCCATCAAGTGTTTCGAAGATTATTTTGTAATATTTTTTATGTAATAATTGTGGGCTTGGACTATATTATTCATTTGGTGTGTTGAGTTTGTTTCACTCAGGCGGGGTGAGACTTAACTTGAGTGCTCGATTTAGGATCCAACCACATGGCTCATAAAGCTACTTTCGATGTATTATCCTAAGTGCTTGTTTCTTAAGTTTGGACACGCTAACTTCATCTTATGAGATTCACTCATCTCTAAGATTCATGAGACACACGTAATCTACATTCAACTTAGCCCAAATTAAATTGATTATCTGCCTGATAATAGACACATGATTCAGTACAGGTTTTTATCGACTTGCATGCATTTAGATATAATTTATATTCAGTCTCGCATGTTGCATGAAGAGAGCTGGAGCCAATGTAAGTACTTATCTTGAGCACGACATCATGATTTTATATTTGCACGATTTTCCCTTTTTCATGATTTATCACTTAGGATAGTATGGATTTGGGACTGGATGATAGACGATGTCTTTTGTGTTCGGAGATTTATTACAAGTGATAACCTAATCTCTAAAGAATGGGGCTGTTAATGCAGGTTGATATAATTAAAATGTAGCTAAAAGTTACCTTATTTTGAGAGAGAAAACCCCGCATTACTTGCAGATATATATATATATATATATATATATATATATATGCATTCATTAAGAGGTAAGGACGAATCCCTGGAATAGAGCCCAAACCCTAAGTCAGCCTGCTCGTAATGAAAACGAATTTTGTATTATCACCAAAGAAAGAGACAAGATAATTAGATCATATTTATGGTCTTCATTGTGTGTGTTGGTGAAATAATCAGGTTTGCTTGATCTTACTTGATTCTTCGACCTCACGAAACCCTAGGATCCATTATCATCTCATGAGATTCATCATCTAGAGTTTCAAGCTAACATTGGACCCTTCATCACTTGGCTTCCTATTCTTTATACTTAGGCTTATTTTCAGCCTAAGTATAGAGGGATCCAATGTCATTCTAATTTTTCCTCTCGGGTCACCTAGTTTTAATTCATATCTTTATACGTAAGCTATTTCTCAGCTTAAGTATAGGGGACCCGAGTCATTGTCTTCATCTAACTGATTCCTTTTATTCATTTTGCACCGATGATTCTATCATCAGTTTTTGGATTTTCTTTTATATTTAGCATAAGTTATGGCTTCATATCACTTTGTGCTATGGGGACATAGCAAGATCTATATGGGGGGGTCTACCATATATATTACATATATACTTTAGCCATAGCTCATATTTTTAAAAATTTTCAAACTCTTGGGGTTATGGGTATCATATTACATCTTTGAACTGATTTTTGTACAAAATGTTTTGAAAATGATTTTTGAAAAATATATACATATTTAACATGGTTTTCAAAAGTTTTACTTGGTTTGTGAAAATACGAGTTGACATTGTTTGGAAAATAATTTGTAAAATGTTTTGAAAACCTATATATTGATGTGACATTGTTTTGAAAAATATTTTACTTAAGTTTGAAAAATGGGGACTTAATTGTTTCAAAAATATTTTTAAAATGTTTTGAAAACCTACATACTTATGTGACAATGTTTCAAAAATATTTCAAAAATCTTTTCAAAGTTATGGGTGTAAAATGAGTCTAATTAGTTAACTCTATATATATATATAATAAAAATTACAAAAATATTGACTTATTAGTTTGTATTACTCTATGATTCTTTCACTATGCACTAAGGCTTGAAACGATCTTTAACACTATGTTGAAAGAGTCCTTAAACTTAGAGTTATCATGTATTAATCATTAGGATGGTGGACTTGAAAATTCACACTCCTAATTTAAAGATATGCATGCTATATTTCATGCTTAATCTCCCTTAAAAGAATTTGATTATCACTCATATACATGACTGCATTCTTGATTGAGATGAGTCAAGATATCACTAAGGAGACTGGGATTGGAAGCTTGAGTTTGGACTTGATATATATGATGTTTGAGGATGGGATAGCATTAATGAAGGCTTCATGAAACCTGGGTGTCAGCATCTTAACCAATATGGACATGTTCTCATGCTATCTTTTTTTTTGACCTAAAGTACCAGGGTGTGATGACATTAATTTAATAAGTTGATCAGTGCACGCCAATTCTTGGTAAAAGCAATGGAGCTAGCCAAAAAGAAGGGAAGTTCCCTAAAAAAATGAAAAAAATAGAAAGAAAAAATCTCATCACATTACAAAGCTACATCATATGAGCTATATTCAAAGGCGAGCACTCCCAATTTTTAAGTATTCACTTGGACCAAATCATTAGGGTTTTATGAGTCGGGCTAGTAGCACAAAAGGGCTCTACATCGTTAGGTCTACAAGTCTGGATGCATGTATATTAGATACCTTAAAAAGATGCATCCCGGTGTAATCCCAGAAAAAAAGTACAAATGACTCAATCTCTTTTGACAGACACACTGATTAGCAAAATCAAAATGTTGATTGTGTTGAGTATTGGCACTTGAGAGAACATTGTTCCAATGAGAGGAAGAGAAAATAAATACACAATCCTACATCTTCCATCATCTGGCCTTCCATCTATACAATTGAAGTATGACAAGCTAAAGACACAGTGGATTGAGGCAAGGCTAGATTTATTCCCTAGTGTTGAGGGTTGGGTCCTTGGGAGAGCTTTTAAGATTGGAATTCTTGGTGATATATTGACTCTACTCTCATGGTGCAGTCTACACTAAGTCATACTTATTATATATATATATATATGTATGTATATGTATACATTGAGAGTCTGACAATTAGAGGAGTTGAATTCCTTTTGATTAATACTTGGGTCAACTTAGAGTTTAGGATTCCTAAAACTAAGTGTTCTAGGTCAAATCAAGCCTTGTATACTCACTTGCACATGTCAGAGATATCACTAATTAAACTAACTCTCTCTACTCCATTCTTTATTAGCTCAAGGACGAGCTTAGATTAAGTATGGGGGGTGATAAATCCCAGATTTATTAGCTTAATCTACTATATTTATCTCTTTTGCTTAAGTAAAACAACAAGATTCATTGACTAATAACACTAATTACTAATTATTGTGTTGTAAATAATTATCACTGTTTAATATAACCCTATTATGGTGCAATATTTTATGTATTTATTTATTATTAAAAATGAAATATAAATTAGATTAATATTGTATATAAATAAAGTAACATAAAACAAAATAAAAATACAAAAAAATTAATCAAAAGAAAAATAAAAGAAAATTATTTTATATGATTTTAAATCGCATTTATATTTTAACTCAATATAGATGACCTTTGATCTCTTTGACTTATACAAGAAAGTTGTAGATCTCATCGAGATCTACAACTTTCAGGTTCATAACTTTTTCTGATTCATCTTCTATCTATTTCTTTTTTATTATTCTTTATTTTCTCTATTTTCTTCAATCTTGGTTGGGCCACATGGCACCTTCAGATTGTGCCACGTGGCCCGCTGCAGTCCTGTCATTCACACTTTGATTTCGCTATTCGATCTTTCTTTAGGCACATCTCAGAGTCCAGATGGCACCTCATTTTGGACCACTTGAACATCTTGCTCAAGTGGATTCCGTCCATCCAACCACACCCTCACATGAGCCGTTGGATCACATGATCCAACGGTATCTGGATCACCTTCAACCTCTTGCCAGTTCCTCTTCTCCTTGTGAACTGCCAAAACAACCTTCTTTTTTTCCATTTTCCTTCCATTGTCAACCACCATATTCGCCAAGTTCTACCCCTAACTTCCATAATCTTCACCAACCTCCTCATATCCTCTTAAACCTAACATGCCTACCATTAGTGGTGGTTGAAACTTCTTCGAAGTCTTACGCGACCACAACATGAGTCTGCTTCAAATAGCCCTTTGCTGCCCCTTGAGGCGGCGGTCCACCATCATTAGGCTAAGGCCCAGCCCTGTTCTCCTACTGATAGAGAGAGGAAGGATTGATGGTGGCCACGACGACCCTCAGCCAGGTGCGACCCTTGGCCGGAATGGCCAAGCCACAACACCATTAGGCGACTATTTGAGCTTCTAGGTATGGCTGACCTACTAGAGCAAAGACCCCTATGTTCGAAGAACTTCGATCACAATCCCTACACTCCATTCTCCATCTTTGAGATTCAGGTAATTAGATTTTCTTTGAATTTTTTTGATTTTCCCTGGCCTGTACATACATCCTCATGCAAATCCACTTTGGATTTGACCTTTACAGTGACTCCATCGCTCGCGCGAAAGGTCATGTGCTCTATTATTTTTATTCCTTCATGGCTTCCTCTTCGACCCATTTTCCTCTGTTTATGGCGGAGGAAACCTAATAGGGTTTCACCTTCATCATATGACCCAAACCTCCATCTCACTTCACTCGTGCATGCACACATCGTGCTTTGCTTTGGCTTTGTCTTTCCTAACGTTTGCAGGTGACTAGCGAATTCAATGATCGGAATTTGGAGAAGACGATGTTCGGAAATTTCTTTCCAGATGAGCTATCTTCCCTGGGTCACTTTAGAGTCTCTTACATCTTCACAGAGTATCGATGACCTTCGCGGAAGCTTTGGTTATCTTCCACGACTTTCAGACATTCTCCTGGGCCACTGCGGAGCAATGGTGCTCTTGTCAGAGCCCAATCTCATCACACACGACCATGCTCTTCCGAGGAGACGACACAATTGTCGTTGGATAGCGCGTGTGCGATCTAACGGCTCTGATCGAGCCACATCTTCAAGTCCAAGTCTGGATCCATGGAGCGATCTGATCTTAAAGCCGAAGCATCAAACGACGCCATGTAGCCCGAACCACGATCCTCCATCTGAGCCTAGGACCGCACACGTAGTACGCGTTTATGCCTGGGATAATTGTAAAGATGCCCCTCTTTGTTTTCTTTATTGTGAAAATACCCCCGCTAGGGGTATTTCATAATTTCTACAGTCGATTTCTTGTATTTGCATTTTAGGCCCTCGAGGGACTTTTATGCAAGGATTTCTTCATGTTTTCATCACATTTATGCCCTTGCATTCAATTTTAAATAACTTATGCATATGAACTCCAAATGAAGTAATTTCAGAGGCATTTTGATCCTCGTTTAATTGTCTTTGATCTGAGATGAATTATTTCTTAATTGGATAATACAATAAGGATTATTTTATTAGAGTCTATATATGCACTTTGTTTGCTCATTAAAGACAATTTGACTCTAAGTTGGTGTGCTCAATTGGACCTAAATTCAAATCAATTCTGCGCTTAAGTTTGTACAAATTTAGGGCATATTAATTTGTATATTTGCATGTGTTAATGTTCTATCATTTTGTTCATTATATTTATGTTCTAACATGCATTAAATTGCTTTGAAAATGCATTTTGTCTTCACATTCATTTTGTGATGCATTTATTTTTTGCATTGTTTATTTTGACTCCGATAATTTATCAATCACTTAACATAGATATTTAAACACCTTAATAAATCGTATTATGGCTCGTGTCCTTGTGTTCGACCCTGGACTTCCCAGGTTAAAATATAAATCCGAATCCTCTTCATAGAGATCATTTATTCGGTTCTGTATAACACGCTAAGTGTCTATACTACAACAATCATTATTAATACATGCTTTTAGCGCTTCATCAGTAGCCAAGATGACTGCTTTCCCGTTTAGTCTACAAGATAAGGCACTCTACTAGATAAATCACTTGGGGAAAGTAGTGATGACCTGGCAGGCCCTCAAGTCTGCCTTCCTACAGAAGTATTATCTGTTGGGTCGTCTAAATAAGATGTGAGCACTCATCTCCAATTTCTCACAGCTATCCCATGAGTCTATCCATGAGGCATGGGAAAGGTTCAAGGACGCGTAGGAGAAGTTCCCCCACCATGACATTCCGAAGACTGGTTTGGTGCAAAAAAATTTAGTGGGCTGAATCAAGAATCTCAAAAGCTGGTGGATGCAGCATGTGGAGGATCTCACTTTAATAAAGATCAAGACATGGTATGGCAAATCTTTGACAAAATGGTTGAGAGATCAACCGCCTTGTCTTCATATTGCACCTTCCAGAAGCACCCACAAATTCCTCCCAAGCTGTTCATGTGGTAACATCATATGAAGGAGAGAGAGAGAGAGAGGAAATCTCCAACCTTAGCATCATCGGGAGATATCTCCAATAGGATGCTATCATTGAAAAGCGATCACAAGATCTCGAAAAACAGAATGTGATCGAATAAAGGATGAAGAATCTAAATAAGCTAGACCAAATCTTAAAGAAAATAGAGCTTCTGGTGAGTACCAGTAATTAATGCAACTCTATGGCAGCACAAGCTGAGACTCCCCCTGAGCCTAAAAAACCAGTATGTAGCAACCTGTGCAGCCAAGTCAGGGGAAACCCCAGTTATTTCAGCATGTATACTATGTGCAAGGACCAAACTAGGGATCACCGTCTCCACAACAGACACAAATGGTGGTATATCACACAGAGCCCATAACTTTTATCGAACCCTTCTATCTACCTCCATTGCAAATCCAGTAGGTGGATGCCGCTCGGGCTAATGATTAGAATCTGATCCATCCTGGGGGCCAAAATATGGGTCAAAACTTGACGATTTTGTCATACCACACCATCCGACTGAAATGAGCTTTCAACAAAACCAGAACCAACAATCTCCGTAACACGTGCAAACCATGGAGATAGAACTACTCGAGCTAGCATCAACCATACCAGCAGCATTATCAATAGTAGATAGGTGGTTATTATCAGAACCAATATCATCCCCCCATCATAACTACCAATAGTTCCCTCTCTCTAGTATCAAAGTCACCAGCCTCATCCCCCACAATAGTATCAACCTCAGCGATCGCATAACACTGAGAGTCCATGGGTAGTTCTCGTGAATCCTACACTTGACTGCCTGGCACAGTTAGTGAATAGTCTGAGTGAAATGAGCCTGAAGTTGGATGACCTCATCGCGACAAAGATAATTAACCCAGCATAGGTGGAGGCAAATCCTAATAACTTCCGACACAAAGAGCAAGTAGTTTGCAATGTCCAATTCCTAATTGAGTTAGGTATGAATGATCCAATTATGTTATCTAAAACTTTGACTCTCGGGAGAGGTATGATAATGTGGCCATCTGCCACTGTGAAAGAAAAGAATAGAGCTTCGCAGGGCAAGTCTTCATCATATGTGCTCGCATCAAGTTCGGAAGGAGAAGAGAAAGACAAGCATGTAGTACCAGACGCAAAAAGAAAGACAAAAAGATGAAGAAAACAAAAAATCAAACTCCAACAATAAAAGCCAAGGTCGAGCCGATGCAACCAAGAAGATGCCAGCACCCGTAGCTTATCTCGTGCGACCCGGCGAATGTGATGTTCCTTTTGTTAGGTTTTCCATTAGGGAAAATGAGTGTATCTCTTCTGATCATTTGCATGTAAAACTGATTCACCTGAACATTTTTTTGACTAATGATGTAAATATTCCATTTTCAGATGTAATGAAAAATTACAAAAAAATAGAAAATTCAAAATTTCTTTGTCTGATCCGGGCGTGGTTTATATTTTGCATAATATTATCTTGTAAATGCCAATACTGAAATCCATGGAATACATGGAAAATGTGAAGAAAGGTTTAAAATAGGAATGTGCTTTGAAGCATCAAACCCACAAAAATAGATGTAATCGTGCTGAAAAACACATTCTTACCATGGCTAATGTAAGCGCCATGAGCAAGCTCCCTGCTAAGAAGAAGGACAAGGGAGCACCTCTCGTCAGATGCATGATTTCTAGCCAAGAGTTCGAAAAAAACACTTATTGACAGCATGTCGTCTATCAATCTTATGCATATTTCCCTACTCAAGGAATTTGGGTTTGGACCGCTGAAGCCTACCATAATAATTCTGGAGTTTGCAGATACTTTAGTCAAGAAACAAAGGGGCATTCTTGAAGATGTCATTGTCACTATCCAAGGGATGCAATTCCTTGTTGACTTCATTGTTCTAGATATGGACACTTCTGTCATTTTGCTCCAGACCCCGATCATAGTCGGACGACCGTTCCTTCAAACATTCAAGGCAGTAGTGGACTACGACGCCTGAACAAGCACCTTTCTTTCCCGTAACGACAAGGTCCAGATAGAAATGATCCAAGCACCAAAACCTGCAGAATCTGTGTCAAATGAGAGCGAGCTAAAGCTGAAGGCAACAAATGACTGCGATTTTTGGGGCAGAAATCAGAGACCCTATTTTATTTTTGGATGATGAAGAGATCTTGGAATTTCTCTTCTAGGAGGAACACCGGGAAAGCATAGTCGACTTTCCCCTAGTCCTTTAAGATGAATTGCATGTTGACATGCTATTCGAGATGACTGAAACACCTCCATCCATGTCAGAGCATCGAGAATTCATTATAATCTTTTTGAGACATTGATCTTAGAGCTGAATGTCACCATGGAGCTTTTTCCAACCTCTCCATGGAGCTGAAGAAATTACCATCAACGTTGAGATAAGCCTTAATTGCGGTTCACCCAACATGTTCTCGATCATGCACAACTGACCACACATCAAGAATCTCATCTAATTGAGATTCTAGAAAGAAACCACAAGGTGATAGGCTGGAAAATATTGGATCTCCATACCACTTATATTTAGAAGAAAACAACAAACCCTCTCGTGAATTTTAGCATCGTCTGAACCCTAACCTTTAGGAGGTGGTGATGAATGGGATCACGAAGTGATGCGATATAGATTTACATATCCCATCTCATATTCCAAATGGGTAAGTCCATTACACGTACTTCCTAAGAAATCAGTAATTACAATTGTAACGAATGAAAATGAAGAGGAGATTCTGAACCGAGTGCCAACATATTGGAGTGTTTATGTGGACTACAGATGCCTGAATCTCCCTACCAAGAAGGATCACTTTACACTTCCTTTCATCGACCAAATAATCGAAAGGCTGGCTGAAAGGAATATTTTTGTTTCTTGGATGGTTACTCTGATTTAATCAAGTTGCAATTGCGCCTGAAGATAAAAAGAAGACCATGTTCACATGTCAATTTGGGATGTACGCATTCAGAAGGATGCTGTTGGGCTGTGTAACACCACCGCTACATTTCAGAGATGTATGCTAGCAGTGTTTGATGACATGGTGTGCAGTTTTCTCGAGGTGTTCATGGATGAATTCTCGGTCTACAAAGGTAACTTTCATCAATGCCTGCTATATCTAGATCGATATCTTCAACGTTGCTGCAAAGTTAATTTGGTGCTTTCGTAGGAAGGAGTCACTTCATGGTTAGTGACGGAATCGTATTGGGCCATGTCATCTACAAGTGAAGCATAGATCTCGAGTCGGCTAAGGTAAAGGTCATTTCCAAGCTAGAGCCACCTACATCACTGAAGCAAGTCAAGTCATTTCTGGAACACCTGGGCTTTTATAGAAGACTTATCAAAGATTTCAGCAAAATTGCCCGACCTCTAACAGAGCTTCTAGGCAAAGACACCGAATTCATTATAGATGATAGAGTGTTCCAAGCCTTCAACTAGTTGAAAGAGATCATAATCCAAGCTTCTGTCCTACAACCATCAGATTAGTCTCTGCCATTCGAGATCATGATGGATGCTTCCGATTATGCTATTGGAGCTATGTTGGGACAATGTTTGCATGGATTGCCATTTGCCATTCATTATGCTAGTAGAACACTAGAGCCTCTAAGAATTACATGTTAACAGAGAAAGAATTGCTAGCTGTAGTGTTTGTGCTGGAAAAATTCACGTCACACCTGCTCGAATCAAAAGTTAGTGTATATTGACCACTCTGCCATCTGATACCTATAAAGCAAGAAGGATGCTATGTCATAATTATTACATTGGATCCTTCTACTCAAGGAGTTTGACTTAGAGATACATGATAAGCCTAGAGTCAAAAATGTTGCGTCAGATCATCTTTGCCGAATAACTGAGATAGAATCTTCTGAACAGGGAATTATTCCAATCATTAAAACCTTCGCAGACGAAGCTATCCTAGCAGTTACCTCTCTCCCCTGGTATACCGATATTGTAAACTACCTTGTTTCTAAGGAAGTTCCTCGAGATTTATCAAAATTGAAAGTAGACAAGTTCATGTCTGAGATACATTTTTACTAGTGGGAAGATCCTTACTTGTTCTATGAAGGTGCTAATTGTATATGGCGAAGATGAATTCCTGAGGAGTACATGAGCATACTGAACTATTGTCACAAATTAAAATATGGAGGACACCATTATGGAAAGTGTATTGCATCTAATGTGCTTCAATGTGGCCTATGGTGGTCAACTCTATTCAAGGATGCCGCGAAATACGTCAAAGGTTGTACTGACTACCAGAAGATGGGAGGCACCATCAGTGTTAGAGACACCATGCCTCTCAAATATATTCAGATATCTGATGTCTTTGATGCATGGGGAAAAAACTTTATGGCCCCATTCCCAAACAATCAGGGTTATGAGTACATCCTACTTGTTATCGATGATGTTAGTCGATGGGTGGAGGCTATCCCCGCTCGTTCCACAAATAGTCGCATAATGTGTATCTTTCTTAAAGACAACATCGTTGCATGGTTCATGATTCCGAAGATCCTCATATATGATGGAGGTAGCCATTTTATCAACCAGGAAATGAAGAAGCTGACTATGGAATACAACATTGAACATCGTATCACTGCTCCTTACCACCCGCAGACTAATGGCTTGGCTGAATGTTCTAATAGGGAGATCAAATCTATTATGCAGAAATTTGTATGTATTGACAGAAAGAACTAGTCACAGTTACGCAACTCGGTTCTTTGGGCCTAATGTACGACGTACAAGTCTCCTCTAGGAATGTCTCCATGTCGTCTGGTGTATGGCAAGCCATGTCATTTGCTGGGAGAACTAATTATTAAATCATTGTGGGCGGTTAATATATGCACCCTTTGAAGGATAAGGTAATATCCTTAAGCTCATCACAAAAGCATGAGGATGCATCGCATGCAATCGGGAGCGACTAGTCACACTAATTGCTCGGGGCAACGAAATTTAAAAAATTTCCATGCGATGAAAAATCTCATGATCCAAGAACACTACTCGGATCGTTTCATATAAACTACAAAAAAGTATTAGAATTACCTCTTGAAGTGTGGTTGTGATCGAGTCTCTAAACGAAGAGACCTCTTCTCTCAAGTCCGATCTGACGGAGGAGATGCTTGTGAGCACATTGATGAAACACATGCTCCTCGCAATCCATGTTGATGATCCAAGCGATGAATCTCCAGATCTTGTCACACGAGATACAACATCTTCTTTATGAGCAAGGCGTACCGAAGAAGATGGAGATCCACGAGCAAACAATCTAGCATCCTAACGACGACGCTGCAGTAATGGCGTCTCTCTCTAGGGCTCCATGGTTGACGATCACAATGAGAGAGAGGGGACGTGTAGAGAATGAGAGAGAGAGAGAGAAATAGTTTTTGTCTCCAACTTGTATATGTGTGTAAAGAAGAGCAAAGGGGTGCCTCTCCTTTTTAAAATATCTCAATCCATGGACAACACAAATCCAATGGCTCACATTGATTTGTGTTTCTTTTAATGGCTTTGATCTTGTTGTTAAAAACAATTATAATTAATTTAATTAAATCATATATATTGAATATAATTTTATTTATATTAAATCAATCTCCAATGGAGAAATAGGAAGGAGGCAAGCCTCCTTCCATGAGAGGAGTGGACGGCCACCACATTCCATGTAGGAATTGTGGCCGTCCACCCTCTCTACAAGGAAGGTGGCTTTCTCCTCATATTCCATGAGATTCCATTATCCCATGAATTTCTCCATTTGTAACAACTTTTGTCACAAATTATTTCACAAAAATAAATCCAATTTATTTAGTGAACATTGCAATCATGCCATTAGAAATTTGTGAATCACATTGACAACGAAAAATAAAACGTAAATTACATTTTCGATTTATTGTCCAATGTGAATCCAATTCACATCAACATTTAATTAACAAATGTAAATTACAAATAGCTCTCTCTTATATATTATAAATCACATTTATAATATATATGATCAATATTTATAGTGTTATCCACATTATTCATATCCATGGTAATAAATCACATTTAATCATCTTAAATTTCTATTCTCATGTGCCCAAATAATATGGATCACATTCACATTATTCACATCTTTGATAATTAAATAACATTAAATTATCTCAAATAACTCTCCTTATAATATGAGTCAAATTCATATTATTCATGATAATTAAATCACATTTAATTATCCATTTTCTCAATGCTCAGATACATATATATATCAATAATGAAATTATCCTGAACCCTTTCAATGATAATGCGCTTTCTCCACAGATACATGGAGATAAGGACATGGCTATTGTATTGTTCCACGTATAGTGACTTGGATATTGAGATCAAATCTCAAATCCAGATCTTGCGGACCTCCCATAGATGCTTGATTAAATCAAGGCCGTAGATCCAATATTCTCATTGCATTTGAATCACATTCAGATCACTGTCCAACACTTTGGACCAAGATTAGATCACTTCTCTACTGAGAGGAGTCACTAAAATTCAGACCCGTTTCATCACTTTCTAGGAATGGAAGCGCCATGGTTATACAATCGTTTATGATCACATCACCATCAGGTATTCCCAATACATGTACAACCTGCATACTGGAAGACCCAGAGTAGACCCGAAGTATTAGATCAATTTACACTGTCTACATTAGGTATTTATCATTATGTTTCTCATTTGACTATTGGGAGCTGGTATCGATCATATACTTTCCAAAAGCATATATCATACTCCGGTGTTGATTATATACTTTCCAAAAGCATATATCAAACCTAGAAATTCATTCAAGCTTCCAAAGCGAGACAACCGTGCATGGAATTTGATCTTCCCAATAACTCATGGGTGAGTTCATGTCTTCCGGTTCAATAAATGAACCCGTATGATCCCTTTGAGAGATCGTATTACTCATATGCCCTTATATGCACACAAGCACGCCGGTGTGTAGACCTTGATTAGGTAATCAACTTGTTGGTCTACCAAATGTACATACTCAGACATATAGTAACACATCTGTCTCCGGTTAGAGGATGAGTGCCTATATCGTGACAACATACAACATAGGACTTTGGTTATCTCGATCTTGTTAAGTCAACTCTTTTGACCTAACATATCTAACACCTTCGAATCTCAATTCCTATGCAAAGGACCTGCATCAAGAGGTTGATTAGATATCAACCTTTAGAGATAATATTGCCATCTCCTTCTCAGGATGGAGATCATTTCTTAATAATCATTTGAAGGTGCTTGATGAGTCCTCAATCTAACTCTTTAGATATTCATCCAAGCACCAGCTTCTATGAATCAATAATTGAATCATCAACTGTATTATCATTAAGATGGCAATGGTACATAACCTTATTTGTACAAAGGGACCTATTATGAAAATTAGTTATTCTTTATTTCATATTGGGGAAGGATATTTGCAATAACATTTATTGCATAATGGCTCGTCGTGGGCTCGCATATCCAACAATCTCCCACTAGCACAAAGAGCCATTATTGGGCTAATATTTAAACCCACAATCATGTGACAATCATAGGCTATTTAGAAAAATTGCTAGGTAAGTTGATCAATCACTTTGTTCCCAAGAGAGTACGCCAAGTCCTTTTACGACACTTACATATCTCCTAGCAACAGTGCTCGCATCCAATGCGAATGTTGCATCTCATGCAGCCAATACTCAATCTTGTCGGTTCTAGTGTCCTTAACAATACTGCTCAATAATTAATATAACCAGTATGTAGTTTCTATTATCCTTATCAGAATACCCTTATTCTTGGAGATCTCTATCTCCTAAGGTATCCGTAGTTAAGATCTTTTAGATCACTATCTATAAAGTCTTAAGTTCTTGAAGATAAGACTTTGAGATCACTATCTCTAAGTCTTGTCCACTTTGAAGACATAGTTATTACTACAACCAAGTATTTTATCTCCATAGTAGGATTAGTAACAGTTTACAACTCCCACTACATGGCAGACATCTGTCTTTTCTACACATTCAGCATACACCTGGCTTTTCATAACTGATACACCAAGGCAAGCAGTTTTAACATTCACTTCCTCAACTCCTTGAGGTGCTATCCCTTTAGATAGGTCAACACCATATCTTGAGGGAAAGAAACCTTTCTTGGAATTTTCGAGAAAATGGAATATGTCCATGGTATACTACTAATGTGACACTCTCAATACCCTCTTCTTGTTGCTTCTGAACAACTTTAGAACAAAGAACTAAGAGGTATCCTTGAGATCAAATCTCAAGGTATGGAACAACTAGATTATAAAACACTTATTATTATTAATATCCTTATATCATTCCAAATGATTAGGATATCATCTACATTTAGCACGATGAACACAATGGAACTCCCACTAAGCTTCACACGACTCATCAAGAATCTATTAGAAATCATTACATTTATAATTTCATCAAATCCAATGTTCCAACTATAAGAATCTTTTTTTAGGCCATAGATGGAGTTATTCAGCTTGAACACCTTACTTTCATCAATTATGAAGCCATGGGGCTACTTCATATGAATAACCTTAAGGAGGTGTTCATAGAGGAATGCAATCTTGACTCACATCTTGAAGATGTCATAGTCAAGTTGTGTAGCTATAGTTAGCAATGTTCTGATGGGTTTAAGCATAGTCATTGGAGAACAAGTCTCATTGCAAGTAATGTCTTCTCTTTGGTGTGTAGCTCATTGTTACGAGTCATGCTTTTAACGTCTCTACCTTGTCGTCAGGTTGCCTCTTTCTCTTGAAGATCCATTTACACCTAACAAGTTTTACCCTTATAGGTGGATCTTTGAGGGTCCATATATAAAACATATATATGAAATCTAATTTAGATTTTATTGCTAATGTCTCTCTTTCCATGTCATGATTCTCAGAAGCTTCATCACATGAAGTCAGATCATTCTCAGACTTAATCGACACATGGAATCAATCCTCAAACTCATTTGAAGAGGTATGAGTGTTTCATCTTTAATTTCCCTTTTAATTTCCAGTTTCATGAGCCTTCTTATCTTCTCAAGATTTAATGAGTTCCTTTTACTTCATTTTCATCTTGATTCTCAAGAGTCTCGTCCTCTAAGAATCATATCCTTAGAGATGAAATCTTTTAAAAATTTCAAGGTCATAAAGTAGGTATCCAATACCATCCTTTATTTCCTTAATTAAGTTGCTCACTCTTGTGCTAGATTCTAGCTTACTTGCATGGAACCTTATATATTGTAGTCTCTGCTACATATATATTTGGAAACTAAGAGGTAATTATGTTAAGATTCATCATTGATCAAATCATGTCATACATGATCCAATTGTATCTCCCTACAACTCCATTGAGTTTAGGTGCATTGGGAGGATTGAGATAGGAATGATATTCCTTTCTCAATAAGGTATTCTTTGAATTCATCTAATATGTATGTACTACCTAGGTTAGATCAAATCCATTTCATCTTCCTTAAAACTTTGGTTCTAAACCAAAAATATGAAATCTTTGAACATTTCAAAGCTTTCTTAGGTGAATGGAAGAAACCTCATATCACAAATAATCATCGAATGATATTGCATATCATTAATGTTCATTGTGATTTAGATTATCCACATACATCAGTTTGTATGGGATCAAGAATACCTTGACATCTTACATCATTCTCAAAGAAGGGTGTATTGGACATTTTTTCTTCGAATACAATATTTACAAGTATGTAAGATTCGAAATTTCAGACAATCTAAAGTTTCATCTCTTACTAGTCTATTGATCTCATCAATAGATAAAAGTCCAAGCCATGATGCCATATCATTGTCAAATGATATTCATCCTCCTATTGATCTTTAAAGGTTTAATTTTTAATATTAGAAGTGTTAGTTACCATTCATTAATTTTCTAATTTAGTAGAGTCCTCCAGATGTCAGATTACTATCTAAAATACTTCCGTCACAGCTCTTTATGATAGGTCTATTCCAGAATTCATGTTTATTTCTAGCATTTAGAAATAAACAGTGAGTGTATTCTAAAATCTAGGTCACAGAGACATTCTCTAAGACTAATGGCTCTCCCACTGAAAACATGAAGTCTAACAATCCAATAGAGATTGTTGCAACAATTGCATCAATATCCATGTGGATAACTATTAAACTTTAAGATCAAAATTCCAGTCTTCTAAATCATATGCAACAAGATGCAAATGTCATTAGAAGAAAGAGATACAATTATTAGACTTTGATCTTATCCTATAAGCAAGCTTATTTCAATGATTATATGTAGATATAGATTATCCCGATGCATTATTCGATTCCTTCTCTAAGGATCCTAGATAGACTTGATAGTCATACTATCAATACATCGGCTTGTTGCAGTATTAGCATTCATCCAACTCTTTGGATGTCATTTGGAAGTCACAGAGTATTGCCAACTCTTTGACTTTCCTTCTTACTTGGGTCCGACCGTGCTTCCACTGCGCGCTCTTCATTTATAAACAACCATTGCTTAAGAAGAAGCATCTCTTATGTTGAATTCAAAAGACTTTAATATAAGAGTATTTCAACATCTATACATGCTTTATTTAAGTATTACAATATGAATATTATAAAGCTTCATGATTGACTTGAGTATATATAGTAGAATGATGACACTCATCATATCTACATACACCTTAACTCTTTAAAAGACTTAGGTTCAAGTAGGTACTCGAACATTTTGAATACATCTCTTATGGAGTCACCATTCCGCATGATGCAATGAACCATGTCATTCATGATTAAATGTCAAGAGCACATATATATGCCGGAACATCTTCTTATTTTTTTTATAAGGATTATTTTACAATTATGATCATCATCGACATGTCAATTCCGAAGTACATTCAATACGAGATCAAGATTATAGAGACATATAAACCCTAGGGTTATAGTCCTATTGTCTATTTAATTGTCATTCCTCATTATTATGAGGAAACTTGCACATTGCAACCACATACAATATGTGTCCAACTACAAGTACAATATCTTGATCATGGATCCAATCCATGATAATTTACTGGTTATTATTGAGTATAACATTGAGTGGGTTTAATGAAGGATTATCTGAAATAAGAAATGTGCATAAATATATATAAATATATATAATTTTACTTTGATTTCAAAATTTTTATGTGGGTTTAATGAAGGATTATCTGAAATAAGAAATGTGCATAAATATATATAAATATATATTTTTTTTACTTTGATTTCAAAATTTTTATATCAAACTTGTCTTGCTTTGTCAACACTGAAAGTTCATTCCCTTTGTCACTATCAATATAAGAGATATACTTACCATTATATCTCAAGAAATATCTGGGATCTCCTTTCTTATCTTTGTCACACCCCAATAATATGAGAACCTTTAACTCGGATAAAAAGAAGCGGGAACACATTCCGCCTTGCAAGTCCAACTTGCATTCCCAATCCGGTCTTTACCTACCAGGCCCAACACCCCTAAGGTAATGTTGACCCTTCGTTAATTGAACCAATCGCCAAAAGGATTAGAACTCGCTATGCACAATACAATATCGCCTCAATAATATGAGGACCCTATATTGGGGTCACTACGCATACGGCCTTGCCCTTTTGAGAAGCAAAGAGCCCAATCCAGATGCGCTTGTATGAAGAGTTGTCACTTCAGACAGGTGTCTCCTTCATATAATCCCTGGCGACGGAACCCTTCACCTTGTCAGGAGACCATGGATGTCACTTATGTGATCCTCCATATCATGTTCAAATTTTAATTAATCATTATGAACCATATTCATTATGATTAATTCTTCCAAGGGAAGTACAACTCTATTCATAATAGGGTGTTTTTAATTTAATTGGATTCCCATCAATCTAATCACATTAAATCAATGATCCAATTAATATCCAACAAACATTCTTTATTGTTACTTGAAATATGGTATTATCTCAAATACGTATTATTTTGAATTTTAATAACTAAAAAATACATCATGAATTTTTCAATATTATCCCTTCCCCACCCGTTGTCATGGCCAGTTCCGACGGGAGTGCGACAGACCGCACACGGTGCAACCTGCCACCCCAACGCTCCCCGACTAGACACCATATCTACCTCGGGTTAGGATAATGCCAAATTTATCATTATGTACTTGAGATGAAAATCATTTTTTCAACCAAGTTATACCATATAGTAATAATCAAAACTATTTTGATTATAAGGAAAATTGCTAAACAAATTCCCAATCCTATTCATACAAGTTTGTTTGTTGGAAGAAGATCATGTAACCAATTATGAATCATATCTAATAAATTATTGGTTAAGGCAATGTAATTTAAGGAAATAATTATCAATCAAATACTTCTCAAATATTTATCCATAATTATTCCAGGAAATTAACCATTAATTTCACTAATTGATTAAATGACAATCACAAGGTTCTTGATTATGTATGTAATTTCCAGCAGTGACCCCCACTTACTAAAATTAGCATATCTCAATCAATTTAAATCCAAATCATGGAAAGTAAGTCTTAAATACGATCCGATGGAGAAGACACTTGTGAGCGCATTGATGAAACACATGCTCCTCGCAATCCATGTTGATGATCCAAGCGATGAATCTCTGGATCTTTTCACATGAGATACGACGTCTTCTTCATGAGCAAGGCACATCAAAGGAAACAAAGATCCACGAGCAAACAATCTGGCATCATATCGACGATGTTGCGATAATGGCGACACTCTCTAGGGCTCCATGGTTTACGACCACAATGAGAGAGAGTGAGAGAGGGCGTGTAGAGAATGAGAGAGAGAGAGAGCACTAGTTGTTGTCTCCAACTTGTATGCGTGTAAAGAAGAGCAAAGGGGTGCCTCTCCTTTTTATAATATTTTGGGATCCTTGGATCTAAATCCATGGACAACACAAATCCAATGGCTCACATTTATTTGTGTTTCTTTTAATGGCTTTGATCTTGTTGCAACATTAATTAATTTAATTAAATCAAATATATATTGAATATAATTTGATTTATATTAAATCAATCTCCATTGGAGAAATAGGAAGGAGGCAAGCCTCCTTCCATGAGAGGAGTGGACGGCCACCACATTCCATGTAGGAATTGTAGTCGTCCACCCTCCCTACAAGGAAGGTGGCTTTCTCCTCTTATTTCATGAGATTCCATTATCCATGAATTTCTCCAATATTTGCAACAACTTTTGTCGCAAATTATTTCACAAAAATAAATCCAATTTATTTTGTGAACATTGGAATCATGCCATTGGAAATTTGTGAATCACATTCATAATCCAAAATAAAATGTATATTACATTTTCAATTTATTGTCCAATGTGAATCCAATTCACATTAACATCAAATTAACAAATGTAAATTACAAGTAGCTCTCTCTTATATGTTATAAATCACATTTGTAAAATATATGATTAACATGGATAGTGTTATCCACATTATTCACATCCATGATAATTAAATCACATTTAATCATCTTGAATCTTTATTCTCATATGCCCCAATAATATGAATCACATTCACATTATTCACATTATTGATAATTAAATCACATTTAATTATCTCAGATAACTCTCTTTATAATATGAATCAAATTCATATTATTCATGATAATTAAATCACATTTATTTATCGATTTTCTCAATGCTCGGATACATATATAGCAACAATGAAATTATCCTGAATACTTTCAAGGATAATGTGCTTTCTCCGTGGATACTTTTTGATAAGGACAACGCCATTGTATTGTTACACATATAGTGACTTGGATATTGAGATCAACTCTCAAATCCAGATCTTGCGGACCTCCCATAGATACTTGATTAAATCATGGCCATAGATCCAATCTTCTCATTGCTTCTGAATCACATTCAGATCACTGACCAATATTTTGGACTAAGATTAGATCACTTCTCTACTGAGAGGAGTCACTAAAATCCAGACACGTTTCATCACTCCTTAGGAATGGAAGCGTCATGGTTATCCAATCGTTTATGTTCACATCACCCTCAGGTATTCCTAATACATGTACATCCTACAAACTTGAAGACCCAGAGTAAACCTGAAGTATTAGATCGATTTTTCACTGTCTACATTAGGGATTTATCATTAAGTTTCTCATTTGACTATTGGGAGTTGGTATTGATCATATACTTTCCAAAAGCATATATCATATTCAGGTGTTGATCATATACTTTCCAAAAGCATATATCAAACCTACAAATTCAGTCAAGATTCCAAAGTGAGACGACCGTGCATGGAATTTTATCTTCCCAATATCTCATGAGTGAGCTCATGCCTTACGATTCAGTAAATGAACCTGTATATTCCCTTTGAGAGATCATATTACTCATATGCCCTAATATGCACACCAGCGCGCCGGTGTATAGACCTTGATTAGGTCATCAACGTATTGGTCTGCCAAATGTACATGCTCAGACATATAGTAACAAATATGTCTCCATTCAGAGGACGCGTGCCTATAACGTGACAGCACACGACATAGGATTTTGGTTATCTCGATCTCGTTATGTCAACTCTTTTAACCTAACTTATCTAACACCTCTGAATCTCAATTCCTATGCAGAGGACATGCATTAAGAGGTCAGTTAGATATCAACCTTTAGAGAAAAGATTGCCATCTCCTTCTCAGGCTGGAGAGTATCTCTTAATAATCATTAGATGGTGCTTGATGAGTCGTCAATCTAACTCTTTCTATATTCATCCAAGCACCAACCTCTATGATTCAATAATTGAATCATCAGATGTATGATCATTAAGATGGCCATGGTACATAACCCTATTTGTACTAAGGGACCTAATATACAAATTGGTTGTTCTTCATTTCAGATCAGGGAATGATATTTGCAATAACATTTATTGCATAATGGCTCGTTGTGGGATCACATGTCCAACAACATGGACATAGAGAGTAGTGGTAATAGGAGGAAACTTGACATGAATCGATTGTTAGAATTCAAAGACTCTACATATGACAACAACCTCATGTATAAAGAGAAAGTCAAGAGATGGCACGATAAGCATATCAGATGGCAGAGTTTCGTGCTGAATCAGAAGGTGTTGTTGTGTGATGCAAAGCTAAAGTTATTTCCAAGCAAGATGAAAAGCAAATGGTCAGTGTCAAAAATGTATGTGACAATGGCATCATCGTTATATTCGGATTGTCAGCTGACATACAACCTTTTCTCATGAACTGGTAGTTGTTGAAACCATATGCCGATCATGGTACCTTCATGTTTGTAGTAGACTCGATACATGTGGTACTTCAGAATGAGCTTCTATACTCAAATGGATTAGACTCACGAGCTCCAAAAACTACTACTTTCTTCTTTTCCTATTTCTTTTTCATTTCTGTCATTCTTTCATCCTCTCATTCATCCCATTCATATGTGCTATACTTAGGATATACTTCATCCTAAGTATAGGGCGATGAATGTATTAGAGTTACTCTTAATTTATTCTCTAAGTTGTCTCCCCAACATATTGATATTTCTTGTCTATGCTTAGGGATATTTTACCCTATGTTTGGGGGGGGGGGGTAAGCTGAGTCATGATTCTTTTGCACGTTCTCATCCTAAATCATCTCCATTTGGTGTACAATCTACTATACTTAGGATTAGTTGATCCTATGTATGGGGATGGGGGTGATGATCAGCTTCTTTATCTTTATTTAGTTGTTGTGGTACATACTTTCCTATACTCAGCACGAGTTATGTCTTCCTTTTTCTCTCTGATCACTATGAGTACACAACTCAAGCTATATATAGGGATGTCGTATATACTTTAGCCATAACTCGCACTTTCGTATTTCCTAATAATTTAGCTAAAATATTATATGTGTTAGTAAATCAACTGTAAAGAATACACCCTAATAAAGCATAATTTTTTTTAAAATCTTTGTAAATATGATTAATAAGTCGAGTTAAAAATGTTTAGCAATTTTTTTTTTGCAAAATGGTTTTAAAATGTCTTCAAAAATCATTTGAAAACTGTTTGGAAAACGTTTTTGCAAAATGCTTTCAAACCTTTGTAAAAACTTTTGTAAAATATTTGCAAGTTATTGTTTCATTTATTTGAATAAAATTTTTGAAAATTCAGTTAGCAAATGATTTGGAAAGTGGTTGTAAAATTATTTTGAAAAACTCTATTCATACCATTGAAAATTCTTTGCAAAATAATTTTCAAAATTTGTAGATGTTTGAAAAAATGTTTATAAAAATTATTTATAAAATAAAGTTTTTAAATGTTTTTAAAAAATATTTTCAAACTATTTCAAGAACCTTGTATATAATTAGTAAATTCTTTCTAAAATTTCTCTATACAACCCTTGTATATAAAACATGTGGATGCCAACTAACTTAACCTGTATAAAGCCTCGGTGTAAATTCTTCACCCAATTCTTGTAAATAAGCACACACTCTCGTGTAAATATTTACACATACTTCTTTCACTAACCATTATTAAAAAAATCCCTAAAAATTTTAAAATTTGCAAAAATCCATAACTTTGGTAAAATATTTTCGAAAATTTCATAAAAATTTGCAAAACTATTAAAAAATCCATAAAAAGTTTAAAAATAGAAAATTACTTCACAAAAAGATTTTCTTGCATTGGAGAGCATTTGTATTTTTCAGAATGATCAAGACAATTGAACACGTCTAAAATAAATTCTCAATATTGGAGCTTGGTGTAGACCTTAATCCACTTAATTTCAGAGGAACCCATTAAGGATTGGAGTTGAGATGCTTTAGGTCACATTGACTTATTTATTTAGATTTCATGAGACTATGTTCATGAGTCAATTGATTGTGTCTATCTAGAACCCTTCATGTCATCCACACGACTCTTGAGATAGTGCCTTGACTAGAAACCTCACCCTTAACACTTAACCCAGATGGATTGTTGAAATATCTCAGAGTCTAAGTCGGGATTATACTAGGATGCTTCGTCAAGTGTGGCTCAAGAACCATTCTTGGGGACTACCGAAACCGGTACCTCATACCACTTCCTCTCATTGCATGGATATTTAATGACTGGAGACTGGATTGAAATAAAGTTATGGATGTGGAATGGTCTGCTAGCACAACTTTTTCCAAGACCCTAAAACTTGGGCAGACCAAAATATTCTATATCTGTCGCGGCAAAACAAGAACGTAGAGCAATCATATAAAATATCTAAAAATAAGCCTACACCAAAAACTCCAAATAAAAATATCGAGCTTCCGGAAAAAAGCCTACTTCTTGGTGAAGACTCGGTTACACTAGACGAGCTTCACAACGGAATGCGACTACACTGGTCCATTCCCACTTATTTTCCTATTATTATTCTAGCTTCTCACACTTTTTGGTTGTGAACTAGCACTGACCTGACCTTAGAAGGAAATATCCATCTCCCCGAGGACGAGTTGACAGAGAAGGAGATTTCTTGACAATTCAGTGGTTTTTCTGAGAAGAGCTAACCCAATTCACATACATGGTACTTGTAATATCAAGGTTGCGAGAGTATGAGACTAAGAGGATGTTCTGACCAGGCGATGAATTGAACTGAATTAGGATTATTGAACCTATGGGCTATTGTGTCACATTTTCTAACCTTAAAGCGGTTCCAAACTCATCAAGAATCCAAAGTCTTAAATGGGATCCAACCTTTTATTTTATTAACGACAAGTTTAAAAGTTGAAAATTATTCCAAGTCATTTCTTTTTCTTTTCTTGATTTTCTTTTTCTGCATTCATTGTCATAAGTGTTTGCTATGGACTAGCAAAGGAAAGTATTGTGATTGATGAATCTCCATTTCATCAACTTTATGCTTTCATTTTGGCATTAAATCCCTAGACAAATGCATGCATATAACATTAATTTATATTTAATAACACTCACTAATTAACCTGAAAATACTGTATAAATATATCTACTTAATACCCAAATAAAAGAATAAAGGAAAGAAATGAAAAAGAAAGAAGTGTCAAAGACACTGAGTGAACTTAGACCCAAGACCCAATCATCATAAAGACTTGGTCGACATGGAATACAATAGGGAGAGATATGGTGGCTAACTGTATAGATTACACTCAAAAACCCTAATTTGATTTGACAATAAATAGTCTTTTTGTGCCTTATTTTATTTTTCAATTTTTATACCCCAAATAATCAAACCCTCAACATGAAATTTGTACATAAAAATACAAAGGAAAATGAAAAAATTATTTCACACAAAAATAATGCACAGTGTGCTTGGGACACACAGAATTAAAATCCACAAAGAAAACTTCACAAATCTGTATCTTATCCATACGAACTCAAAAATGACCAAACTCACTTTTATTGTTCATAAAATTTAATTATCTATATAATGAAGATGTTTCATTAAAAAAGGATTTAAGATGCAAAATGTGGCTTTTGGGTCCCTATTGTACTATATACATCTATATAATATTTAATATATTTATTTTTTTATCTTTTTCCACTTCTTATATTTTTATGTACTTGTAAATAATATTCAAAATACATGTAAATAATAAACATAGAATAAATGCAATAAAAATTCATTGAAATAAATAACATATTATAATATGTAGGTAAGATACACATATATAATACATGTACTTATTTATTTAAGTAAGTAAATAAAATTAGAAAAACAAACTAAAAATATGTAAAGATGTATTATAATACATTAAAAAATATATAAAATATATAAATAGAATAATAAAACCAAAAATACAAAACAAAAAGAAAATACCTCAAAACATATGTTTATATACCTATGCATACACTTGTAAAAATAAGCACCTAATAAATTAAGTTGTAAAAATAAATAAACATCATCAAAAAAATTAGTACATAAAATAATAGCCAATTTTCATTTTTAAAGATTTTTAAAATAAACCAACCTATTATTTTTTATTGGATTTACATTTTTTTTATTTTTTGTCATGTAGTGGTCCTACATGGACCACTCATAGGCATGGGATTGTTGACTTCCGGTAAACAATCCCTTCTCTCCTACTCGAGCCCCAGGTGGTTCTGAAAATGTCATAACCCCTGAATTCAACCCTTTTCCTGCTTGAACCAATGATCATTTTGCCTTGAGCTTTGAACAAACTTGACAATTTGATCTCCAAGATTCACGTCGTACTTTGATGATCGATCAGTTCCCTTCGATCAAGGCAAGATCTTCGTTGGAAAACCCCTTCTCTACCATGTCTATAAATAAAGCCTCCTCACCCTCTTCCCAATTTTGACCCCGCTTCATCCTCAATAACCCCAATCTTCGAGTAGTTAAATCTTGCCGGTGACAACATCAAGCTCGCAGGGAGCTTTGGAGTGGAGAAAGAGCGACTAGAGGTGGTGATCCATCTCGTCGGAGTAGCCATTGTCAATGCTTCTTCTGCTCCCTACCCCAAGCAAGTGCATGCTATTTATCTTAGTTTTCTAGCGTACTTTACTTCCAAAATCTTAGTATAGTTTTTAAATTCATTAATTAGTCTATAACTTTACGTAATTAAGGAATTTTTTATGGGATGGAGCCTTAAGATCCAGCTCTAAATTCATCATTTTCTGACCGTCTCTCAACCCATCCCCATCTCGCTATCCATCACCAACACGTTCTCTGCATTTCTCCCATCATCTCACCCCCAATCTTGCACGAATTGAGGAGATAGAAGTTCCCTCCTCCACCATCATCGGAGTCTCTTCGTCGCACTCCACCCTCACCCATTTCCACCTCTCAAAGAGTGAAGGCAGTTTGCAAACGTCGCTTGAGCTCCAGGATGCCATCACTGGTCCCAGTCAATTCTGATGCAATGTGAGGCTGCTGACCACTTCCCCATATGTGTACGACATCTGAGCATGGAGAGATATTGTCAGAGTTGCGTGCTGTGTTGGATTGAAGCAACTCCAAGGACTTGTTCTTGTGGTTTCTTCCACATCATTTCTCTGCTATCCGATCATGAGTGCGCTCCAGTTGGCACAACCACCGTAGGATTAAGGCTCTCTATTGAAGATCCATGAATCGTCATCCATCGACGTGAGCATGACACATGTATAAGTGGCTCCATCTACGTCGTTTGCATGCCTATTGATGAATCTGTAATTCATCACTCTTAAAGATGAAAATAGAGTCTTGTTCCTGAGTATTTACCAGCATATTTCCCTTTATCTTGCATAATTAGCATACTTACATGCACACATAATTCATGCATTTTAGCATCCATATTTGCATTAAATAAGAAGCCTAATTCATTTGTAAATATTCACCATTATTCACCTACTTATCTGTAGTTTAAACCCCTCCAAAGTCAATAAAACCAACTCTAAAACTGTATATATTATTAACTAATAACACAAGGAAAAGGGGCATGGTTTTTATCTTGTAAAAATACCCAATAAAAATCCCAAACCCAGTTGGAGACCCCAGACTTAGAATGCAAATATCTACCTCATATAACCTCTGATCTAGGTCTACTCACTTTCAGATTAATACACATTCAGAGACCTTCAAAAGGAGACAAATTTCATTTAAATCGGAGCTCGTATGCAAAACTTGGGTTTTTGGGCCCCTTTGTGTACTATATGTATGTATATTTGTACCCTTGTATTTTTGTAGCTTATTTGACCTCATCTCTGTTTTTGATCAACATGAAACTTGTAGATCTCATCGAGATCTACAACTTTAATGTTTTGAGTTTTTCCAATTTCGGCCTCCTCCTCTCTCTAATTGACCATTCTCTTTTAGCCATTGAGAGCAGGCCACGTGGCGCCCTCTGATTGCGCCACGCAGCCCGCCCCATTGCGCGCCACGAGCCCTTCGCCCTTCGCCGTCTGATCTCATCCTCTCTCTCTTGATTTTGGCCATCCATTACCTCTGTGATCACCACCCTTCGATCAGAGCCTGGGATCCATCACAGTCGCTCGCCAGCGTCGTGCCCTCTTTGCGCCATGTGGCGGTGTCCTCAGCCATTCGATGCTTCTCCTTCTCTCCTCATCTCCACCATTCATCTCTCCTTTAACCCCTGTCGTTCGATCGAAGCCCATACCTCATAACAACCCTCCGTCTCCACCTTCACCTGCGCCCGCCACGTGGTGCGCCCTGCGACCTTGATCTCATCGCTTCAGATCTAATCCCATCCTCTCATTAACGCCTAAGTCTCTACCGTTGGATCGCGAGATCCAACGGTAGAGATGTCGTCTTCTACCTCCCGCAGCTCCCGCACCCACGTCGCCCACCTCGCCAACGCACCGCCCCCTTTCTATTTTTCGGCACCACTACGACCATCCTCTAAGCCCTCTACCACCTCCACCTCATAGCCCACTCTACCCTCATCCTCGCCGATCTCCAAAAACTCCATGAATCATGCCCACATCGCTCCACGACTTCCACCAACTCCGTCACTTCGTCAACTACGCCATCACCTTCGATCTATAAATACTCCACCACCAGCGACCGTCGACCCCATCCGCCACTGTAGAGAGAAACCCCGAGCTCGACTCCACCTATTAGTGACAGTAATAAGGCCAGAATCCGAGCGAAGACAGAGACTTTCTCTGGCGACATCCACGGCTAACCCCACCTTACCGCAGATCCTCCCGTGAGTTGCACGAGCTCAGGATTCCTACCGGCCTTCGAGCGACGAACCAGAGACCCTTCGAGCCTCCATTCCCAGGTAGTACCTTCCATCCCCTCCTACAATCTCCTTCTTTATTTTCTTAGTTTTTTCTCGAAATTTATTCGCCCTCTCCGCCCATTTTCATGATCACCTGATCATCCTCCGAGCTCCGCCATGGAGCTCTGATCTTTGCGACCTATTCCATTTCATCCTCCGCGTCTCATCGAGCACCGCCAACCAAAGCTCCGTCACCTTGGCGGAGCAGCACCACCAGACCACCTTCATTCCACGCCAGGCCTCCCTTTGCACTCACCTTCACCCCACGAGCACACAACATGCCTCAGCTATCGAGCTATACCCCTGCAGGTACACTATCCTTGATTGGCCCGAAGCTTCGCTGACGCATCCTCGAGCTTCATCGCCATTGGCTTCCAGGCCGCCTCAGCCTCAGCTAAGACCACCGGATGCTCTACCACGCCTCCACGACCTTTCTGAGCTGCACAAGAGCCTCCAGCACCCTTCACTGACGACAGGAGGGAGAGGCGGAGCCAAGAGGGCTTCGTTGGAGCCCAGCCACATCCGTCGCAGGAGGCGGCGGACCGAGGAGCACGAAGAACAGTAGCCATCCGATCCCCATGATCGGATGGTTCTGGGCAAGCCACGTCGCCATCAACCCATCATCGTCGGATCAGGAGAATCCTATGCTCACGATCACGCCACGTCACCTCTTCCCCAGAGCTCCAGATGCCGTTGGATTATTATTTTGATCTAACGGGCCTCGTTCATCCACGTCGCTTCATCTCAGGAGCCCTCATCCTCAGTTGGATCTTCACTCAATCTACGGTCCCAGGAGCGCAACATACCAGCCATCAGCAGCCGTTAGATCTCATCCATCTAGCGGGACCAGCGAGCGCCACGTCGTCTCCTCCGAGCCTCCTCCCCATCCATTAGGCTCGGAGCTACTGAAGTTGTCCTGAGCCACATCCGAGCCTGCAGCGCACCTGAGCCGACCTCCGAGCCACCGACGCCTACCGAGCCTACCCCTCACGTGCTTCTCACGTGTGGGCTGGGCAAATTACACTGAGGCCCCTAGAAGTTTTATAAATTAAAAATCAGTCCCTACCAGGAGCATCACGTGAGGCGCACGTGTTTTGTCGGCATTTTGCACACATACTCCCCTCAATATAGGTAATTGCATTTAAGTCCCAGCATGTTTAAATTTCAGTAATTTGATTTTCTGTAATTGAAAATTGGTCCCTGTCTTTGCACACATTTTTAGTGTGTCCATTTGGCATCATTTTTATGTTCATAAAAATTGCATTGTGTAGCTTAACTTGTCCTCTTTCGTTTGTGACACTTGTCTCATTTTTGTGACATCAATGGATTTATTTATTATTAATTTGATGAAATTGTCCATATTTTTCTCATTTGATGCCTTTTAATTCATAATAAATTCCTGTTGCTCCAAAAATCATCAAAAATTCACATTAGACTTAGGATAATTTTAGTTTACAAAATGTGCCTAAAAATCTTTGCATTTGCACTCATCCCGAGGCCTGAATAAATTAAATTGTGATTTCCTTAATTGATTTTTAATAGATCCAATTCACATAGAATTTTAAGTTTATCAACTTTCATGGATTCATCATACTTAGATCTATCTAGGATAATTTTATATCTAGAAATATTTTGTTTTGGTATTTATTAAAATTGTTCTTATAGATATCACCTTGCATTCATATTTAATTCGCAGTAAATTCATAAAGTGTTAGAAAATTCCAAAAAAAGATAGTGTATCTTAATTTCATTGCATTTCACCTTCTAGCCATGTTTCATTATTTTTGGACTTAATTTGTCTACATTTCTGAATTAACTTCTAAAATGGCCTGATATTGCATTGTCTTTCTCTCAATTGCATAAAAATTGTTGAAAAATACCAAAAGGAATCTTCTGAAAATCCGACCTCTGAAATTCGCTTAAAATTCACCTAAGGAGACTGCTTCCTCCCTGAGTTCGACCTTGGGCTTGCCCAAGTAAAATAAATTTGTTGCTCGTAATTAAATCGACATTAACTAAAAGTGGTTTTGATTAGTCCGTATTTACCTGACTACAACGAATGACAAGACATAATATTGACCATTAATTTGATCGAATTAACAAGGGTAGGTACGTGGCTCTTCAAGATGGCACCTGTTACCGAGGAGGCACGACTTAGGTTAATTTCTAATTAATTTTTGAGTGTCTTATTTTCCATCCCCAGGTAGTCTGATTCCCAGTTTTTCTTATTAATTATTTCTATCATCTAAATTTTGAGTATTTTTGTGTCGTCCTTTATGTGACCTTAATTTGTTTTTGTGTGAGGAACACGAGGAGTCGAAGGCGCTTTGAGGAGCTTGCATTTTAAACTTTTGAGTGATTGTGAGGACTTGTAATTTTTGTTGTTTTTCATTGTTTTTGCATTCTTTCCACCGGTTCCCATTTGGGTTCTCGTGTGTGTTAAAATAGTGAAATGTGTCCCCGTGTGCTGTGTGGATCTAATTTTAGATTAGGCTTGCACTAGCGGCTCCTCGAGCCACTCTAGATTTTGCTTGTGCTCGTAATTTTTTTAGGACCACACATCACGTATAAAAGAAACACATAGGCCGCAGATCTAGTCCAATTAAACCTGTGCTTCACTCGCTAATAGAACTTCCTGTCTATGAGCGGATTTTATCGTCTGCATTTGCATATAGTATAAAAGATTTCAATTTTGTTCTGCATCCTGCATAAAAGCGAAGGGATAACTGTAAGTACTCTAAACTCAGCATAGCATCATTGATTTATCATGCATCGGCTTTTCTCGACTCCTCTCTCTTGGTTTTTCAAAACTTAAGTAAAAAGGAAATTGGTACTGGACGATAGGCGTGCTGTGTGGTTGGACTTAATCAGTAATAACTTAACTTAAAACTGGGACTGCTAAACATTATTGACAAAAAAAATCAATAAAATCGGAAATTCTGTTTGTGGGAGATTAACCCCCGACCTTGTTTTCAGGTTGAGTGAGGGTACTTGAGTGTGTGTGAAAACCTTAAGGCAGAGCCCAAATCCTCGCCTTCCATATCACGTACCAAGTGATCCTAGCAAATATCACGAGTTAAATTTTTTTTCAGGTTCACTGACTAGTACCAAGTAGCCTCCACCTGTTCACAGGTAGATAGGGGTGAACCAACGGTACTTCGCGACAAGTTGCTAGTAACCCCCCAAAGTGAAGTTTCAGCCTTGTCAGCCTCCACCTACTTGCAGGTAGATAGGGGCAGGTCTTTGAATCCATCAATTTGGGATAGGAGCAAAGAAAGAAAAGACGCATGTATCTTAGGCGACAGGTTAAACAGGGAAGACGCATCCGGCTTTGTGCCGACTTCCCTATAGGCCATGTAACCTTTGCTATCTGCTTGAAAATCACAATTAAAATCATCCAGACTAATCAGACTCGACTTCGGGTCCTTCACCGTGTTGAGTGTGAAAATACAGGGTTTGGATTTAATCGCTTGCTTCAGGTAGGAGTAAAATCCTATCTTCACTTAGAACTCCAGATTCTTCTTCTTGCCAATCCAAGATGACTGACTGGGGGGATATCGACTCCCGATTTGCCAATCTTTCTCTGAACCCCCCACGAAGCTCATCTTCATCGACCCAAGCACAACTTGGACCAACCAGAGCTCATGACCCTCTGAGTTCTAGATCCCTCAAACCCAGGGTGGTTACTCTCAAATCAACCCTTTTTTCTCCTCTGATCTTACCGAGGAAGACCATCGCCTCGGTAAGAATCCCTTCCTTGATTTGTCATCTAACCAAGTCCATTTTCCATTCCTAGGGCTAGAGGACAAGATGCCACCTAAGCGACCCTCGAATGATGAGGAACACAGAGATGACCTAATACATCAAATCCTTGCTCACGTCGCCACAGCTGAACAACAGAATGCGGATCTTACGACAAAGATGGGACAGATCATTGCGGCAGGAGGAATTGATCGACCCATGGTTGATGCTTATAACCCAGCAAAAACGAGATGCACTGTTGGTTGGCACTAGCGGTTCCCCCTGAAGAGTTCGAGCTAAAATCTCACTTTCTAATCCTGCTATTGAAGTTTAATGGAAATGCAAACGAAGAACCATATGCCTTCCTCAGAGACTTCGAGCTGGTTTGCAATAACCTTAGTCACCCTAGGGTTGGGCAGGATTATATTAGGCTGAAGGCCACTCCGTTTGCCTTAGGAGATAAGGCAGCTCATTGGTTGAAAAATATCGAGGTGATATGTACAACCTGGATGCAGTTCAAGGACCTTTTTCTGAAGAAGTTCTACCCACTTAGTAGGACTAATCAAATGAGAATAAAGATCACGAGTTTCTCCCAGGGACCCATTGAACTATTTCATGAAGCCTGGGATAGGTTTAATGACCTAATTCAGAAATGCCCTTGTCATGGCATTTCAAAAGTGATCTTGGTACAGACCTTGTTCTGTGGCATAACCCGGAGATGCAGGGGTTAGTAAGTGCCGCCTGTGGAGGAAGTTATCTGAACAAGAATAAAAATGCTGTATGGAAAATATTGGAGCAGATGGCAGAAATAGGCAGGTCACAGGCCAACAGGGCCTATCAGTTGTCTCCCTCGATCCTATCCAATGAGACAACTAGGAGGACTGTAGTGGATCAGATAGAGGACCTCATTCCTATCATGGGGATGAAAGCTGACAAGTTAACCATGGTCGAGAAGATTCACAAGAGGGTCACTGACCTTGACTCACTCTTGAGATTACCGAAACAAGTGGAGGAACTTACTGAGAGGGTAGCCAAGATAAAGCTACCTACCTCTTCTGCACCACCTGTACCAGTACACCGAGTTCATCTTGTACAGGAACAAGCACCGGGGCCTCAGAGTAGCTAGGTAGAGGAGCAGACTTACACTCAACAGGACCAGCACACACCCCCACAAGTGGAGACAGAATACGAGGAGCCTCCACAGGTGTTCGAGAGCAACGGGCTGTGGTCCAGCCATGAACCCATCGGCTGACAGTCGAAGATGGGGAACGGTCAGCCTCACCGACCTTCCCTATCTTACCAAGAAACCAACTCCGTCCCCACACCGCGCTTCGTACAGTCCCGGCGCGGACAAGGGTACAAGCCTCAGCAGCAGCGCACTTTCCACTCGGGCCAGCAGGGCCCTCCACCACCGTCCCATCATCAACAGTATCAGAGTGGCCAGCAAAGCCAATACAGGAACTCATCCGCAAGTCAACACCAACAGAACTAGCCTACTAGTGAATTGGAGTCCCTCACCTTGGAGATCTAGACCCTGACTGATAGGGTCCAATAAATCCAGAATGACTATCTGGATATGAGAACCGATTTGAATTGTGTTTCTCATAATCAGGACTAGCAGATGGCACTAAAGACCCCAATTCCCGCTTAGGTTCAGGCCAATCCGAACAGCTTATATCAAGGCCAGAACCGACCACGAGATCTGGTATACTACTCAGATAATTCATTATCTGAGCATGAGATCCTTTCGTACGATAATATCAATCATATGTCCCTCTAGAGCGGAAGTACCGTGATCGTACCTGATCGAGCACAGGCACCGGAGGAAGAAGCCGCCAAGTCTCTACTTGAAGAGAACGACATAAGAAGAGGACTTCTGAGTCCTCAAAGAAGCAAGGGAACCGCACCAGTAGGGAGTCCAACGAAACCGGTGAAGAGCCCGCACCTCCATCTGAGGAGGATGTTCCATCAGTCGTGGATAATTCATCACCGGCTTCGCAGCAAAAGTTTTCTTTTCGTCTGAGTTAGAGTCAGAGCCAGTCTCAGAGTCCAAGTCATGTACAGAACTCAGTTCCAGTTTTGAATGAAAATCTTTCAGTTTCAGAATCTGAGTTGGAGTCAATAATCCCTTTCCCCCGAGCTTTTAAGGGTGGAAAGAAGAAAACTTAAAAATTCAAAAAGATGACCCTGAGATGGCAGAGTTCTGCAATAAACACATCAAGGTCATGATTCCCTTTGACAAGTATGTGGATATGACACCTGCATTTCAAAAATACCTTAAGGTGAGATGCACACCTACTAGGGTTAGCAGGAAGGCCAAAAGCTGTGTTGAGAAACACGTCCTATCAGTAGCCACGACTTGCGTAATAAAGAATTCATTTCCAAGGAAACGAAGAGACATGGGTGCACATTATGTGGTGATTCATGTCGATGACATTGCGTTTGCACGCACTCTCCTAGACAACAGATCCTCCATCAACCTAATGCCTACAACCCTCTATGAGCGGCTTAATATCGGACCTCTTAGGAGATCCAGATCCCTCCTTCAGTATGCAGATAATGCAACCAAGAGGTCCCAAGGAGAAATGAGGAATGTTGTTATCAAAGTCGAGGGTCAGGAATACATGGTGGACTTTACCGTCCTTGATATGGGACACCCCTCGTAATTGGAGAGATTCCTAGATCATTTTAGGAAGGCTCTTCCTTAGAACAGAAGGGGCCTTTTTTATTATAATATTGGGCAAATCCAGTTCCAAACTCCAGGCATATATGAGGAACTTTAGATGAAGCAGACCAGATGGCAGAGAACGGATTCAGAATCCAACACCGAGTACTCTTCATCCGAAGCAGATTTGCATTCATGTAGACACTGTTGGGCCATGGAGATAGAACCCGGCTAGCACCGATGAGTCCCCTCCTCTCCGGAGATGA